>JARFJB010002337.1:92500-445000 GCA_036346205.1 Vesta saturnalis | reverse complement strand
TTTTTCGTGTATCACTTTCTTAATTTGCATCCATACAATTTTGCAGTAAATTTGAAGTTTCTTTTACGTTATTTCACTTTTTAATTTGTTTAATAGTGTATACCTAAAATTTAAAATTCTTTTATCTTTAGCGATAGTATTAAATAAATATTAGATGTGATTAATTTCTTTTCTTTTGTTTCATTACTGTTATCAGTTTTTATAAAACCTTTACTTTTTATCATGACTTGCTTTCATTTTAGTATGATCATTGGAGAAATAAAAAAATATGAATTTCAGGTGGTTTTCAATAAATATTAAACTTCAATATTAAGTTAAATGTAAATACCTATCGTTTACATTATTTTTACTATGTAAATGACTCATTTATGTATAACTAACATTGGAAATAGATCCGTAAAGCTCTCTTATCATTAACTAAATTAAAGTATTACGTAAATTTTAATAAATGTTAGAAATTAATCATTTCCTGTCTTTGTTTACAACTTTCCGGCAATTTTAACTTGCTTACATACAATTTTGCAACGTTTAAAATAAAATTAAATTTGAATAGCTATCTTTTATATTTTACTATTTAATTTGTTTACTAATTAACGAAATAAATTTATATAAATATTAAACACTATTAATTTCCTTTTTTTGTTTCATTAATGCTATCAGTTCTAATAAAACTTTAACTTTTTATGGTTGTTTTCATTTCACTACATTCATTGGGGTAAATAAGAAATATGAAATTTGTGGTTTTCAATAAATATAACCAATTTGTGTCGTTTGTTGGTTGTATATACACCATTTTACAAACTTCAAGACAAAATTAAAGTAGTTATCGCTTATGTTATTTTTACTATTTAATTACCTCAGGTATCTATGCCTAACGTTTGAAACTGATCGACAAGATTTTTATCATTAACTACAGAATTATGCAAATTTCAATAAACATACGAGATTGATAATTTCCTGTGTTTTGTTCCATTATTGCTTGCTTATCACATAGTCCTTAGAGTAAACAAAAGAACAGACCTTTTAAATAGCTGTCAAAAAATAATGAAAGATTTCCAAATTCTTGTAATTTGCATAATTAGGTACTTTCAAAAAGTTTACAGTATTTTAATGAGCCACATGTACTAAATGAGATATAATAGTAATGTTTATTGTTTGCAATAAAAAAATAGGAAAGTAATACTACTATTAACGTGCGCTTAAGTTATAAATCAGAATTTAAAAAAAAGGGTTAACAGGCAGTAAATCTGATGTAAGTTTCAACCCTAAATTATAACATAACAAAAAGAGATAAAAATAAAGGCTGCAAAACGAATAATATGCAGATATGGAATTTAAATTTGAATTGCATTAATATGGTGAATTATGCTTGCGATGTTAACAACAGTTGTCGTTTGTTGGTTGTATAGTTATTGGCAGTTTAAGGATTGTGTTCAAATGACTCGGTTGTAATTCATATATTTTTTAAGCTTTTGTCCTTTTTCTTTTTTTATTAGCTAGTACGGACATTTCTGTGTAATTCACGTATCTTCAACTGCACCATAATCTATTTCTGTTTCCATGAACTCCACGTATAGGCTTTGTTGCGATAAATCAAGCGTGTTAGATTGGTTAAGATAGTTTGTTCGTATTGATCCGTTGGCAAAAATTATGTCCATGTTCTCAATGTCAAATGCTAAATTCGAGGGTAAATAATTTTCAAATAGTTCTTTTGGACTTTTTGGAGCAGCTGAATTTTCACTTTGAAAGAATCTCCATATTTTATAGTTTCATAAAGTCTTCATTAGGTTCTTACAAAGTTCCTTGTGTATCCGTAAAAAGTTCAATTTGTTGTTCACCAACAATGTTAATAAGATACAGGAACTTGTTGGTTATTGCCTCAGCGCTTTCCAAAATGCCTGTTTTTATCTTGTTTCTTTAAATATTTACCCAAACATTTGGTATAGTCAATACTATCTGCGTTCCATGGCTATAGTCCACATGATTTGAAGCCATTAATGATTGCTTTCTTATTTATGGCTTGATCTGTTACACATTTTAAAATAGGTGAAAGGGTTTCTTTAGTAATTTCTTTCTGAGGATTGTTGATTCTCCATTCCGTTAGTCCTTTCTTCCAACCTGATTTAAGAGGCTTAAAAACCGAAACATCTTCGGGTTGCAGAATACGGATAGCGTTTGGATACAGTGCAACTAACATTATCTTTAGTTCAGTGCAAAGATTACTTAGTTTAACATCTAAATGTGTTTTGTGGCCGTCAAGGAACAAAATTATGGGAAATTCAACATTAGCTGCCTTAAGGCTGGGACATAAAGTGTTTCCAACATATTCAAAAAAAATTTTTTTTCATCCAGCCACTTTGCTGTGACCAACTCCCCAACCATCTGGAACCGAAGCTATCACATCTGTAGGCATTTTATTATAAGGGCATACAATTAGAGGTGGCGTCACAATTCCCGCTGCGCCAAAGGTGAACATCACAGTAATATTACTTTTTGATTGTACAGTTTCTACTTCGCATACATGCTTAACGCCTTTTTGTGCTAGTACTTTTTTATTCTTCGGAGATAATTGAAAGTTGGTCTCATCCCCTTTGAAAATTATGGTTGCATCGTTTAATATGTGGTCATGATTCTTTTCTTTTAAGTAGATGTAGACTTAATCAAACCATTTTCTTATGTAAGACTCACTTACACAAGCAGACGCCGCTGTTACACCTTCTGGAGTTCTGCTTGTAAAAAGAGGATGTCGTTTCATAAATGATTTATACCAGCCTATACCCGGTATATGGTTCTTGAATGAGTTTTCTCTTGGTTGTCTATCCAAAAAGAACTTCACAGGAAATTGAATATCCCCAAATCTCTTCGGAAATCCTTTTCTCTGACACTCCGTTAACCAATTGACTAACTGAGATTCTTCCTCAGATATTGAAGGAAGTCCATGACCAGTCTTTTTAAACGCATTATAAAGCCAGAACTGTAAGGTAGCTCTAGGTACTGCAAATAATTTCGAAGACTTTTTCTTTGAGAAACCTTCTTTGATTGCAAAAAGCGCCTTCTGAATGTCATCTTCGGTGTACTGTTTGCCATAAGCTTCTTCCTTAGTCAATTTTGGTATTTCTATAAAGAAATCACACTAAGAATACCTGCTTTACCTACGTGAATAAGGGCTTCTTAAGTACATTAATTTTTGAAAAGCTAATACATTTTATTAAAAAAAGAAGTTTTTTTTTAATTTGCAGTTATTGGCACTTGGCGTCATAGTAATTCGCATATTGCCAACCACTATTCACAATGATATTTAAGAAAAGTGAAATACTCAAGTGTAAATCAGATATAAGAAAAGGGATACTAATGTTAGCAAGTTTTGTAGAATATAATATTTATAGCAAAACGACTAATTGGCATGTCTATGCCAATGACTCTGACATGGTATTTTTCTAGAGATAGTAGTTGGCATAGCGAAAATTAATGTTACTTATTAAATTTGAGGTTAGAAAGGAGCTTATTTATTGTATTAATAATTATAGAATTCCGCAAAAAGAAAATTTTAGTACCAAACCATTAACATAAATTTAATTCGGTAAAAAATCTTACTGAATACCAATGACTATAACACATCACAAAATTCACAAGCCTGAATGTCCACACCATCAACTTACCGCCTTTTCATGGATAGTTTCCAACATACAAGCATGAAAATTCCCTGGTGAAAAGAAGTAAACTTGTAGAAATTAAAGTGGGGTGTGCCAATGACTACCGTAGTGCCAAGAATGGACATGCTTACCCTATATTTTATTACAATCACAATAAATTGATCAATATAATTAAAATAAGATTTACAAATTCCAATATACCCGTTCTACCAGCGCTTCAACTTTACACTTCATAGTATGATGGAAATCTTTTTATTTCTTGTTTACCGTATTTATTGTCTGAATTTACTAGTACACTTATACAACTCAAAAACTACATACTCCTCTAATAAACAGTACAACATAAAAACATCGCTACAAAAACAGTACTACATAGTTAATTAATATAACGACGTCTCCTTATATTCATTAATCGAGCAAAATGCTTTCTCGGCTAAAAAACATTTCATTCTTTGCCTGAACATGGTTTCATATATTACTCTAATATGTGCAGGAATGCAATTAAATAATAATTTCGGTTGATAAATTGGGCCCTTTTGGATTTTTTTAGCCTACAAAAATTATTTCTCATTTGTTCCCTTTGTCTAGTGGTATACTGTATACCCGATGCACGTGTATTTTTTCTTGCGTAACAAAGCGCTTCTAAAATGTATAAACATGGAAACGTTAAAATGATCAACAAATGAGTTGCGACAATCGGCTTTGTAATCCAAACCAGCTATTAATCTAATTTCTTTTCTTTGTAATCTACATACGCTTTGCCAGTGAACACTCTGGCCCCATACCAAGATTGCATAAGCAATAACACTATATTAGAGCACAATAAGCAGTTTTTATAACTTTCCACGACATACTACTCTGTAACCTTCTCAGTAAGAAAAGTGACATATTGACTTTTTTATGAACCAAATGCACGCCCCTAAATCGACACATGAGAGTTCATAAGATCAGTGTTACCCCTTTTTAAAGAAAATGACATGATAGTGGCTTTCAGTGATAACTTATTGTGTGTACACAAGTGTTTGTATTTATGACACTGTCTTAAAACAGAACTATTGCAATCTGGGCTGATCGAAATCCGAGTAGCATCATCTGCATTTAGTATACATTTTACACTATTAGGTAACACTAAGGGTAAATCATTTACTAGATCAAGAATAATAGGGGACCTAAAACAGACCCTTGCGGAAGACCATGTTAGTGGGGCCGGTAGATGTTTGAGTTTTCTTTTAGGCTTTCTGGGGATGTGTTGTCGTCTGTGGTTGGTGCACGAGGTCTTAAGTGTATCCTTGATAGCGGTGATTACCGTGAACTCTGCGGTATGTGTGTTTTGTTTATAGTGTCTTAAGTCTGACTGTGATGGGTTGCATGTTTGCTGTTTCTATTGTCCCAACGTTGGGGTGTCTGTAGTACAGTCTGTGGATTTTTCGTAGTATGTTCCGTTCACAGGCGGCGATGGATTTTAGGTTATTGGTTCTGAGGGTGGAGTACGATGGCGCACTGTAGTCTATTACTGGTCGTAGGTGTGTCTTGTGTGTGTTGTCAGGTGTTGACGTGGCAGCCTCTGTCATGTCCTCGTAGTGAATTCAACAGGTTTGCACGGTTGCGCACATTGTTTAGTGTCTCCTTAAGGTCTTGGTCCCAGTTTAGTGTTTTAGAGAAGGTGTATTATGGTTTCGCGGAGTTCTAGTTGTACGTCTCTTATTTTTAGGTTAATGTCAGCTGTTCATTGCCGAGGTTTTCTCGGAAGGTTAGGATGTCGAAATAGTATTGTTTGAGTTTTGTTGGGGGTGATGGTGATTTTCCGCTGGTTTGCCCAGTTTGAAAATTTTTGTAGTTGTGACATTACCTTGTTTGCGGTATCGCTTTTACGGTTGATCGTCCATATCTCAGCGTTGACGGCGAATTGGGTCATTGTAACGTCTTGCTTCGTAGGTAGTGGAATGTAGTGTCATGGGATGTGGTTGTGCCTATATTGACCTTCACAGACCTGTCAGGTTGGATGAAGTACTTAGGTTTTGTGTATCAGTCCGGCGTGCCAGACTTTATCGAATCTATCAGGCAGCAGTTTTGGTTAAGGGATTTTGAGAATTCAGTGTATAGCTTGACTAGTGGATCTTGACATGAGCGGTTGGATCTGAACCCGAGTTGGCGGTCTGGTATGGAATTGTTGGTTTGGATTTGGTCTCTTAGCCATGATAGTTTCTAGGCATTGCCCATGCAGCTCAGTAGGTATACAGGTGTATACTAGGCGGCGGGTTGTGTGGGGTTCGAACGTGGTTTAACCTTAATAACTGTATGAGCGTGTTTCCATTCCGTTGGAAAATATGAGAGTGATACGCATTTGTTGAATATTTGGATAAGTTGTGTAATGGAGTTTGGTGGTAGGTTGCGTAATATAAGTCGGTTGAGACCCTTAAGGTTTTGCTTGTTATCGAACAACTGGTCGTCCGGAGTCGAGAAGGTGTCCTGGAGATGTAGAGTGAATAGGTTAACCTTCTCCTGGTCGGTCTCAATTATGTTACCTTGAGGGTCTAGTAGGCGGGAGCGTGGTGTTATCTTTGTTTGGTGAGGACTTTGAATCTGTGCCAGAAGTTAGGGCCATCTCGGTAGTCAAGGTTAGAGGTTATTTGTATCCAGTCCTCTTGTGTTTCTAGACGGATGTGGGCGTTGGGTGTATTGTATTCTTTTTTGAGAGCTGGGTCTCTGTATTTTATGAATTGTCTGGATATCCGTCTTTTTTGTTTAATCATTGTAAGTATATGCGGAGGAAGTGATGTTCTGTAGATGTCAATGATTTTTGTCGGTATTGCCGTGTTTGTTGCGACGGTTATGTGGTGTGTGAGTTCTCGTATTGCTCTATCTATGTTCTGTGATGAGTCAGGGTTGGGGTTAGGTGGGTTGTTGATGTGTTCGTTAAATAGGTCCCAGTTTGAGTTTATGAAGTCTTGCCTTGTAATCGTCGTTGGGGTAGGTGGGGAAGCTGGCCCGAATATAGTATTGATAAGGATTTGGAAGTGATCTGATGTTATTGTTGTTCCTAAGTGGCACTGATTGTTGAAATATTAGATTTGTGGTTCGGAGCATATGATATGGTCTATGATGGAGTTTCCTTGGTAACCGCACTCTAGGTGTTACAGGTGCTGCGGTAGTGAATTAGGAGAGGTGTACATCGGGCTCCTTCGATTTGATTACTGTTAAGGAATGTGTGGTATTGAGTGATGCTAGGTGTACCTCATGTGCTTGTGTGGGTAATTTTGTTTCGGTAATAGCAAGTATTTGGATATTATCGTTTGTTAGTAGGTTCTTTAGCAAGATGCGTTTTCATCGGACGCCTCTTGCGTTAACTGTTCCTATTGTCAGAGTAATTGTACTATTCGGTTAGGTATGGTGTAGTATGCGGAGAGTTTGTGGGTTTAGGAACGGATGGTAGGAATGGAGAACATAACACGTGTGCCCACCAAGGTGGAATAGACGCGTTGGTTGAGGTGCACCATTTCCGCCCTGTCGACCAGTTTCATGATCCGCTCGCGCTTTTCAGGAAAGACCGACACGAGAACAAAGAAAACCCCTATAGAAATTGGTTCATGCGTAGGAAGTGTTCGCTGGTACGATCGTTAGGTTCGGAAGAGGAGTCTATTGTGGATTTAAATACAGGCGACTATGGATAGGGAGGAGAGGATCTCTCGGCGCGTCTGGCAGTCGACAGTGAAAGTTTTCAGGATTGGGATTTTTGGCTACCGCCACAGGATGGGCGTTTGAAGGTACGCGGGTGGGCCACTGTACTGCTTGGTTGCCCAACTGAGTGCAGATGAAGCAGTATTTGGGAATGGGTTTGGGGATGTGAGGAGGCTCGCAGGAACAAGGATGTTGGGCGGTTATTGGTTTTATAGATAATCCGTATGTCGCGGGTTACGTAGGGAAGGTTTATGGCGTGGATTATCTCTTAGGTGGTGACGTTTTGGTCAACCCCGTGGACGACACAAGAGAAAGAGAAGGATTTAGGATATGTGGTGGAAGAGGAGGGCTTGGGTACGGTGAGTTGTATAAGGAGAAAGGATGGGGTACCGAATGAATTTTTATGTGGGTTGAGTTGACAGGAATGGAAGTGTTGGTTACAAGGAGAGCGGCGTGGTTGTGGTTAAACTTGAGTTTACACTACGGTAGGTGTAGAGGTAACAGGGCTTGGAAAAGCTGTTTTTTGCTTTTAGGTTGGATATACTGCGAATACGATACTTTGGATTGGGTAAGGTGGTAGCGGAGGTTCTTGTGGATGATGAAGAAGTGGTTGAGGTGGAGGATGCTGTGGATGTGGTGGGTGAGCGGGTTGTTGTGTACGTTTGGGTAGTTGTCAGTGTCGTGGGTCTTGCGGCATCGTAGCGTAAGACTGTGGTGGCTGTAGTAAGAAGTACGGTTGTGTTCGGAGGTCTAGGGACGTTCATTTCAATAGTTCATTTTGTGGTTCTAAAAGGTGTCTGATGTAACCGTTCTCTGAATAACTTTAACAGATTTACAATATTTGCAACAAGGTAAGGTGGCGATTAATGTCAGATGCAGTTACGTCACTGGTGTATATATATATATATATATATATATATATATATATATATATATATATATATATATATATATATATGTGTGTATATAGGTGGTTAAAATTTATGAATAGAAAGACTTACATTTAATATAAAATTGGACAAGACGGAAGACACGTGAAACGTGTTTTTTGAATTTGAATATGACAAATGTGTTATGATAAGTTATCGAATAGAAAGAAATAGAAGTACCAATTTAGAGTAAAGTTTAGTGGCGGGCAATTTAAAGGTATCCCCATGAATAATGGAATGAGATGTTAAAATATGGACCGTTATAGAATAACATCTATGTTTAATAAATAATTATATATAACTTAGTCACGCAAACAATCGATCACCGCCTGTCAAAAGTATGTCATTGAAAGTCCAAGAGAGAATTAATCACTTAGTTATAATATGTGAAGATATGAAGAAGTAGCTAATCTTTTTAATGCCAGGTTTTCTAACCGCCCATCTATTCCAATGTACTCTGTACAGCAAACAGTTACACGTTTTGAATAGACATGAAGTATACTAGACGAGCCACCGACTGGGCGCCCCCTTTCACCGACAAATGGTGAGGCAGTCCTTGATATACTGTCTGTTACCCAAAATCTTCAAACACTGAGTAATCGCACAGGCAACAGGAATCAGTAAGACCACAGTTCGCTGCATTCTTATTCACCATCACTACCGTCCTTTCAATATGCGACTGGTTTATGATCTTTTAGAGGATAACTTTGAGAATGGAATACTGGAATGACATAGTGACCCCTTATAATGCAAATAATCAAGTATTTTCTGGCTTTGCTGCAGTGACGAATCTACATTTGAAGTGAATGGGAACTTAAACACGCACAATATGCGCTATTGTGCCGACTCGAATCCCTGGATGAGAGGCTCGCATACGCAGTATCATGTCAATATCATTATCTGCGCGGATATGTTAAACAACAGGGTTATTGAATCTTTCTTCATAGATGAGAGCTTGACATCAGAAAGGTATCTACTGTCATGCCTGCCATTCGCGAAGTTATTGGTGACGCTTTTGGGAAAGTTTGGTTCCAGCAAGATGAAGCATTACTTTATTATCGGAAGTTCGTTCTAAATTACTTGGATGAAACTTTCCCAGGACATTTTATCGTACGGAGACATTCAAATGAAGGGATATGCAGATCTCCGGACACAAATTAATAATGTAATGTATGTAAATAATGATGTTCATTTTCAAGTATAAAATGTTTTAAATAATTTAAGAAAGAGATAAGAGTAAAAAGTTCTCCAAAAACAAATCGTTAAACTAACTGGAGATACTAACCATTCACCACAAATAATGCCTTTGTCCCAGTCGGTAGTTTAAAGTGGAGAGGTTCATTCTTTTGATTTGCTTAATGACCACAAATTTATGCTGTGTTACTTTCACCTAACACAAATAATAAAAATGCAATGTAACACTAATAAAAATGATCTCGGACGCCAAGTTATTTTTTAATTATGCTCGAAATAACTAAACCGAGGTTGTTAACAATAAACATTTTATCGAAATGTAAAAAATAAAAAAATATACAGACCATGTTTATTAACAGTTGAAATGATAGGGTTAAATAAAATATATCTTAAAAATAGCCTTAAATTACTAAAAAATCATTAACCATCTGTTACAAAATATAATACACCTTCTTGAGAACTCCTGGTATTATAAAAAATAATGCAGAAATGCAAACCAAGATGACGTAACATTGTGTCAATGTTGCGCAATATATTGCAATAACAATGCTTTTACGTTGTCAACTACACCCAAGAATGGAATTGTCCTTCTTATAAATTTATCTTCATGAAATTGAATAATCCGTTTATTGCCTTTTCTTGAAATTTTGAATGCAAAACTTGCAATCATAAAATGAAAGCGTACGTCAAAGTAAAATTTAATGCGTACGTAAAATGTAATAAAAGCGTAAATCAAAGTAAAAATTAAAAAAAGTAAGTGCCTGCAAAGAGCAAATGTTTTAATTTTTTGTATAATGCGTTAATTTATCTTACAATCAAATCACAATTCACAAAATTTAGGTGGAAACCCCAAAAATATGGCTTCCTACTCAACATAAAATTCATTAAGTACTAAAATGGACGCCTAGAATATCAGACGATGTAGTTGTGCGCGAAAAGATTTGCGCAAAGAATTAAGTCAACGATGACGTGTTGCGCGAAAATATTTGAGCAGAAAAATAATTTAAAGTGGGAGTATAAACCTTTAAGAAGTATATACCCTTAAGAAGATATGCACTTAAGTTACACCAAAATGCAAATTAAGTTGCCTACCTCATAGCTATAATGCAAAAATAATTAAAATGTTTCTTATATTTACAACTAAACGAATAAAGAACCTAAATTACGATATATTTTAATACAACTCAAAATAGCAAAGGAAAGGATGATGCACTCTTACGAACACAACAACCCCCACCCCCCTTAAACTGCCAAAACGTCATAATCAGGAAGTCAATCGGGAAGTGAACTAATCGGGGTTAACACGAGGCGAACCGAAGTCGTCAAGCACCGTCCAAGAATAGTACGCTAAACACATCAGGAATAGTCAAAAGCTAGAATTTCGAAACAATTTCAAGGAAACCAAAATAATTAAATCAAATAAAAAATAAAAATGTAAACAAGAATTACAAGTTTTCTTACCCACGGTTAAGAGTTTAAAAACTTCACGTTAAATAACGATCAGAAGTAAACTCAAAATGGTTATCTTAAATGTTACTATTGTAACAATAGCAAATTGTAAATCCAATAAAAGAAGATAATCTGCCCGATAACTAATGTCCGAAAAATCGGCAAAACAATCGCACGATGTGATCTAAATATCAACAATGGTGCTAAACAAATGTAGCAAAAATAAAATAAGCGGTTTGCAAAGCCACAACAATATAAAATAAAATAATGTGCCAAATAAGCACAAAAAATTAAATTACTTTGAAAAATCATCAAAATAAGAAAACCAGAATGTAAGAGTCTCAAAAATACTAGGAATAGAAAAATAATTAAGAACTAATAAGGTTTTAAATCTTCAACATGAAAAACACCTAATGGTTTATTATAAATAGAGGTGGCCAATCGGTACGTAGTTGGACCTAACACCTCAACAACTTTCGCTTCAATAAATTTTGAAGCTAATTTTTGACTATAATTCTTAGTCGCATCAGATAAAGTAAAATTCTTTTTCCAAAATAAATCGCCAACGTTTAATTTTAATGGACGACGTCGCAAATTGTAAGATTTTGAATTTACTTCGTAAGTTGCATGTAAATTTTGTTTAACATGTTTAAAAATGGGTGAAAGTTCAATTAAATCTTGAACTAACTGTTCACGGTTAGTAATAAATAAATCATCCTCTTTAAAATCCTTTCGTCGACCATAAAGATCTCCAGAAATTGGAACTGTCCGACCAAACGCCAAAAAGGAAGATGAAAATTTCGTAGACCCATGAACAGCGTTACGAATAGCATGGGCAATTTTGTGAATTTCAACATCCCATTCCTTGTGATCATCTTTAATATAAGACCTAATAGCAGTACCTACTACTTTATTAACTCTCTCAACAAAATTTAGTTGGGGATGATAACTTGCATTACACCAAATGGATTGAACTTTGTAAGAACTCATTAAATTTTTTAATTGTGCACTTTTAAATTGAGGACCGTTGTCCATCATACAAATTTGGGGAACACCGTAAACTAGAAATACATAATTTTCAATATACTGACAAATGCCTTTAGCAGTAGCACTGCACATAGGGTGAATCAAAGTAAATTTAGTAAACCAATCACAAATAACTAATGAAACTGTGTTACCACTCTTCGATCTTGGAAAAGGACCCACTAAATCAATAGAAATACCTTGAAAAGGATAAGAAACATTTTTCTCTTTACCCATTAAACCATAATGATTAAATTGTGAAGACTTGCTTTGGTTACAAATATTGCAATTTCTAATGTATTTAGAAATGTCGGACTTCATTTTTGGCCAATAATAAAATTCTTTAATTTTTGAAAAAGTTTTTAAAACACCAAAATGTGCTGATGTAGGTTTATCATGAAATTTCTGCAAAATATTTTTCCTCAAAAATTTCGGAACAACTAATTTCCATTCCACTAAATTCGATTCGATGTTTAAATCATTTTAAATAAATTTGTAAAGTTTATTACTTTCAACTCTCCAATCAGGAAATAATTCAGGATTTTTAAAAACGTTGGTTAACATTTTCTTATACCAATCGTCTATATCTACCGCAGACAATTCTAAAGAACTAACTTCCAAAGGTGCTCTAGAAAGTGCATCAGGAACAACATTTAATTTACCTTCTCGATGAATAACTTCAAAATCAAATTGTTAAAGTTTAACACTCCATCTGGCTAATCGACCCGAAGGATCTTTTAAATTATTGAGCCAAATAAGTGAATGATGATCAGTAATAACTTTAAAATGGATACCTTCAATATAAGGTCTAAACTTTTGAATTCCAAAAATAACGGCTAGTAATTCACGTTCAGTAATTGAATAATTTTGCTCGGCTTTATTTAAAGTACGAGAACCATAAGCAATAACAACTTTATTCTCTGCTTCACCTTGAGTTAATACACATCCAACACCACAATTGGAAGTATCACATTGTAAATAAAATGCTTTAGAAAAAGCTGGACTCGCTAAGATAGGAGCATCAGCTAATAGAGATTTAATTTTCAAAAATGAATCATTCGCTTCGTTATTTCATAAAACTTTCTGATATTTCTTCTTACCTTTCAATAAACTATTAATCGGAGCTAAAATTGTGGAAAAATCATGAATGAAAAGTCTATACCAAGAACACATTCCAATAAAACGTTTAACTTCTGTAAAAGTATTTGCTTGAGGAAATTTAGTAATAGCTTCCACCTTTGAATGATCAGTGTGAAGACCATACTTATCGATAACAAAACCTAAATATGATAATTGAGGTTTACAAAATTCACATCTATCTAAATGAATATTTAATTTGGCATCATTATGCCTTTTAAAAACTTTTCTTAAAATAGCAATGCGTTCCTTAAATGTACTTGAAAATATAATGATATCATCCAAATAAACAAAAACTGATTGGGATAAATCATGACCTAAAATTGAATCCATAAATCATTGTGGGCGCGTTGCTAAGTCCCATGGGCATAACAGTAAACTCAAATAATCCTCTACGTGGAACAGTAAAAGCAGTATTTTCACAACTCTCAGGGTCTAAAGGAATTTGCCAAAAAGCTTTCTCTAAATCAATTGAAGTTAAGTAACGAGCATCTCTTAATTTATCCAAAATACCATTTAAAAATGGTAAAGGGTAAGCACCTTTTTTAGTAATAGAATTTAATTTCTTCGCATCAAAACAAACTCTAAATTCACCTGACTTCTTTCGAACGAAAACCATTGGAGGATTCCAAGGAGAAGAACTGGGTTTAATAATTCCTTGCTCTAACATGTCATCAATTTCTCTGTTTGCATGCTCCAACATAGCAGGAGATAATGGAAAATAACGTTGTTTAATTGGTATTGCATCACCAGTATTAACTGAATTAAAAACTTTATTGGTTTTACCTAATTTTGAATTTGATAAGGTTTTAAAAAGGTCAATAACTTGAATTAATTCAAAAACTTCATCATTATTAAGATCATCAATACTCTTAATCATTGAAAAAGTTGTCTCCGCAGAGTTTGCAACAAAAGAATTTTCACTAAAATCAGCTTTAATTTCAAATAAAGGACAAAAATCTACTCCCAAAGTAACTGCAGTAGTAGTAGATTCAGAAACAATAACAGAAATACTTTTAGTAATACCATTAACAGTCAAAGATAAATTAACACTTCCCAAAATGGATAGTAAAGAACCATCAGCAATAATCAATGATGAAAAAGGTGTATTCCTATTTAATTTTAAATCATATTTATCAATTAAATACAAAGTAGGCTTACCTAGAATTATTACGGTAGCTCCACTATCTAATAAAGCAACAAAATTTTCATTAAAAATCTTCACATTAATAAAAGGTCTAATATCATTATTTTTTTCAACAAATTTGGAATAAATTTTTGGAGTTCCGTAAACTTTATTAACTGTAATTAACCATTCTTTAAAAACATGCTTGTCAGCCTCTGAAAAATTATAACGAATGTGTCGACTAACCGAATACTTCCCATTTACAAGTTTTTTGAAAATGTACACTTCGGACAATTAGTAAAAGTAACATCGGAATAACCACATTTAAAGCAAAAGATTTTATCATCATTATTATCACACGTGTGATAGGTATGATCCAATTGTTTACACTTAAAACATGTTGTTGAAGACTTAGCTGTATTAATTTTTGAATTATTAAAAGTTGAATTTGTATTTTTTGGCTTAGCACCAGTAAAATTTACTTTAGGTTTAATATTTTGACTCAATGTAGAAGATTTAGGTTTGTATTCAGATTGTCTGAGAATCTGAACAAGAATTAAATTTGAATTTAGAATTCTGAGCTTTCACTTGCTGCAATTTTTTACATAACTCAGCTAAATGGAAAATATCAGTAACATTAATAAGAGCTAACTGAGTAGCAAACGAAGGTTGTAAATTTTTCATAATAATTTTTAATTGTTCACACTCAGAACGTCTAACTACGAAAATAAATTAACCATGTCAGAAATAAAGACGGTAGGAATTTCGTCAAAAGACTGTTTTCTACTCTTAATTTCATTTAACAAAACTTCGTCATGTCCTTCGGGTAAAAAGTCGCTTCTTAGTTTAGAAATAAGTTGGTCCCACATATGAATTAAAAGCTTAACTGCTCTGAACCATATTAAACCTATACCTGAAAATAAATCAATACCAGATAAAAGCATCTCCGACTTTGAAATATTTCGTGCTACCATCAACTCTTCACATCTTTGAATAAATGTAAAAACTTCTTTCTCACTACCATTAAGACTTTTAGAAACTTGTAAATTTTGAATTAATTTGAAAAAATCTTTAGCTGAAATACTAACTGAAGTATTAACATTGTCTTTATGTGGCAGAAATATTAGAACTGTCTAAATATGGTAACTCATTATTCAGTTCAATATCTTCATTAATAGATTCAATTAATTCTATGTATTCATTACATACAGTTAACAATTGATCGTGTAAATACAAAATTTAATTATCAAAAGTGGTATAATTCAAACTTTTCAAAATATGCAATAAACGAGTATGAAGTCTAAGGTATTCTCCTCTAGAAGGCTTATGCTTAAACAATTTGATCAAAGATTGTATGTTATAAAGTTTATCTTGTAATAATTCCAATTCGATGGTTTGGTTGATTTCAACTCTCTTGCACGAATCAAATAATTCTGGATCAATTCTTTCTAAATTTAATTTACATCTTAATAATTTACGTCTCTCATCCACAGATAACCTTTCCGCACCATTAACATTTCTAAAATTTAACTCTACTAATAACTCATCACTACGTAGAACATCTACTAAATAATCCAAATTTGACATGGTAAAAAATATTATCTAAACACAAACAATAAAATTTCACTAGTCGTAAACACAATAAAAATATCCAATCGTAATAATAATTTGTTACAATACCTTTAAAATGGTCAACCCTAACAATCGAAACTGAAACAAACAAGAGCGAAAATAACCAGCAAATGGTAATGAAAGCAAACCAAGTCCCATGCTCGATACGGCAGTATAATAAATGGTATTCTTATAAAATACATAAAAAGTGTTTTAGATAATATAATAAAGAAATAAGAGTAAAAAGCTTTCCAAAAACAAATCGTTGAACAAACTGGAGATACTAACCATTCACCACAAATAATGCCTTTGTCCCAGTCGGTAGTTCAAAGTGGGGAGGTTCATTATTTTGATTTGCTTAATTATCACAAATTTATACTGTGTTATTTTCACTTAACATAAATAATGAAAATGCAATGTAACACTAATAAAAATGATCTCGGACGCCAAGTTATTTTTTAGTTATGCTCGGGTAACTAAACCGAGGTTGTTAACAATAAAAATGTTATCGAAATGTAAAAAATAAGAAAATATACAGACTATGTTTATTAACAGTTGAAATGATAGGGTTAAATAAAATATATCTTAAAAATAGCCTTAAATTACTAAAAAATCATTAACCATTAAATACCTGTTACAAAATATAATACATCTTCTTGAGTATTATAAAAAATAATGCAGAAATGCAAACCAAGATGATGTAATCCTTGTGTCAATGTTGCGCAATATATTGCAATAAAAATGCTTTTACGTTGTCAACCACACACAAAAATGGAATTTTCCTTCTTATACATTTATCTTCATAAAATTGAATAATCCGTTTATTGCCTTTTCTTGAAATTTTGAACGCAAAACTTGCAATCATGAAATGAAAGCGTACGTCAAAGTAAAATTAAATGCGTACGTATCAAATCAATGGCACTTTCACAAAATTTGGGTGGAATCCCAAAAAAATATGGCTTCCTACTCAACATAAAATTCATTAAGTACTAAAATGGACGCCTAGAATATCGGACGATGTAGTCGTGCGCGACAAGATTTGAGCAGAAAAATAATTTAAAGTGCGAGTATAAACATTTAAGAAGTATATACCCTTAAGAAGATATGCTCTCAAGTTACACCAAAATGCAAATTAAGTTGGCTACCTCATAGCTATAATGCAAAAATAATTAAAATTTTTCTTATATTGACAACTAAATGAATGAAAAACGTAAATTACGATATATTTTAATACAACTCAAAATGTGTTGTTAGAAAATGTATTCTAAATTTTAAAATTATGGGAATCCTTGATGTTCCAGGAGAATAAGATAGTTTTGGTAGATTCAATACGTCTGCTCTGAAAGCTATTTGTATATCGTAATGTTAGAGAAATGGAAATCCTTCCTGTACTTCTTTAAGAAGTAAACTGGATATTAGTGACCATTGAATATCTTAATCACAATTCCAACACAGTAAAGATCTCACTTCTTAGTACACAATTTTATGATAACGTAGTTCCCAAGATTTTTTTCGCCGTTCATAATACTTTTAATATCTCCATTATCCGATTAAAGGTCTACCTCCAATTGAGCAAAGTTGAACTTTTATTTTCTTAAATAGTTTGTTTCTTAACCCGACGAACTTTTTTACATGTAAAATTTCCAAGATTAGCCTTGCAAAATGCACCTAAAAAAAAAGGACTACCTGAATTTTTAGTTTTTATGAATGGTATCCTTCCAAGCATTCAGTTTGCATTAAGAGGAGAGTAATGGGTTTCACACAACAATATCTAAAACTGATAATTATCTGTCTTTTAAAGTTTACGTTAATAAATCGCTGCAATTAAATCTTTAGTCGATCGAGTTTAACGAATTTGTGATCCCGAATTATTGAAACATAAATATAAACGTTTAATAGAATTACCACAAGCGCTAGACAACTACAAAGAAAAACCAATGATTAATCTTGACACTGCTTTTCTTTCTTTCATAACCAGTATTTCAGATATAATTGACAAAATCCTAATTGATAATGTTCTTAGTACTGTTTTTAAACCTACAAGAAAGCTTCTTCTTCTTCATCTTATTCAGGTCCTTGTCTCCAATATTGGATATAATCCTCCCCCTTAGCTTTCCATCCTTGCGGTTCTCATTCATTGCTTATCAGTGTAGAAGTCTATTTCTCCGTTTATCATCTGCTCTTACGATGTGCCCTGCTCAGCTCCACTGCTGCCTAGAAACTATTTTCACAATATCCGTTACTCGCGTTCTCTCTCTAACCCACACATTCCTCTTCCTATCTTTGAATGACACCTCCAACATTATTCTTTCCATCGCCCGTTAAGTTATTGCCAATCTATTAACAGACCGTTTAGTTACAGTCATTGTTTCTGTGCCATAAGTCGGTAAAATCAGCACGCAGGAATCGAATATTTTTGCTATTAAGTGATTTGGAAATATTTTATCTTCGAGTATGGCGGATAATCTGTCAAATGCTGCCCAACCCAAAGATATGCGGCTATCTAGCCCCGCGTCTTGGTTATCCTTTCACATTCCGACTGTATGTCCTAGATGTTTGCCATAACCTTTGGTTTTTTGTTTGTTATGTTTAAACTAATCGTTTTCGCTTTATCACTTACCATTCTTTCCAGTACAAACACATTTTTAGAAAAGCTTACTGCTTTACTACCAGTTTACCTACTATTTACCCTATTTAATCACCGGTGCAAATTTTTTAATGTTATGTTATAGTTGCAGATATTAATTTGTCTAATCTAAACGCGTCAACATTTTTTAAGCCATTCAAAACGTTAAAGATTTGACGAAAAGGATAGAATACAAGATACTCAATCTGAGTGTAATATCAACAAAATATAGTAAAAAAGGTGTTTGTGGGACTAGAGTACTTTAAATATGTGCTACCCGAGGGTCTCCATAAGTTTATCAAGCCCAAGGATCATCGTATACGCTCTTCAAGACCAGCAGGCAAAAAAAAACAATTTAATATTCATTTAGAAAAACGGTTTCATAATTGCTGTTATATGATGATGATGAGATTGGCTTAATAAATATAATTATTTTTGATTCGTAGTACTTGCGATTGATTTGACTTGGTTGATTGATTAATCGGCTAAGCCTCAAGAGCAAGTTCCAGAGTCATGTACCTGTGTTATGAGAGCATTAGGGCCCCCTTATTATAATAATACTTAAAATTTCCTGAAAGGGGTCATAACAAAGGGGGGATTAGAATACAATTTCGTGGGGTCTTACAGCTGTCTTATGAGTTAGTATGAGGGCCCCCTAATTAAAATACCATTTCAAATTTCCCGCCCTACCGAATACAGGGATCTGCACGTACTTTTTATAATACACAAGCGGGCCCGAGCGAAGCTCCGAGAACAAGTTTCGGATCCCTGATTTACGAATCAATGATTAGAATGTTATTTTAAATTTCCTTCTATAGTAAACAAGAGAGACCGGGCGAAGCTCGGAGAACACGTTCCGGATCCCTTTACCTGTGAGATAGAATCGTACTCCCATTATTAGGATTCCATTTTCAAATTTCCCGCCATAATCTTTAAAAAGATACCACTAGATGACGATTCCATTACAGAAATTAGTTTTAAAAATGCTCCACTAGCTACTTTCTTCATTGTTTATCCTAAAGTGACCGACACTCACGCATGAAATCCTGCGAAGACATAAAACTGGGCTCCGAGATTGACTGACATCCTCTTACAAAGACACAAAGAATTGCCTCCGAAAACAGACGACACCTTCGCTCAGACGCAGTCTCCAGGCGTCGCGACACCCGGTGTTGTTGTCCCTGAAGTCAGCCCATTCTACTGGCATACTATTGAGCTAATGTTCAAATATGTTTCTAATTCAGTGCCTTTTATTGGGGAAAAGATGCCTATTGGCAAATTTGCTTCTTTTGTCTTCATCCCTGAACCAATCTTCGTTTCCTGAATCCTTGATGTTCTGATTAGTGCATTTGGATGCATTATCGTACAATGTATATTTGAGGATAGAAAACTCGCTTGAAGCTCTACGTACAGTGAAGTATAGGTTTTGCAGCGTTTTTCATTACCCTTTTGGGGATTGTAGGACGGTGTCTCTTTTTTTCTTTTTCTTCACTCTCTCTCTCTCTCTCTCTAACTTCGAACCTTTACAAAAAGCTAATTTAAGCAAGAAAATTCTATTACGTGGGGCAGCTCTGGACAGTCCGAAGATTCCTCATATAATATGTTCTGGGGTACTCCATGTGGCCAGAACATAGGATGAATAGAATCATCACAGTTTATCTATTTTATATTAAGTACACTTAAAAATCCTACAAATAGGCAACAGTAAAGTAACTTTGAGAATTATAAATTTAATAACAGACACGTTGTAAGAAAAAGCCCATAAATATATCAAATGTTTTCTACGCTTGTTTCTACAGTAAAATATTAGCTAAAGATAATATATATATATATATATATATATATATATATATATATATATATATATATATATATATGTGTATATATATATATATATATATATATATATATATATATATATATATATATATATATATACTAGATCTAAAATAAGATTTAAAATAAGAGTATCTAAATGCATTCCTCATCCTTTCGTGATCTTTGTACGTTTGTAGGTAACCATAAATGGTTAATTTTAGATAATGTGAAATATGCTTGAACAATAAATAATAGCCATTAAAATAGCTGTAGCAACCAGGCACATTATCTTAATGGAACAAAACAATATACCTTTACTTACTTCATTCTATTCCTTTAATTTGGTCTAAAGTAATGTTGAATGAAAGTATGAGAATACCTTTGACCAACTGTTGATAATTTCCAGATTAATTTTATTTCATTTCAATAGAAGTCATTAGTAACATAAAAACTAAATATATTTTCTACTGAATTGTTTGGGTTCTTTTATGGAATGTATCCATTTTTTGTGCACGTGTAAAAAGTAATTTGTTTTAATGAACGTCTCTAAAGGAATACTTGTCAGTGGTATTTGTTACAAAATTCTGAATAAAAGAAACCATATCTTAAATGCACGACATCTAAGTCAGCAAAACTTGCTTTAAATAAAACTAATTTAGATAAAAACTTTATTGGAAACAGGAAAAATTATCTATTCTGTAGGAACGGCAATTTGTATTAATATACGTAAACTTATTTAATCCAAATTTAGCAAGTTAATAACGGTTTTCATATTCTAGGAAATCAAACGTTTATATCAAATCAGAAAAACCGGTGGCGATATAGTCGTAGTTGGAGTGATCCTGGGAGGCCTCCCTCCCCAAATTTTTTAGTTCCACCAGGATTAAAGATAAAAAATTACCAGTTAAAATCATCTAAACATAAATAACTAGAGTTAAATGCATAAAGCATTGCCAAAAGGCATTTCCGAAGTTAGGTATAGTTTAACCGAACTATTTAAGTTTTATTCTTTAAGATAAATGTACTTATGTAGGTGTGTACACATTACATAAAACCCACACACTTACATACACAGACGCACGCAGAAGTATAAATATCATTGGTGAGGTGGGTTCTAAAGTATTTACTTGCATATCAACACATCTACGGTTATGCACTATAGCACTTTTCTTTTATTGAAGTGCAAATACACTTACTTTATTACAGTCTGATTATCATAGGTCAATGAGTAATTTGATTCTACACGCACACGCACACGCACACGCACACGCACACGCACACGCACACGCACACGCACACGCACACGCACACGCACACGCACACGCACACGCACACGCACACGCACAGGCACACGCACAGGCACACGCACGTACACGCACACGCACACGCACACGAACACGTACACGCACACGCACACGCACACGTACACGCACACGCATCCACGCACGACACGCACCGCACAGACGCACGCACGCACACGCACACGCACGCACGAGCACGCACACGCACACGCACACGCACACGCACGCGCACGCACACGCACCGCACACGCACACGCACACGCACACGCACACGCACACGCGCACGCGACACGCACACGCACACACGCACACGCACACGCACACGCACACGCACACGCACACGCACCGCACCGCACACGCACACGCACACGAACCGCACCGCACCGCACCACCGCACACGACACGTACACGCACACGCACACGCACACGCACCGCACACGCACACGCGCACACGCACACGCACACGCACACGCAGCACACGCACACGCACACGCACACGCACACGCACACGCACACGCACACGCACACGCACACGCGCATGCACACGCACACGCACACGCACACGCACACGCACACGCACACGCACACGCACACGCACACGCACACGCACACGCACACGCACACGCAGCACGCACACGCACACGCACACGCACACGCACCGCACACGCACACGCGCACACGCGACACGCACACGCACACGCACGCACACGCACAACGCACACGCACACGCACCGCACACGTACCTGCACCGCACGCACCTGACACGCACACGCACACGTAACCACACGCACACGCAGACGCACACGCACACGCGCACGCACACGCACAGGCAGACGCACACACACGCACACGTACACCCACACGCACTCGCACACGCATTTTTTTCCATCAAGTGGTTTATCGATGATGTCTGTGATCCTGCGCACTTGATCTATGGTTAAATGTCTTCCTCTAAAACCAAATTGGTGATGAGGAATCAGCGTTTTCTTTTCGAGTATCGATTTCAGCCTTTTGAGGAGTAATTTTTGATACAGTTTTGATATAACAGGCAGAAGTGGGATAGACTTGTTTGAAGATTGTAGAGTTTCTGCTGGTTTAGGGATCATTGTGACCTCTGTTACTTTCCACAGCTTAGAGACATACCTTAGCCTGAATGAGGCGTTGGTGAGATTGGTCAGTATCACTATGGATCTTCTTGGAAATTGATTCAAAGTTTCACTGGTAATAAGATCCAAGCCAGGATTTTTTTTCTGATTAATGTTATTCTTGATTTCATTAGAGACTTCTTTAGGTGTCGTTGGTCTAATAACTGTATCTTCCTGTATTGGTCTTGCGAATCGACTCCTTGATTTGATTGTAAAGTCATTTCAAATTGATCTGCAAATCAAAGAGCTTTTTCCTGATTACTACGTGCCCAGGTACCATGTACACGTTTGGTTGGTGGATTTCGTGCGATAGGCCGTTTTAGATTTTTAGTGGCTTTCCAAAGGGAATAATCCGTTTTGCTATCATTGGCAAATTCGCTTAAGAAGTTGCTTATTGGTTCATTTTTAAATCGTAGGATTCTACAAGCAATTCGATCTCTAAATCAAGTTGTTTTTCATTTTTAAGTGGAACAAAGAGATATTCCAATTTTGGAATTTTTACGCATTCTAAAGCTATTCCCATCTATCAGCTTGTTTTCCAGCCTTGGTGGTTTTCTTTACTAATTATCTTGCCACTTAACGTGAGTAGTATGAAAGAGTGATCAGAACTGATATCCTACTCCTTACCATAAGAAAATTTGTAAGATCAGGAACCTTGTTGCGATCTCTTGGCCCAGTCGATATTGTATCACAGTTAAGCTGGTTGCATGCTGATGATAGAAATTCTCTAAATTTGGTAGTCGGTTATCCTCGATCCCCAATGCGTGTGTTTCGCATTGAAATCACCTCCAATAATGAATCTACATGTTTGGGTTTCGAGAATATTTAAGTACTGGTTTTTCTTAATGGCGTTCTAGGTGGACAATATAATTATGTGATAACAATTTCGTAAGTTTTTGTTTTAACTTTAACTGTTGTGGCCTGTATTTTCTCTGTTTGATATTAGATTTCTAGATAATGTGTAGTGGATCCCGTTATTATTATTGCGCTACCATATCTGGCGGTATTTTCTGGGTGGATAGTTTGATATACCATGTATCCCTTGAGTTTGATGTGTGATTCCTTGGTTTTAGCAATAAATTATATGTCCAAGATTGCTTATAGCTCATGATGATGTTGAAGCAGTCCATTGGCGTTCCATTACTTTATTCTAATATTACTATTAGCCATTTTTAAATTTAGGCATCGCTCCTTGAGCGCGATATTCCAGATTTGAGATACGATCGTCCATTTTACTTAATTTTTCCAAGATCAATTGGAGCGTGTATTGACGAGGTTTGTTAACTTAGTGTCTTCTCGTTCTGTTTCTCCATCTTTTCAGATGCTACCTGGCTATAAGTTCTTGGTTCAGACGCATTATATTGCTTTGGTAGAATGGGGTTTATTGTTTTTTTGGTCGTACCTGTTGGGCTGCGTAGGAAAACTCGGTTTTTTCATTTGTTTATTCCTTAACATCCGTGTTTCCTTTGCTACCATACAAACACGCTAGTTGGCTGGATGTACTTCTCCACAATGTATACATTTTGGTGGAGTTTCCATTTGTTTCTCACACTCTGTAGTAATGTTTTTAGACGTGCATTTTACACATCTGGGTTCGTTATCGCAGCATTTCTGTGTATACCCATACGTTTGAGACCGTTTACATTGTGACACTAATTTATTTTTTCTGATGGGTTCTACTCGTATGCCTATGTCTTTTACTTTAAAAAATTTTCCATGAGTACTCATCGTGATATCTTGGTGGCTCTCCCCATCTGGGACGTTAATTTTAATGTTTTTGTTGATTATTATCTTAATTTGAAAACCACAAGTCAATTTACTTATGAGTTTATGGATTTCATTAAAATTATTAATTTCGCCCACAATTATAGGAGGCGGTTGTGGATCTTTCTTTGGTTGTATTGTTTTGTTTTCTAGGACCTTCTCCCTGTCCTGTAGAGGGTGGGCGTAAGTGACGTATTCATTCTTCTCTTTTTATTCCTTACTCTTACACACTTGGTCTTCTTTTGCTAGCTCTTCTTCATCCGTGAAGAATTCCGTTAGTTCTTCCACCTTCTGAATTGTTGGAGGATTATGGGTTGCACTGTTCTCTAACATTTCAAATTCTACAAGTAAATCCGCATTAACCTTCTGCAAATGCTCTAATTGCGTTTAAAGAGCATTTACTTATTAATATGGCTGGCTTTCTCATTCTCTGATTTTTGCCAATAAGCAAAAAGTACTTGTTCACTTTGTGACCTTGTACTATTTTCTTGGAAAAGTTCGTTATTTTGTTGTATTAATATCGCCTCATTCGGCGACTGTGCTGGTTGTGTTTGATAAAACATGCTCGACGATAGCTCAGCGGCCGGCGGATATCACTCGTGTTGGATGACACCCGATTAACACTGATTTATAAGCGATACAATGTTGAATATAATATACAGGGGCAGACATTATAAATAATTATTATTAAATTAAAATGCAAAATATACGTTTAAAACACATAATTGCGATTGTAAATACATCAGAGGTTGGGAAGTCAAACGATATAGTCAAAATCATTTTAATGTTAAAATAAATCTAAAATAATGCAGTATGTTTACCTGATTAATATGAATAATATTCGTATTATTATTAAGAGATTATAACACTAATTAAAGCATCTTTTTCGCTGAAAGGTAGCTACTGCTTGCTACTGTACGTATCACAATAATTTTAACACTAACGAAGAAAACCTTAATATTTAACACGTATTTAGAAACGAATTTTATTCAATGCGATCACAAAACACGTCTATAGCACTAATAAGAATTATAAACCATGATTAAACAAGTAATAAAAGTTTTGAAATACATGAAATAATCGAAGTGCTGACCAATGCGAGACAATTCACAAAAATATTTAAATGTGAATCATTCATATTTAAATTAATCGGTCACCTTGTCAAACTTGTACAGGTATCTGACTAATAAAGTGCAGTAACCGTATAACAATTTTTGCCGATTTGTATCATGTGTAACTAATCACAACTTTCTTGTTAAAGCATAAGGATGATAAACAGCATTGTTGGGTAATTAAATGTCATACGCAAAAGTTTCAATATGATATTAACGTTGCATGCCGTAAATAGTAATCAAACGTGGATTCAATATTAAAGTCTAAACACAGAAATTAGTTTTCTGCAGACAAATTCTTTATGTAACTTTTGCAATCTTCACAATCTTTCTTTGTAACTTATATATCTTAGAAACAATCTTTATTACCTATAAGTTTCTCTTTTTTTGGTTTCGTTAAATATTTTATCATTATATGTGATTATTTTTTTAACAGTGAAAGCGTTTTAATTGTCTAACATAACGCTACAAAAATTAGACCTGATAATTTCGTTATCACTTTGTTAACTGGAAGGCGTATTAAATTTTTACTTAAGTAATATGCAAGTGTAACTTAGCGTAATTTCTTAAAAATATACAAAACCATTTTCTGCATGCAAGTACTGCATATTGGGGTAGGAGTATTTATGTTAGTGTTGTATTGTGAGTTTTACAAACAGAAAATAAAACTTCATTTTCTTTTAAAGAAATATTTAACAAAATTAGGTTATCTTATCACAACTACAAAATAGAACCCCCAAATGTTCAAGCGAAATGTAATGTTGAATGTAAAATTCCTGTATGGAGATAAGGGTAAATGCAATTACAAAAAGTTTAATCAATATTATCGTTGTTACCCTTACATTCTCGTCCACATACGACTTGTATAGCCGTTTAGCAATATTGGATTCCATGTTATCAATATTGACATTTTATTCACCTGGGGTGCGCTGCATTTATTAGTGGTAATGTAGTCATCGAAGTAAGTAAATTAAATTTTAATCTTTTATGTTGTGCTATAAAAAAAACGGTGCAGAGTCATCGTAAAATAAGGTCAATGTTTAAGCAGTGATTGCTTATTAACTAACAATTTTTTAGGTAAATGAATTTAATTTACATGCGATTGAGGAGTTGCTTTCAGGAATTTCTAAGAAGACTAATGAGAGCCATGAACATTTCTAGTCTCGGTTAGCATAGAGTCTTAGAAAAGGAGATTGCATTAAAAATTTCGTAATTTGAATTAAATCTTATTGGTTGGCTAGTAATGCTCATCATGAGCAACTTATAATAACTTTGTGACACACGGGACAAATACATTAAAGGAATCAATTGAGACTGCCAGTGTTTTAGAGAATATATTGGGACCAATTACATGTTCTGTTACATTTTTAATCTTATAATTACTAGTAGCATACATAATATGTATTTTTTCAGGATTATGTCGGTTTTAAAATAGTATAGGTTAAGAAATCTTAAATGCTCATCGCTATATAGAAAGAAAAAAAGTCAATCCAAACATTCCAACATAAAACTTTAAACAGCGCTTAATTTTTTTTTTTTCATAAATTAAAGAGTTCCGGGAGTAGCCGTTTTCTTCTCCTTTCTCTCTATAGCGCTCAGTTATTGACCCATAGCTGCCATCTATCTTCCTTCTTGCTTTGTCTCTAAACATATTGCAATAATTAATTGGTTCAACACAAATCAAGTAAGGAGTTTTTCCATAATACTATTCCTCCTAATCTTTCAAAGTGCGCATATCACAAAATGCTGCTTTCTATTAACACGCCAAATAACTCGTAGTTCGTTAGGCCTCAGTCGAAGGAAACGGTTAAATCATATCTCAACACGCCAAACCTGTGGATTCCAAGCTAGTTCGATTGTAAAATTGCACTTAACATTACAAATCACACCACACATTATTAGATATAATATAAAGAATACCTACTCCATACCATAAATTTTATTTTTGTGTCGCTGTTTTTAATTATTAAAAAATTTCCGCCCTTATTTTTAAACAAATTTAAGTGTGGCATATATGTTAGAAAAAATCTGGCCGATGGCCTTCTGCACAACATTTTCTGGTATAAGGAAACTAACTGTTGCTCGCAGATATTCCTAACTTCGTATAACTTGCAATATAATAACTAATAAGATATACTTAGCTACAAAATTATTTTTTTCTTATTCACACTGTATTTTGCAAATCACTGTATATTTTTACATATCTGGATAGCATGAAAAATTAGCTTTAAAATACTTTAGATTTATTTTTGGATACTTTGACATAAAATACTGAAAAAATAAAAAAAAAATTTTTTTGTTATATTCGACAAAACCAGAAAAGCTAAACATATCTCAATACAGCAGTTAAGCCGATATACATGACTACTATATAATCCCTTAATTCCAAGATTCCATTCTTATCAGAAGAATAGCTATGAAGAATTGAAATTTTCAAATTTTAAAATTTCTAACTCCGGTCCTGGATAAGTTAGAGAAATCTCAGAAAGCACACCATATTTTCGCTATATGTGACTATAAAACACATAAATTAAAAAAAAACTACCAGAGCCGTTTTTGAGAAAATCAATTTGGAAATAAGGGAAATTTTAACCCAATAATTAAGGGCAACATTGTATTTTTACAAAATATTTAGACCGCTCGGAAGCATGAACTTTTATTTACAAGTACAGATTTTCAAATTGCAAGTAGCTTTTATGGTTTTGGAAATGCACCCAGAAAAACCACCTTCATTCCCCCCCCCCCCCCGCCATTAAATGATTTTTACAAAAATCCAGCAGTATACATAATTAAAAGTAATAGGGGCCCACGCCAAATCTCATTAAGATCGACCAAATGGTCCCGGAGCCGCACACAGACAAACAGACACACAGACACACAAACACACAGACACACAGACACACAGACACAAGGACACACTGACACACAGACACACACACACACACACACACACACACACACACAGACACACACACACACACACACACACACACACACACACACACACACACACACACACACACACACACACACACAACACACACACACACACACACACACACACACACAACACACACACACACACACACACACACACACACACACACACACACAGACACACAGACACACAGACACACAACACACAGATCACACACAACAGATACACACAGACACACACACACACACACACACACACACACACACACACACACACAGATACACAACCAGACACACAGACACACAGACAGACAGACACACAGACACACAGACACACAGACACACAGACTAACAGACACACAGACACACAGACACACAGACACACAGACACACAGACACACAGACACACCGACACAAATACACACAGACACACAGACACACAGACACACAGACACCCAGACACACAGACACACAGACACACAGACACACAGACACACAGACACACATACACACAGACACACAGACACACAGACACACAGACAAACAGACACACAGTCACAGACATACAGACACACAGACACACATACACACAGACACACAGACACACAGACACACAGACACACAGACACTCAGACACACAGACACACAGACACACAGACACACAGACACACAGACACACAGATACACAGACACACAGATACACGGACACACATACACACAGATACACAGACACACAGACACACAGACACACAGACACACAGACACACAGACACACAGACACACAGACACACAGACGCACAGACACACAGACACACAGCCACACGGACACACGGACACACGTACACACAGACACACGGACACACGGACACACGGACACACGGACACACGGACACACGGACACACGGACACACGACACACGGACGCACGGACACACGGACACACGGACACACGGACACACGGACACACGGACACATGGACGCAGGGACGCACGGACGCACGGACGCAAGGAGACACACACACATATGCACGGACGCACGGACGCACGGACGCACGGACGCACGGACGCACGGACGCACGGACACACGGACACACGGACACACGACACACGGACACACGGACACACGTACACACGGACACACGGACACACGGACAAGCGGACACGCGGACACACGGACGCACGGACGCACGGACGCACGGACGCACAGACGCACGGACGCACGGACGCACGGACGCACGGAGGCACGGACGCACGGAGGCACGGACGCACGGACGCACGGACGCACGGACGCACGGACGCACGGACGCACGGACTCACGGACGCACGGACGCACACAATTATTTTCAAAAAAATATCAAAACCTGATTAATCGATTATAATCGATAATTTTTCCTAGTCCTGGATTGATGCTGTACAGGTAATGAATTCCTGGTTCGATTAAATATTTTGCATGTGAATGCACACGACAGGATTGTACCTTAAATAGGACCTTTTCTGATTAAAAGCTTTTTATGTTGCTTCATAAAACCTAAAACTCATATTGGTTATTTGTTTCTAAAGCGATTTACAAAAATAAAATCCAATTTGGGTGTAAAAAAAATTGTCTGGTGTCTGCACCACCTTTGTCTAAAAGTTAATAAGCTATAAGCTGTGATGTTACCAAAGGGGGCGTAAATGTTGTGGACCGACTAAAATCCGAATATTCAGTCCCCATAAAGTAGAATCGCTCGCAATTTAATGTATTTGCAAGGTTATTAAATAGTACAATAAACGCTCAAATAAGCTATAAGGTTAATCCAAATATAATTAGGCACACAAGGGCGTATATAACTGAGCTATCGAAACAGTTAACATTTCCATCTCACAAAAAAGGCATTTAATTTCTATTAGAACGCTGTCCACCTCTCCGTGAAAAATAGCTGATGTTATTGGGAATAAAGCAAATAAGAAGCCTAAAATAGTAGAAAATGATCAATCCAAAGCTAGATGGTAATATTTTCCAACCATAAAGGACGAATTCACTTTACAACGATGTGGAACATGTGCGTATCCCACATGCAAGGGACATACTTTCAGCACAGTGGCAACATGAGTATTCCGAAGGTTAAATACATTATGCATTTTTTGTTTACCTAATTAATTATTTTATAGACTTTGTTTAAAAGATAACTAAAACAGATATTTTGTGGTTTTCCTTGATATTAGTGAATGTTAGGTGAAACCTAACATGCGACTTATAACGTTACAGAATAAACACGACCGTTCCTGGAATAACGTACTGAAGATATTTGGATTATTTATTAAAATCTTGTAGAATTGACAATATTTTGTGTATTACCTATCCTTCTTGCTGGTGGTTTGGAAATAAGCTGTGAATTGGTAGTCGCTCTTGACGGAGCCATTTATGATCGGCTGGATTGGCTAATGGAACGCGAGGGGAATGATTAAAGGTGTTTTGTAGGAACAGGCGTGAAGGTACGGGTGAGAGCTAACTATATGAAGCTTTTGTAAGATGAAGGACATTGGACACACCGTATAAGGTATTACTGCACAAAGATGATTATTTAACCGCTAACTGAATAATTTCAAGCATTCGAAATATAAACTTACACTAATAATTTATTTTTGAGTAATATGTTAAAAATCCAAGTATACAATCCTATTCATTCTTTTGTCTACTTTTATAGATATCAATTTGACTTTTAAATTTTCCTAATACAACCTTCGCTATATAACATTATTGGACAAATTGTCTGTAACAGTTTTTGTAATTTCCGAAAGCTTATGCTGCTATTAAATATGAAAACGGCACACGTGCAACAGCAAAATTTTCATATTTTATTAAAAATACCATTAGAATGTGTCTTGTAGCTTTTCTTTTCATGGACAATTATTCAAACTAATGCACTTAGAGCAACCACGTTTAGGACAAAATGGTTTCATTAAAACATTATTATTTATGTGAGTAAAGTGAGTAGGATTACCTTTACTAAACGAGCGTTATTTCATTATTGGAAGTTTTACATGGGACACATGCTTAAACTAGATATTTAATTTGATCTATCTTGATTTTTTAGAAGACCTTGCTGTGAACGCTTTACTAGCCGCATATATCCTTTCAGCGTGTTTTTGTTGTGACATTTTCATGTTTAGTAATTTCGAATGTATTAAAGATTTAACTGTTACTTGTTCATAATTTTTGAAAACCCGTAAGAACGATCTGTAACTTAAATATAAAATTTTATAGAATTCCTGATAATTTATTAAACATAATTATGGAAAATATTAGAGAGAATAGAATGAGATTGTTTTCTACTATTTTCTAGTTCTATCGGCGGAACTCTTCTGTGTTCTGATAAAAACATAAACTTCTGTTGTTTTCAAGGCAAGGGACAATAAAAAAAAATTTCAGTACAGTAACAAAATAAGATTTGTACTGCATAAAGGAAATCTTTTAGATATCTGACAATAGAAGACCAAATTGTCAAAAATGGGACAAATAAATTTTTTTCGTTTGTACCGAGTTAGTGTATCTTTTTGGGCAAAATAAGCAGAAAATTATATAAGTGAATCGGAGAAAGGACTTTCACTGAGATGTAGTCAACCACTAATAGATTGTTTTCCACATTGCTATAGATCAATGGAATGCAATAAAGTTTAATTATATACAGCCCCAAAAGTAATAATTTTTATAATAATAAAATTTTGTTTATACGTCAAAGACGTCGACTTCTGCGGTTAAAGATTTTCCCTTATTAATAGATTATACATGAAAAACTAGAGCGAACAATACGTATAGTATCATAGCAAACACAATTAGGCGCGTAACCAAAAATAAGTATAATACTTGTAAGTGTAAAATGCAATGACACTTCAATTTAAATTTTCACTCAAAATTTAACCTGAAATTTTGAAATACACTTGTTGAGACATCACTCAAGTATTTCTATTGTTAATTCAGTTTTAAGCAAAATTAGTTCAGCCGCAAATTGCCTTTTTCTATTCAATAACTAAGGTGAAATTCTCAGCACATTTTTTTTTAGAATTACGTGCTTTGTATCATTTTATTCATAAATAAGTTAAATTGTGTAATGAAGAAACAACCACCTAGTTCCAGAGAGTTTAATTTTTTAATTAGCAAATCGGCTTTCCTATTATTAGATTCTCGTTCTATTTCTAGAATTCCAAAATGGTCAAAAATGTCCCTAATTTTCATTCGTAACACTACAGGGAGTGTTGCTATGTTTACTCATAACATTTTATGTTGCCTAATCAACTCCAAATACAACAGTTAATGCCACATTTACACCAAATTTTGTTTGGTTATAAAATGTGATCACTTCAGGTTTTTGAACGCCACCCTCTGTCGAGTCAATAATGTCTCTATCGTGTCTGGTTGATAACACTAAAACATTTTTATTTTTCTTTGGCACATAGAGGTAAGTAGGGATTCTTTTACAAAAACCCAACATAGAGGTATCTTTATTTCTTTCTATAGTAGTGATAGAAATTGGTGGTATGGTATGCTTGTTTTTTCGTACAGTTCCTACAATGTAGTTTGTAACATTACCAGCTGTATTAGCAATAAGCTCTACCAAACGTTTTACAAGTGCTATCGAACCGTTATCTTGCTAAAATGGACCATTCGGCTGCTAACCTAAATACACTTTCACGTTACTGGTGTGCCAGTTTTTTGCATCAACCAGCGAATAAATTTTGATTTCATACTTTGCTACTTGGGATATATTGCCCAAATGCACATTTTCCCCGAAATCCTTACAGCATTTCATTGATTGTAGTATATTAACCCATTTCATTAGTTTTACATATTTTTGCAAAACCGTCGTACACCTCTCGTATGGGCACTAGTTTGTCTATTTTCCTACGCTCTTCTCAGTATGTAATATTATTAAATCATAGGGTTCCGTGGTTCTATCATTATTTTAAATATCACTGGCCCATCTGCAGCCCACAAATCGTCAAAGTTTACATGAGCACTTTTCCAGGTTGCGGCCAAATAAAGTGATTATTTATTTCTGTAAGCGTTTCAATACAACATGTATCACTATCACATTATATTGTATTTTAAATATTAGTGTTAATAAATATGGAATTCCACGAATAAGGTTAAGGAATATAAATTTAATCAAATGAAGTGATCCGAAAACTGCTTTAATTTTATCGAAATTTCTGTCTGTAGCATCTCTTCGACAAGACATATTTCGTCGAATTTGGGAAATATATTTGTTTGTCTAATAACAGTTTTTCCGTCAATATAATCGGGAATACGTAAACTACAACATTCAGATGGAATTTTCTTCTCTTTTGCGGAACATTTTACTCCGCGTCTTGTAGTAACGGTATTCCTAACAGGAGTTTTGGAATGACGATTTTGTAATGAACGTCTCAAACCGTTCGACTATTTCTGCCTGAAAGTAAATAATTTTCGATTTCTACCTTATCGATTTTACTTTTTCCACCATTATCTAGGATTTTCAAAGTTTCGTTTACTTCTTCATCTTCAATTTCAGCAAGCTATTGAAGTAATTGACGTTCTTCTTAATAATCATGTTAAACCTTCGACTTTGGAATTTACAATAACAAAAACTTAGTTGCACGTACAGTGAAAAAACTCTCACATCAAGTGCACCTTCACTTCGTTCAAGAAGTACATTGTACTGATTGTCTCAAAAATTTTATAACTTTGTCATTTGCTCTTTCGAGCGATGGTACTGTGACGCTTTTACGTCGCTATGATAGCACAAGGATGGCTGGAGTGTCCCTACTCGAAAATACGGTTTAGTAAAATTATAAACAGGATTATTAAAGTAAAAAAAAACAAACAAAATAACTATTAACTAATAATGATTTAGCGGATTCTCTGGCGCCAATACAGGCAAGCAATGGTATCTCCCCCAGGGGCCTATGTTCCTCCTAAGGATAACTCGAATAGCGTTACTGGTCCGGAGGTTCTCAATTGAGACGTCGGTATCCCACGGTCTTTGGGGGTAGTCGGATTGATGCTGCTGTAATCAGATATTAAGTGACAAACGGACGGCGGAACACGAAAACAAATAAATCTTCTCAGTGGAAATCTATTGGTTTAATAAAAAAAGATAAACTCGGTACTGTTAAAGGAAGCTAAAAATATACTACCGGTTAACAAAAAAAAAAGAAAAATAATTAAGCCAGCGGCGATAAAGGATAATTTTATAAATTGAGTTATTGAAGGGTTACTAATAAAAAAACTTTATGTGGTGTACAAAAATTACTCAGGAAACAAAAATAAATGTAATTCAGTAGTGAGGCTAAGTTACACCCCGACCAGGAAGTGACGTCAAATCAATCGCGACGTAAGCGAGCAGTTAAGCCCCGTCCCCTCCGGAAATATGCGGTTGATGGGCCACTGAGAGAGGAGGGCGTGCCGTAAGTAGTGACGTCAGACCAATGGGATGCAAGGATGGGCCCCGCCCCTCTTGAGATTAGCAAGGGGGATGGCGTCTCAGTTGGCCAACGAGAGACGTGGCGGCCGTATTGGGATGTTGCAATGGACATGCACGAGGGCCATGCAGGTATTGTTTATACGGAAGTCGGACGTTCTCAGTCGATACTGAAGAGTTACGTCCGGTTCTTTGTTCTTTGCTGAAGAGCTACTTCCAGTTCTTGGTCGTTTCTGGAATGGTCTTTGGTGGGTTCTTCGCCACTGCTGGTTGCTGTTGGTGAAAACGTTAATGTGTTTACTTCCGGTTGAGTATAAAGCCTGAAAAGATTCTTTGCCTGCAGCGGGATTAAAACTCGAAAAATTTTGGTAAACCTGTTTGTTTACTACTGGGCTAATCTCGCAGCGTTCACTGCAACTAATAGAAATTCGCGTGCGCAGACCTCTAAATAAGCGAGTGAAACTAGTTTATTCAAATGTAACCCTTATTGATCAAATAACACATTAAATTTTACGTACAATGCTAGTAAATGGTTCATACTCAATTAATGCATCATCCAAGATGCTTCAACTTCCAATTTCATAACGTTAACTACGTTATGAATACTCTCGTTCTGATGAGCACAGTTAATTTCAAGTATCGAAAAGACACACCCGTGTATAGTATAGAACAGATTTAGGTTAAGTAATTAGCTATTATTATCATTATTATCATCATCATTATTATTATTTTGTTATATATTAACAAGTTTATTATTATATCATAGACTTAAGTTAAAAAATTATTTCAAAATCTGAAATAGATTCTAAGGGGGCTCGGATACTATCTCATGAGACAACTATAGGACTCCCGAACTTGCTCTTGAGCATTCACCCCTTGTCTAGTATTCGCCCCCCTTATCGAATACCTTGTTTACTATGGCGGGAACTGATGTTTCTAGACGTCTCACCTCCGGTCGCAAGCGCCAACTTCCGGTCCCAGACGCGTAACTTCCAGTCTCTAGATGAACCGCGGATGATGATAGCGTAGCTATTGAAACGCGTTCGGTGTTTTTCAATTTTGTGTGGTACGTGGGTGTATTTTGTTTGTTCTAGATTTTAGATTAGGTTTCGCAATCTGATACCTTTGATTATCATACAGATAACGTTTATAACATTCCAATGTGTAATAGCAAAGTAATTGGCTTAACGACAGATGTAAAATAATCATGGATTGGATGGATTTGGCATCTAAAATGTATAGATTTAGGATTAAACCCTGATTTTTTATGTATTTTAATAGAGGTGGATCATGGCCCCACCTACCGGTATATCTTTAAAAGTATATTTAGGTTCCTGTAATTGTTATGGCGGGAAAACTTGAAACAGGTTTTAATAAGTGGGCTTCCTCATACAACCTATGATTATTTTACCACTCATCTGATCTATCGTTAAGCTAATTACTTTACTACTACACATTGGAATGTTACGTTATCTGCAGGATAATCAAAGGTATCGAATCGCGAAACCTAATCTAAAAATCTGCACACTGGAAGCTACGCGTTTGGTACCGGAAGTTAGGCGTTTGGAACTGGAATAAAACAATAAATAACTTTCTGAATTATGATTTAATTTATGTACAACAATAGACAATGATAGCATTTATTTGTGTCATGTTCTAACTATCATACTGTTGCTAACTTTTGATGTATTTACACGTTATTTTTTGATATTAAATAATTGAATGCGCTTATTATATTTAACAAACATCTATTTGCTCCTTTTAACATAATGAATTATTAAATGGATTTTTTCAATATTGATTTTTTAAATACAACGTAATTACGTATTTATTAGCATATTTCATTATGTGTTAACTAGTCCGTCATGTCAAACGTTTTTTTAGATAAGTTTGATGCGGATAATTTCACATATTGCAATATTTTTCAATATAATTTTTATGCGTGAATTATTTCAAAATTCAGCTATTTACCGTCAGAGTACATCACTTGTTACCACTATAGAAAAGATAATTAGTGGATTTTTAATATCTTGATCATACGTCGTAATTTACTAATGTTTTTAAAATATTTTTATCTATATATCTTTATCTAAGGAATGTAGGATTGCTTGTAACTAATGCCTATGTAAACACATGTTAGGGGGTGAGTGGCAGGTGCACGCTTAAAAATGCTTTACTGAAGGGGTGTAACAAATCATTAAAATATTTCTTATGCGCGCTCTTGATGTAAAAATGTCATGGGTCTAATGATTAATTGTGGCGAGACGGGCCACGATGAAAAGATATCTTTGATACTGGGAAACTCGAGACCCGTAAATAGAAGGTTGTTACAGACGAATGGATATTTTTAAAATTAAGGTGTCGTGCAATAATTACTACGAAACTATTCCAACATAAGTTAGTGTGTCTTGTTTTTTTTTTATTACTTTTGAAAGACGGGGGTGGTTTTTCGGGAGTGGATATAGTTATTTTTGGATCGGGAGGGAAGGCGGTTACCGCGATCATGTCAATCAAGCCAGATCGATTTTTGGGCTATTTAAATCCCTTCATTGTACGCAGTTTGTCTGCAAAATAATTCGTGCGTGTACATTTTCCTTTTGAATTCTCCAACACTAAGTTTTCCTTTCTTTCGGGGTCTATTAACGATTTTCGCCTGTGATCAATTAAGGGAATATTTATTCTAGTGCAAATATGTATTTTTTATATAACTGAAAGCTCGCAGCAAATAGCTTTACCAGTATAGATAATATATTAAATACCAAACATTGTCTTGCAAAGGTATCCTATTCGTACTGTTACACGTCCAAACTGCACTAGGCGTCGTGTATGCTTACTACTGTAAGCGGGTTGCCAAGCCAGCTAACAGGGAGATGGGCGTGGTCGAAATAAGAAGTAAAATAAATGATTGATACGCTCAAACACCTTACACCGATATTCAAACAGCTCAGTCCGGGAAAATATGTCTCCAGGCGCCACCATAATCGAAACTTTGCTAAAATAATTGTCTTAAGCTGGGTGTTAATTAACCCTACTTGATCGTGGAAAGTAGGATTGTGCTTACTCAGTAAACTCTTACACGAGGGTCCTAAAACAACCACTCGTCCCAAACAATTCAACTCAAACTCAAATATATCTAGTACTACCTAGGTTATTAGAAACTTTTTGAATACACCTCGTAAACCAAAATTTCCAAAACAAAATTTATCACTCAAATTTAACTGCATTCACGTAACCAACAGTTATCAAAAAAAAACTGAAATACACGGGTCGTCACAAACTTCCTGATTGTACCCTGTACATCCAGAATACCAAAGTTATAACACGTTAACTGAATATTTTCTACGTATCCCTCGTATACATATAAAGTTAAATCTCAACTTATTAATGCATAAAATAGTTCTTCATTCAATGGTCGATAATTAATTTTTAAAATTTCTAACCAAAAGAAAAGCAATGTCATCGGCTTAATAATTGTTCCTTTATGATACCTCTGAATCGTATGGGACATTCGTAAATATGTAAGTTCTCAAAACTCCATCTATTAGTTATACTTAATAAAATTTTTAAATCAACAGCTGATCCTTCATTAGTGTACTGCGTTAAACGAAACTAACATGAAAATTTTCTTTTTAAAATTAACCTGGCAAATATAACCTTTCAGGTTGTTCATTAATCTTAAAACCAAAATTGCAAAGTCTACATTTAAATTGTCGAAAAATAGGTCACCAATTAAGTAAACGTCACAAATGTGTCTCATAACTGGCTAAATAAACAACAGAATAGAAGTTAACGATAAATATATATTGTCCTGCACAAAATAATAATAAAAAAACAAATGTTTACATACACTACAACAGCGTGGTTGAGAAACCAACCCACCACATCACTGTCAATACAAATTTGCGTTTCTGCAAAAAAACTCTTACTACTAAAACCGCCAATACAACATAACTCGAGACCGATTACCTTTTTCCTTCAACACTAATTAATTAAAAAAAAAAATTACACAACAATACGCAAATAAAATTAACCAAAAAGATAATCATGCTCAACTGAGTTTTCAAAGTTCTTAAATGTAATTCTTACTTAAAGACTGTCCATTCATCCTACGCTTTTCTTTCTTCTCTCTTCCCGTAAACCAATTATTTGTAGTCCATGTGTATCCTTAGATTGCCTGAAGGCACATAACAAGTACTTCACAATTCCACAAACACTTATTACTTTCGGTACTCGCGAATAATCCAACTATACGAGGTTATTACTCCAATAAACCGTAATAATCTGTACACGTTTGGTTGCCTCTATAAAGTTTCTTGCAACCTTTAGGACAATTTAGCCCTTCCTTACACAAATAAACGTTTAATGTCATATAAGGTTACTTTAACATTGGCTCAATTTACTACGAATATTTCGTTCACTTAAAGGTGGTCCCATAAATAATTTGAACTATGGATCATTACAAGCACACGCGCCGCACTCAACACTATAACGTAACAACTGTTATCTTATTATAAATCTGCTTACGCACTTTTTTTTCCTTGAAGAACACAAAAAACCATAAACTGATTTTTATCTTCAATCTCAATTTTATTGTTTTATTTATGAATATCTTATACGATTCACCCCCTTTCGGGTTACGCAGTTGTTTAAACAATGACTGCCTTCAATATTATTCACAAATATAACTCCAACTCAACCCATTCTGCGATCACACTTCACCTCGCGCGCGCGTCTTCCACCGAGCTCTCACCGACATCCACCCAAAAGCAAAAACCAATCTCTGACTTCCCTATCTATACCTCAAGCCATCCATCTTTAAACATGTCTGACTTCCTCGCTATATTCACCAATAGTATTCACTCAAACTTTCTTAGTGCCGACTGATGCTACCCTCTGTACAAACACGCTTGTAATTACAATACATCGCCATGTTTGTTCTTACCTGCAAATTTTACAATTACTTTATGGAGAAGCCATTTCTCGTCATCACATTCATTCAGTGGCCACTCTGGACCATTACACAACTTTCAACGTTTATCTGTCACATACGCTCATCCTCCTTCCGCAACATTTGCAAAAATAAGTACAGTCTAAGGTCTCAAATCCCATATACGTACATGTATTCTCAAAACTGATTGCACAACATTACGAGAACTTTCTATAATCAACAATTAAACATACCAAATCTTTACTACATATTTCCTAAAACATTCTATACCTATACATTCACATCTTCCGGCCAAGATTACTCCTTTATCCTCCAACATTCCATTCCCTATTCAGTAGTCAACAGTAGCAAAACATTATCTTCCCATCGACACATTTCTCTTCACATTTACATTCATCAGAATCTATTTATTCCAACACCAATGTCTCTATAACATTCAAATACACGTATCTGCATACTGAATGATATTTCTCCTAAATTGCCAGTGGCGTATCATCCACCCACATACATTATGCATATACACAAAAAAAAAATTTTTTTTCGTTCAAACTCAATACACCCGTACTCAAAACACGTAATACACGTCATTATAACATCTTACATACAGGGTGCGTCAACACAACCTTACAGTACGCTGACTCATTAAGCTGAAATCTGCTAAAATAAAAGGACAGTACAGGGCACTCTCACTTTGGTATTTGTGTGAATTAGCATTGTTGATTTTTGTTTATATTTGTAATGGTAGAAAGGTGGCTGGTGAATGGGTATAGGATGCCGTAGGTTATTAATTGTAAAAGGCAATTGCCTGTTCGTACACACTCCCAAGCCAGACCATTAAACACCTACAATTTTATATTTATTGTTTTATATGTTGTATAGGTGAATGTGTAACCGGAGAGAAAGAGAGAGGCACGGTATGTTCCTAACGCACTCAAACATATATATATATATATACACACATATAAGATTTTGTAGAAACGAGGTTACATCAGAGCTAACTAAAACATCACTTATATTCAAATTAATGTATTTAAGTCTACTTAAAGGTCTAAGAAGCTCTTAACATATGGTTTGGCACATCCAAAAATATATTGAAATTCTTTGGTAATATATCGCGCAAGCTCGCGTGTAAGTGAATTAAACGCACTTACAATGGGTCTTAATGGCCAATTATTTCCTTTTTACTTTTGAAATTAGTTGTTTCGTTGTTTTATCACTTAAAGGCGTTGATTTAATCGTGTCTCTTGCATTTATTTCCAAATATGTAGTTGGATCGGTTCGGTATTGCTAGTAGTTTTATATTCTAGTGAATTCAGTAAATCCATTAATTTATGAAGGTATTCATCACAATCATCACTATTAGTAACTGTAGCATTAACTTCTTCTGCTGAAAGAATTAAGACAACTTCCCTATTTCTTAGTTCTTTTAAAGCATAAATATGCCTTTTAGTTATGTTTTGGGTTGTGGAATGAGCTTTCTAAGTAACCCAGTGTTCAATAGTGGTTAAAGCCATTTCAAGGTTGTTTCTAAAATAATTATAGTATCTTTACTTCTGTCCATGTTTCTAAAGCTATGAACAGTTTTTATTAGTGTTTTGCACTGTTTTGGTTTATTTAATATATATTCAATGTTTTGTTTTTGCCTGGATGATTTTATTGTCAATTCTGTTAATCTACTCGTAGTATGAAAAATAACAGGGTAGATATTCCTTTTGGTTAAGACTTGAAAGTTGTAATTTATATTTTGAACAGCTTTTCGCAATAATGGTTGATTAGTTCTTTGTAAAATGTGAGGTTTATTACTAAAAACATTAGGTATCACATTATAATTTTTGCAACATTTAAGGAAAATTAGATCAGACAATAATCTTCGTTTTTCTAATCCACAGCGTTCTATACATTTTAATGAAATTTAACGTATCCTCTCCGTACAGGTTAATTGTATAGTTATTTAGGCTTCCACAAGTATTAATACTAGAATATGAGAAATTTCTGGATCTAAACTCGTGCAGTATAATAAAACGTTTTTCCGTAAATAATCTACGTTTTGGTAGTTTAGCTTTACTAAATATTAAGATCTAGTGACATATATCAGTCAATACCTATCTTTTTCACATATATATATATATATATATATATATATATGTGTGTGTGTGTGTGTGTGTGTGGTGTGTGTGTGTGTGTGTGTGTGTGTGTGTGTGTGTGTGTGTGTGTGTGTGTGTGTGTGTGTGTGTGTGTGTGTGTGTGTGTGTGTGTGTGTGTGTGTGTGTGTGTGTGTGTGTGTGTGTGTGTGTGTGTGTGTGTGTGTGTGTGTGTGTGTGTGTGTGTGTGTGTGTGTGTGTGTGTGTGTGTGTGTGTGTGTGTGTTTGTGTGTGAAGAAAATAGTTCTGTAAATATATCAAAATAAATTACTTATTTTTGATAAGCTGCTGTGGTTTCTCACTACCTGTTTATTTTGGGTAGACGACATTTCCATAATAACTGCAAACGAGCTATTCATAATAAATTGTTTGCTGCACGCACGTTATTTTCACAAAAAAAGCTTTACGATGTAACATTGAAACCGCAATTCGTTTTCGTGTCTCAAAACTCATTTAGAATTTTGACGGTGCGTATTAGTATTAAAATGTTCCATTTTTAAAACAAGTTTGAACAGAAAGTATTTTGCTCTTAATGTGTTGATTGACGTACCCGTTTTGCATATCGATATTTGGTCACCTTCCGTGCTTTAGCAGATGCGAGTATTAGTTGGTAATGTATTTTACCAATTGACATTTTGTAAAATACGATGGCGTACATTTAAATTTTGGTTAAAAAGTAATTAGTTGTTTTTTATAGTTGTACTGGCACAACAAACAAAATCATCTTAAGGAATTATATCTTTGGACAAAAAGCGTGAATAAGAAATGGGAAAGAAAAGTGTTTTAGTGTATTTAATGTAATTCATACTCAAAAAATGATAGCTTTCTTACACCCAAGTTCTCTTTGTCGCACTGCAATATTTATTCTTTGTTTCTAATGTTCTAATTTGAGTTCTGTACATATGATTAAACAATATTCCTTCAGTAACTGTGATGGTACGTGGACACACGAAATAAAAATAAAAATGTTAACAAACATGAGCAGATATACGTAACTTTGTGACGTCATTTGACCTTAGGATTTCCCCCGGTTGCCCATGTGTGGGACCGCATTTTCCACCCCTATGGTTTCCTTTCGGAGGCCTTTCTTAACCCTTTTCATCCCTAATTATTTTTGTTTTTTACGCGCCCACGTGTAGGACGTGTTTTCTCACCCCTATTTTATGGTCGTTCACGTTTAGGACGCGTTTTTTTCTACCCCTGAGGTTTCCTTTCGAAGGCCTTTTTCAACCCTTAATAGAATTTTCAACCCTAATTAGAGCCTTTTTTTGACAGCCATGACTTTTCTGTATTTGCTCACGTGAGGGGTAGATGTAGGCCTTGAGTTTGGTCTTGGGCTGTTGCTGAACTTGGAGCTGGTCTTGGACTTGGGCTAGAGCTTGGGGCTGGGGCTGGACCTGGGTTTGGTGTTGGACTGCGGCTGGACCTGGTCCTTGTCTTGGGCTAGGTCTTGAACCTGGAGTTGGTCTTAGGGTTGGGCTAGGTCTTAGAGCTGGGTTTGGTCTAAGGGTTGGTCTTGAACCTGGAGTTGGTCTTAGGGCTAGGATAGGGTGACAACTGTTTCTGGAAATTATAGGTCATTTTGACCCGGTGATTGGAGGGTTAGCATTCTGATTGAAAAGGATGTTATTTAGTCTATTTAAACGAGGTTGCTGGTAGAGTATCTGTCAGTATTGTTTAGCGATTAAAGATGGAAGGTAAGTTTAAGCACCCCTTTTCCGCGATAGTTGCCGGTTCGTCGGGTTGTCGGAAATCGTATTTTATCGTGGATTTTCTAAAAAATATCAAAACTGCCTGCGATACAGCTTTTGAAAAAATTATCTGGTTTTACAGTGAGTGGCAGCCTTTATTCAAAGATCTCTCCGTGGAATTTGAAAAGGGTTTACCTGATATGGAACAGTTTGACGGGGAAAACCTGTCTTAATTATAATTTAAGGTCTAATGCGCGAAACTAACGGCTCTGTGATTGATATTTTTACAAAGGGTTGTCATCATCGAAATCTAAGTGTGTTTTTCTTAACGCAGAGCATATTTCATTAAGGACGTGGACAGCGGGATATTTCTCTCAACGCACATTATATAATTTTGTTTAAGAACTCACGCGACAGAGCTCAGATACAGCATTTAGCAAGACAGATTTCGCCGGACAACATGGATGCTGTATACTATAATCCCTCTCACCCAGCAGGGTTCGCTGGTATAACACTTTTAACTAATGCTGTAAAAGATAAACAAAATATGGTGAAGCGAAAAATTGGCTGCAGGCACAGGAAGCTTATACGGTATATAAACCAGTCAGAAAAAAGTTTTCACGATATAAACATATTGTGAGTAACCTTTACGAGTTGTGTCAAGCGGATCTTTGTGATATGCGCACTTTAAGTAAACACAATAGTGGATACAACTACATACTAACGGTAATTGATGTATTTAATAATAATAATAATAATTTAAGATCTAATGCGCGATATTTTTACAAAGGGTTGTCATCATCGAAATCTAAGTGTGTTTTTCTTAACGCAGAACATATTTCATCAAGGACGTGGACAGCGGGATATTTCATTTATTACATAATTTTGTTTAAGAACACACGTGACAGAGCTCAGATACAGCATTTAGCAAGACAGATTTCGCCGGACAACCCGAAATTTTTATAAGCCGCGTACCAAGATGCCACTTCAAACCCGCACAGATATCTATTGTTCGATTTAAAACAGAATACACCGGATGTGCTACGTTATAGAACAAACATATTCGGACCTCAAGGCATCTGCCAGGTATATATAGCGAAAAAAGGGTTTAAGTCATAAAGATTACATGATATATGATAGCTGACGTTTTAAGCGAGAACACTGATATCCTGCATGCATTAGCCAGATTAAGTAAAAGTTAACGTGACGCTTTATTGAAATGTTTGGATAGTAAGCAGGTAGAGTGTATTTGCGAGTGTGCACATAACATTTTAAAAGATCCTGTACCTCTGTCAGCTGATCAGAAGCAGCAACTCTCTCAACATAAGCACACTTTAAGACGCTTGGCACAGAGAGGCGAATCTATAAAAAAGAAGAAACAGTTTCGTGAACAGAAAGGTGGTGCATCTCTACCACTCCTTTTAGGACCATTACTCGGCGGAATCCTAGGTAATCTGTTTCAATAACCATGGATCACAATCTGAAGAAGATGATTATTCTACCGATGAACTTTATGCAGCGCTTACAGACACCAGATGTTACACAAAACAACATTTTAACACAGCTGGGTAACGATATGGGTAAAGTTTTAAAAACTAAATTGACCGACCATGACAAATGGCAGCAATACAACCAAGTTTTCTAATCAGTTACATCAGCCCACCAGCATAACAATCAGCGGTGACGCTGTTGCTGATCATGTTACAGATTTACCGCAACGGAAAGGTCTAGCGTACGATGAAATAGTATCAACACTTCTGCCTTCATATAAGAGAAAAGGCGAGGCTTTGTTACGTATACTGAATACGAGCAGCGATGTTTTTTGGTATAAAAGGGGTACTGTCACAATAAAAGGCGAGACCATACCACATTACAACATTATCGAGCTGGTTCACGAGACGTTAAGAAAACGAAAAACTACAAACCCGCGCGGTTGGCGTAAGTTTGCGACGTACATTAAACAGATAAATATACCACGAGAGTTTATCGGAAATACGTAAGGGGATGATGTTTCTGTATCACCCAGCGTTAAATAGGTAGGTGAGAATTACGATGCTGATAGTGAAACGCAGGAAACACCTAGAAGCATCTCTCAAAGAAGAAGCAGAGGAATTTCACTAGATTGGGATTCGTGGCGGACATAACATGGATACTGTATACTATAATCCCTCTCACCCAGCAGGGTTCGCTGGTATAACACTTTTAACTAATGCTATAAACGATAAAAAAAAATATGGTGAAGCGAAAAATTGACTGCAGGCACAGGAAGCTTATACGGTACATAAACCAGTCAGAAAAAAGTTTCGACGAAATAAATATATTGTGAGTAACCTTTACGAGTTGTGGCAAGCGGATCTTTGTGATATGCGCACTTTAAGTAAACACAATAGTGGATACAACTACATACTAACGGTAATTGATGTATTTAGCAAGAGGGCATGGGCGAGAGCACTTAAAACGAAGGCAGCCTCATCTGTAATTGAAGAATTCGCGGATATTTTTAAGGATTGCGACAACACTCCGGCAAATCTACAGACGGATAAAGGCAAAGAGTTTGTGGCGACCAGTGTACAAAACTTTTTCAAGAAACAAAATATCAATTTCTATGTAACAAATAACCCTGATGTAAAAGCACCTGTAGTTGAAAGGTTTAATAAAACATTGAAAACAAAGATGTGGCGTTGTTTCACTTACAAAAATTCCTACAGGTATATTGATATACTCGAAAGACTTGTGACTGCTTACAACAATAGCCCTCATTCAAGAATAAAGATGGCCCCCGCGGCTATAAACGATAAAATCATTTTGGAATTGTGGGATAACCTGTACGGGAAAGGTTTGGGTCCAGTGCGCCATCCTAAATATAAAGTCGGTGAGCATGTCAGAATCGCCAGAACTAAGTACACCCTTGAGAAGGGATATGAAACGAATTGGAGCGCGGAAGTTTTTACAATTAGTGTGGTGATAAAAAGACCACCAGTTTACCGAATAATCGATCTTAATAACGATCCTGTTGAGGGTACTTTTTACGAAGGAGAATTGCAAGTTGTTACGGTTGATAAAGATACTCTATTCAAAGTCGATAAGATTCTAGTAGAGAAAGGCCGGGGGCGATATAAACAATGCCTGGTCAAGTTTCGTGGATACAGTGACAAATTTAATAGCTGGGTGTTAGCTTCGCAGTTGAGAGATATATAAGAATGGAGTTTTATCTTACCTTATTGAGTAATAGCTCTATGGCGTATTTTCCAGGTAATATGACGTCAAGTTTTTTTACGCAGCTACCAATACGAACAAGATTAACGGGATCGTGGGTTGTGGGAATATCGGAAATTCAGTACCCATGTTCTTTTGCCGCTGTAAGTGCAACAGACAATTTAATTTATTATAGAACTGAGCCACCTGAAGAAAGCGTGCTAGAAACGATATTAAAAAAGGCCGCAGGATATTTTCAACTCGACAACGAGAAGATCATTTATATTGAAGATGGCTGGTACGTGATACGTTTCGCTTCGGGAAATTATTCCAACATAGAAGAAATTACCAACGAGCTAAATAACCATGTACTAATAAGTAAATTGCTAACAATCAAATATCATAATCTAACTAAACGCGTCACTACGAAATTAAAAACTCAGCTTTCTCTATTCGGATTCTCACAACGTCTAGCTTTACAATTGGGTTATCGTCCGTATCAGAACATAGCTATGGAATCAATACCCCCTCACCCCGCTAGTATATGGATAGAATCACCAACTCAGATGTTTGTTTATTGCGACATCGTTGAACCGCAAATTGTGGGTGATGTTTTATCTCCGCTTATGCGTATAATAAATATTACTTCAGAAAACTATGTTCACGGGAGTCATAAAAATGTTGTTTTTTCGCCTGCACACTACGTACCGGTGATGACACGAGAATTTGAAAACATCGAGATTAATATAAAAACAGATATGGGCGCAGCAATGCCATTCGAGCTTGGAACGTGGTGTCTGAAGCTACACCTTAAGAAAGTACAATAATGGTTTGTGCTTATATCAGCAATATTACATGAATCAGGCTGGTAACGGTATCGGCTCTATCTACAGAGGTGCGCCATAACAAAGTGGTTATGGAATAGGGACCTGGTGAGGTGGTATATTTAGAAGTATAATACCGTTATTTAAGTCTGGCGCAAAGGCTATTGGAAAAGAAGCTCTTAGAACGGGTGCTAATATTGTTGGTGACGTCATAGAGGATCGACCTATTAAGGATTCGTTTCAAGAAAGATTTCACGAGGCAGGTAGTAACCTTAAGCGTAAAGCCGACGAGAAAATCGATAAAATGATGGAGGGTTCGGGTTATAAAGAGTACGTCTGTTCGATAATAACCAGTCTCTACCGAGAGCTGTTACTAAGAAGAATCCTGCTCACGACGATATATTTTCAAGATAATGGCTTTTCTACATGCCCAATCGTGTGAATGCATCAAGTCCGAATTGGATTTGTTCGCTTTACCGTCGACGCAGACAAGTATCGAGAGTGGTGAATGGATATTTTACAAACCCTTACCAGCTCTGAGTGATGACGCCCCAATAGAATTTGTAGTCCCCGGAAATAGAAACGATTACATAGATTTAAGTCAGACCATGTTGTACATCACAGCTAAAGTTGTAAAGCAAGGTGATACAGCACTTACAGACGCTGATGTTGTAGCGCCGGTAAACAATTGGATGCATTCGCTTTTCTCACAGGTGGAAGTTTACTTAAACCAGAAGATGGTATCACCACCAAACAAAACCTACGCCTACCGTTCATATATCGAAACGCTGCTAAATTATGGAAAGGAGGCCAAGAGTTCACATCTAGGTTGTACCTAATGGCACAATGATACAGGTGGACAGATGGATATACTGGGGAACGCAAATAACGGTTTCTCAAAACGTCAAGCACTTGCGGCTACCGGGAAACAGATATAGATGATTGGTCATGTACACTCGGATTTATTTAATCAAGAAAAGTTTCTCATAAGTGGTGTTGAGTTAAAGGCTAAATTTGTACGATCAAGAGATACCTTTAGCCTAATGGCTGCACTCGCTTCAACTTACAAGGCGCGAATTATAGACGATAGTTTACTTGTGAGACGTATGCGAATCAATCCAACTATTCTAATTACGCACGCTAAAGCTTTAGAAACAACTACCGCAAAATACCCTATTACAAGGACCGACGTAAAAGTGTTAACTATACCAGTAGGCATACAGCGAAAATCATTGGATACTGTTTTCCTGGGTCAGTTACCTAAACGATGCATCGTAGGCATTGTAGCAAATAAAGCCTTCAACGGTGATTACCCCTCAAACCCGTTCAATTTTCATCACTGCAATATTAACTACGTGTAGTTATGTATTAACGGACAACAAATTCCTTCGAAGGCCTTACAACCAGACTTTACAGCTAATGGTTTGTATGTAAGAGCGTACCACACCTTATTCTCTGGTACGGGTATTCATTTTTTGAATGAAGGTAATGATATATCGAGAAGTGATTGCCCCAACGGCTACTGTTTAATGGCCTCTGACCTAACACCTGACTTGTCTGCAAACGCTAGTACGCATTGAAATTTAGTTAGAAACGGTTCCCTTCGGCTGGAAGTCGGGTTTGATGAAGCGCTAATCGAAACCGTTAACTGTTTGGTGTATGCAGAATTCGATAATGTGATCGAGATCGATAAACATCGTAACGTCGTTGTGGATTTTATCTGTTAAAAGTGGTAGCTCTAACCTGCGATCTTCAGTGTACACCAGCAGCCGAAAGAAGATGGACGCATACTTGGACGTACAAGGGTTTAGTGGTGTTAACGAATTCATACCGAAAGAAATAGCCGTGTTTACAGATCATGGTCGTTTATCGTTGATGCTAATAAAACCACCTCGAGGTTACTTTATATCAAGATCCATGTCACAACAGATAACATTTATGGAGGCTAATTATCATGGGCTGAAATGGTGGTCGGGTCATGTACACCACAACAATTTCCGTGAGTAGTTGATGAGAGTGTTGCGCCCCTTTAACAATATTCACGTTAAGGGCAGTTAAAAACAACAGTTTTTAAGGTTTCCTAACAAACCAATAGTAAGCCTGGAGGAGACTGGGCCTATGTGTGCACTGGAAAACGCCTTACTACTAAAAGACTGGACGCACACCAATTCCAAAGATGAATGCGGTACAAGTGTTGAGATGCTTGAAATAGACCCACAGCCACAAGAAGAATGTGTTTCGGCTTGTATGTGCTTCTAATCAACTACCGAGACACGCGCTTAGACCGTGTGCAATTACCGTAAACACGGATCCTGCAAACAAACCAGGTCAGCATTGGACCGCTATCTACATTGACGAGAATGGGTAATGGTGAATATTTTGATTCCTTTGGACGAGCACCGCAAGGATATCGTTTACGTTTCCTAGAGAAAAATTCCAGATGTTTCCAATACAATAAAACAATACTGCAAGGTTACCATTCGAATGTGTGTGGACTTTATACGTAAATGTTTCTATATTTTATATTACATGGTTTATCAATGATTGATTTTGTAAAAAACTTTTTTAGTACATGTTTAATTGTAAATGACAAGATAATTAAATTATTGTTTAACGACTGTTACCGAACCATTCCATTCTGATAAATAAAGACATTTTTTAGTACCTTACTTTTTTTAATTAATAGTTGCGTAATATCAGATGAGCCTATTGTTTTTCTTTCTTTTTTAATTCAGCATGTGTTTTTAAAAATCGTGATATAAAATTTAAGGCTTTAGCGTTTTTAAAAGTAATTATGTTACTCATTCGATATTGGTAATCAATTTCTTAGGCTATTAAATTTAACAGGATTATATAATTACACAGTAATTAGCTAAAAGTAAACATGAATAGTGGTTTCTTACTACATATCGTGGAATTTAAACATGCAATTACTTTCCAAACATTTAATGAGGTTTTTTATAAAAACAATTTGCTTGTGTATGTACAGCATTTTGTTCAAACCGCTTTGTTATTAATTACCTTAAGTTAAAGGTAAATACGAGTTGCAGTAAGTGTGATAAAGATAATTAGGCTGTTTGTATATTTACACTCTAAAAATTAATTATGAAGAAATCAATAGCTACTATTCATAAACGTAAAAATATAGACAGTTGTTTTAGTGTGAGTATACAGCTAACAGAAAACGGGTACCACTCGTGAATCAGTATCTCAAAAATGTTCTTTCTGTACAGAGCTGGTAAGTGTGCTTTTAACCTTTTATCTTATTTGCTTGTACAGATTTTTAATTACAGCTATAAAACGCATCTAATCTATACGTATCAACAAGTTTGTTTAAAAATTTGAAGGTATACAATATTCAAATAATTTAACGGTCGGATGGATATTAAACATATTTCAATGCAATCAATGCAGATAAAGCAATCAGTTTTAATATTCGTTTACAAAACAATATTGTAATAACTGTTATGTAATTAATTAACTTAATAAAAAATGTTTGTTTCATTAGAGAATAATCTGAATGCCAGTAATTTTTTCTATAACTCACTGAGGCTTTTTGATTATGATATTTACAATAAAAATAAGTGTTCTATAGTTAAATTTTACTGTCATTCAAATTCCCCACACAATATCAATCCCTAACACAAGTTCATACAAGTGTCTTGCAAGAACCTCCTTATTAGAATACAACTTCAAATTACCAGTCATAACCTACAAAAACAAATACAATTGCACCAACGAGCCACGACAGGGGCGAAGCTCTACACTTGTCTTATAAGGTTAGGGTTTCTTTGTTTCAAATTTAATCCCTATCAGAATGCTAACCCTCACCAGGTCCAAAACGATCTACAAGACAAATTGCCAGAAATAGTTGTCACCCTACCCTAGCCCTAAGATCAACTCCAGGTCCAAGACCAACCTCTAGACCAAGCCCATCCCGAAGACCTAGCCCTACCCTAAGATCAACTTCAGGTCCAAGACCTAGCCCAATACCAAACCTACTGTAGTAGTATAGCTACCCCACTTCTGATCCACTTTTGTCACTAGATTTGTCACCAGATTTGGAAAAAGTCACCAGAAAAGTTACTAGATTTCAAGGTCGGTAACATTGCCTATTTCAAGGGGTAGCTGCTAAGTCAAGGCCACGTTGTTGGTTTGTACTCCTGCCAAGGCCACGTGGTAGGTAACCCCACCTCTTCAAGGTCATGCTTGCACGAGTCCTTCAAGGTCACTAGAAAAGACACTAGAAAAGTTACTAGATTGTTGATTGTCCTGAAGGTCATTGCCTCAGTCTCAAACAAGTCTATGCATGTTTCAAGGCCACGCCCTATTCTGAGAAATCAAGAACAAAGGGGACCCATTGTTTAAAGTCTATGCTTTCAAGGCCACATGAGAGAACAAAGACGATCTATTGTTTTGGCTGAGTCATAGCTTCTGAAATTCTAGGAAATCAAGAACAAAGACGATGCATTGTCGACGGTTCAAAGTCTATGCTTTCAAGGCCACATGAAAGAACAAAGACTATCTATTGTACCGTTATTCTAAAAATAGATTGTTATCTCAATTCTAGGAAATCAATAACAAAGGCGATGCATCGTCGACTGTTCAAAGTTTATTCTTACAAGGTCACATGAGAAATGAACAAAGACGATCCATTGTTCAGTTAGAAATAGATTGTTATCTCAATTCTAGGAAAGCAAGAATAAAGACGATGCATTGTCAACGCTTCAAAGTCTATGTTTACAAGGCCACATGAGAGAACAAAGACGATCTATTGTTTTGTAGGTTATCGTACACATCAGTTGTATCCTCAAAGTTATTGCCCTCAGTCTCAAGCAAGTCTATGCATGTTTCAAGGCCACGCCCCCTCAAGTGGTCTAAACAGGTGACCGTTCCCCAAAACAGGTAGCCGTTTTCTAAAAACAGGTAGCCGTTTCCTAAAAACCGGTAGCCGTTTCCTAAAAACAGGGGGTCCGTTTCCCAAAACAGATAGCTGTTTCGCAACCGTTTCCCCCGAAAAAGGCGATCTATTGTTCAGGTCGAAAATAGATTGTTATCTAAATTCTAGGAAATCAAGAACAAAGACGATGCATTGTTCAAGCCGTCGGTTCAAAGTCTATGCTTACAATTTTCAAGGCCACATGAAAGAACAAAGACAATCCATTGTTCTGGTTGATTTATAAAAATAGATTGTTATCTCAATTCTAGGAAGTCAAGAATAAAGGCAATCCATTATCAACGCTTCAAAGTCTATGTTTATCATTTTCAAGGTCACGAGAGAACAAAGACGATCTATTGTTTTGGATGAGTTATAAAAATAGATTGTTATCTAAATACACTTCAATTCTGAGAAATCAAGAATAAAGGCGATCTATTGCCAACGCTTCAAAGTCTATGCTTACAAGGCCACATGAGAGAACAAAGACGATCTATTGTTCAGGTCGAGATATAAAAATAGATTGTTATCTACATCTCAATTCTGAGAAAAATCAAGAACAAAGAGGACTCATTGTCAACGGTTCAAAGTCTATGCTTACAATTTTCAAGGTCACACCTCTGAGAAATCAAGAACAAAGGGGGCCCATTGTTCTGGTTGATTTATAAAAATAGATTCTAAATACATCTCTTTCAAGAACAAAGGTGATTCATTGTCAACGCTTCAAAGTTTATGCTTACAATTTTCAAGGTAAAAGAACAAAGACGATCTATTGTTTTGGCTGAGTCGTAGCTTCTGAAATTGTGAGAACAAAGACGATGCATTGTTCAGACTGATTAGGTCATCTAACAAGTAAAACGTTTTTTTATAAGACTACCGCAATATACAGATAAAAAATTGATTTAAGTAAATATACATGGGACTTAACATTTTGTAATACCTTTGCTGGATCATGTAACATTACTCCAACCATATGTAAACATGCTCATTTCGTCGTGTTTAGTCGTAGTGCGGTTGTGGACAGTCATGAAAAAAGCAATAAAATCGCTCCTGGATACTTCATGTAATAACAATATGAATAATAATTTAACATTTTGTTGTTCATGCTGTCAAAATAGTGATGGTAGTAGTAGTAGCAAAAATGAATAGAAACAAGATGAAGGTTATTCCGACTGGTCATCATCATTTCAACATAGGGCTGAGGTGTACAAACAGGCAGCTAATGAATACTTAATCGATTGTACTTCCTATAAACTATCGAACGATACGCATATTGAAATTGGATACAGTATACCCCTTAACCTTGCACCAGTAGTGCGTATGAGATGTGGCAACAGCGTGATATTAGACGTGAAGGAATGGAATGAACTTCTAAGATGGTATTCATACGTAGAAATACAATTTTTCCGATCCCAAGAAATTGAAAGCCAAATTAATTGGTCACATGTAAACGAGGAGGATATAATACATGAGCAAGATTACGAATCCCTATCTAGTAATCTCGGTATTTATTACAATTGGGAATTGCTTAAAGGATATGAGAGAATTTTGAAAACTGTTATGATAGAAAACTACAACTGTTGTTCGTGTACATTCAATGCCCATAACATAGAGGAACTATTCGATTTGAAGGATATAATAAGCTATAGATTGGAATTTCTTGAATCTTACAATCCGGTGTGTTTCTATGAAAAATTCATACGACAAGTGGTTGACTACCGTCGTTTTCGTGAGAAGGAATTCGGTGATGATGACATTTATAAAGACATTGATGATGTTATAAATGCCAAGTATAATATTAATTCACATAACACTGTATGCTTAATGGAAATATTGTACTATCGCCCTGCTTATCTAATGTATAGCATTTACTAAAAATAAAGTTTTAACACGATTTTAGGTAAAAATACCCTACCCTATCCCCCAAGGTGAACAATGATAGATAAGAAGCGGAAGAGTGCAGGTGGTTTAGTGAATACGCTAATCAATAAACTACCGGTGGAATTGCATTTACCCGGTTACTAGTATTGTGGTCCCGGTACAAAATTAGAGAAACGACTAGCACGCGGTGACCCCGGTATTAATCAATTAGATGCGCAGTGCAAACTGCATGATATCAGTTATAGAGACTACCAAGATTTAGAAAGTCGACATAGAACAAATAAAATTTTAGAAGAAAAAGCTTGGGAACGCTTTAAATCAGCATACGCAACATTAGGTGAACGAGCTGCAGCTTTAGCAGTCGGTACCACCATGAAGGCAAAGAGAAAATTTGGGATGGGGTTTAAACGTCGGTCCAAGAAGAAGAAGAATGGTGACAGTTTATTGCATGTACGGAATACAATAGCTAAAGAAATGAAAGCCAACGGAGATTTCACCGACACAATAAAGTCAGCACTGTCAATGGCAAAACGTGTAGTAAAAAGGTTGGGGGGAAAGAAAAACATTAAAGTTTCTAGAGTAATTCCCTTACGTAAACAAGGAGGTGTTTTACCATTTCTTATTCCGTTATTCGCAGGATTATCAGCAATCGGTGCTTTAGCTGGCGGTGCATCGGGAATTGCCAAAGCAGTCAATGATGCAAAAAATTGAAAGAGGAGACATCGCGCCAAAATCGTATGATGGAATCGATCGCTGGTGGCGCATTTTATCTAAAACCATACAAATCTGGAGGTGCATTATACTTAAAACCGTTTCCAAAAAACTGAGTAGATTACCCGAAAGAGCGTTAACAGATATTGATTTAAAGAAATACACAAAAGGTGTACTATACTTTAGGGGTATTTTTATGAGAGATAGCCTGCCTAAATTACCACAGAAAAATGAATCTGGAATCATCAACTTAGATAGTCAGAGTGGACCGGGTACACATTGGGTTTGCTACAAAAAGCGTGGTGAAAAGGTATGGTATTACGATAGTTTCGGTAATCTTCGACCACCAGTTGAAGCGATTAACTACTTTCGGGGATGTAAAATTTATTATAATTACAATCAAGATCAGGAATTTAATAGCATTATTTGCGGGCACCTATGCCTACAATTTCTATATAAATAATCGACATAACCTTAAATTTTCTCAGTTATGTCAATAACATTCAGTTTAGAAGGTGTTAGTAACATAGCTAGCTGCAACTTCTACCCACCGATAGAGCTAGATTTGGAGAAGAAATACGTTGTTGGATTGGTGGGATTTTACGGTGCAACAGCATTAGAAACATTTATACGGGCAACGATAGATTTTATTTTATAACAAATTCATCTCATTTGCGAGTGATTAATATTCCACACGGTGCCTATGAGTTAGATGAAATTAGTGCTTACATGAAATCAAAGATACCCACAGAAAAATTTTTCATTAGGGCAAACAACAATACGCTTAAGTGTGAGATAAACAGTTCATTTGAGATCGATTTGCATTGGCCGCATGCTCGGGTTTGAGCCTAGAATACTAAAAGCGAATGTTCTCCACACATCTGCGTTAGACATCCAAATAATTAAACACACTAATCTGCATGTGGAGTGCAACATTATAAAGGGATCTTATCGAAACGGTAAACCTGCAAAGGTAATATACGAAATTGACGTTTCCGTACCCTCGGGCTATCGTTTGGATAAAGTTCCAACCAACACTCAATATTTAGAAATAAACACAGACATAATCAGTAATATAACAATCAAATTGACAAATCAAAAGGGTGAGTTAATAGACTTTGGTGAAAGTGAACCATTCACAGTACGCTTAGAACTAAAAGAACATGGGTCTGCGAATTAATCACAGGACAATTCCATACAAAAGACCCAATCAACCCTCATTGCAGTTAACATCTGCAGAGAAATACTTTTTAACATCAATTGGATTGAAAGTTCTGAGTGACCAAACCATTAAACGTGTTTCAAAGCGTACATTTTAATAGAATTAATGTATCTCTAAGAAATGTTAAATTTGTTATGTGTAAGAGACCTTGAATGAAGTTTACTTTAATGTCTATCTCTTTTCCACAATGATATGTTCCGCTTACACACGTGAAGCTGAATGCATTTGTTTTATTGAACAATGGGTTTTCTTTGTTACTAATGCATTTGCATTCTTAAAAATTTGTAGGGATGTATAAAAAAAAATGTAATATTCAAGCTAATAAAGACTTTCTTTGTATAAAACACACAATGCATCTGCATTCTTAAAATTAATTTTTAATCACTTTAAAACTTGCCAAAACTACATCGCATAATTAGTAATACTTAATAGACTTTAATGAAAATGTGTATGAAGAAAAAGGTTTCGCTATAAATAACAATAGGTTTTCATTCAAAAGTATGTGTGTAATTTAAAAAATGCACTATTTAATGTGAACAAGGATTTTCTTTGTATAACAATGAAAGCTTTTATAGTGCCTTCTTAAAATATATGAAGTAAACAAACTGTAAAAGGCACAATTAATAACAATTAATTTAATAGGTTTGAAAAGAAATTCATATAAAAGACATAATCCCTTTAGTAAATCTTTAATTACTCATCAACCCTCATTGCATCTACACAATGACTGAATCATTAAACATCTTTCAAAACGTACATTTTGATGATGCTATAATTAAATCAGATATTCACACCTATCTTCCGTATGGCTCTTCTAAGTATGGACCTTCCGAAGAAATACGCATTTTAATTCAAAGTCAGGATCTAATTACAGCTACTTATGATAGTTTTCTGTACATAGAAGGTAAGCTGAAGAAAGAAGATGAAGGAAAATCATGCAACTTAACCAATAATTTCCCCAACTTCCTTTTCGAAGAGATTCTTTATGAGTTAGGCGGTCAAAGAGTGGACGTTTGCCGAAATCCCGGCATAACATCTACACTTAAAGGATATATTTCTTATACGACAAGCAAGAGCAAAGCATTAAGCATTTGGGGTGGTCACCAAAGAATGATGAACCATTAAAAGTAGAATTCGATGAGGGAAATGGGGAAAAATCCTTTACAGTATGCATACCATTGAACCACATATTTGGAATAATGGAGGATTATCGTCAAGTGATCGTGAATATGCATCAAGAATTGATTTTAATTCGATCTAGAAGCGATACAAACTGCTTCTATGGTGACGTTGATGCGGAAATAACCCTAAATAAAATTCAATGGAAAGTACCACACTTAACCCTTAGTGATGCCGCGAAACTGAACTTGTTTGAAGGAATAAATAAGAATTCTATTATTACTGTTCCATTTCGTCAATGGGAGTTATATGAATTACCTGCTTTAAAACAAGCAACCTCTGATATGTGGCCAATAAAAACGTCAACGCAACTGGAAAAACCGCGCTGGATAATTGTTGCATTCCAACAAGGTAAAAGGTACACAAAGTCTGCAAGAGCCGGAAATTTTGATCACATTAACATCAGGAACCTTAAAGTACATCTGAATTCAGAGTATTATCCCTATGAAGCAATGCATTTGAAGTTCAGTGCTAACCAATACATACCTGCCTATCGCAATTTTTTGAACTTCCGATGTGACTACTATGATGAAGATAATACAGATGCATTATTCAACTACACCGAATTCAAATCATGTCCAGTATTTGTAATGGACTGTTCTAAGCAGAATGAATCCTTAAAAACTCAACAGTAGACATCAAATTGGAAATGGAAACACTAACACCTTTCGATAATGGAATCGTTGCCTATGGTCTTATTCTCCACGATGCTATTGTGCAGTACAACCCACTCACCGGAGAAGTGAAAAATTATAATCTGTATTATATAAATAAAATGTTGTAATTATTCGTTTAGTTTCATTTCATCCAACAAAGATGAAAGTAGTTGCGCAGAAACAAAACTACCAATTCAAAATCATGACTTTGATGAAAAGTCTGGTACTTCAAAACATGGCGATTTACTTCCTAATAGTATACGTGGCATTATATGTGGCCCCTCCAACTGCGGCAAAACAAACGCAATGATTAGTTTGCTTACTGAGAAAAACGGTTTGAAATTTAAACATGTATACGTATACTCCAAATCATTAAATCAAAACAAGTACAAACTTTTACAGGAAATCTATCCGATAAAGGATATAGGTTACTTTACGTTCAATGATAATCAAGATGTGATTGAGCCGAATTGTGCAAAAGCAAACTCTATCTTTATCTTTGATGATATCGCATGTGAAAAGCAAAATAACATAAGGGCATATTTTTCTATGGCTAGACATAACGATATTGATTGTTTCTATTTGGGTCAAACTTACAGTAAAATTCCAAAGCAATTAATTCGTGACAATGCGAATCTAATTATATTATTTGAGCAAGATGAATTAAACCTAAAACATGTGTATGAGGATCATATAAGCCCCACCATAAGCATGACATTGTTTCGGGATATGTGCTGGATAGATCCGTTTGGGTTCATAGTCATAAATAAGGATGCTGAAGTCAATAATGGTCGCTATAGGAAAAGGTTTGATGAATATATAATACCTTAGCCTCATTTCAGTGGTTTAGTAGTTACTCATCCATTTAGGTATTAACAGCCATTTTGCTACAATGGATAATAAGGAGATGATATTAAAGCGAAAAATTATTCAGGCTCGTAAAATAATACAGCAGAAATACAACAGTCTTAAAACTGCTCGCATTGATAATGAAAGAACGTTTGAAAGTACTTATAAACCTCTAATAGAACCTCTAACTGAAATAGCGAATAAAATGCATCCTGATAAGAAAACAAAGGAGTCCGTTAAACCCAAAAACTCGCCTTTGTTCATATTTCGAAGAAAACATGCTACTACTAGTCCACTAGCACACTCATTAGCAACGAAGACAAGCCCCCTAGCTCAACTTCCGCTGTTTCAAATAAATCCCCCTCCTCGTACACCACCTTTCCTAGAAACATCTGTTGTAGGAGAGATTACTACCGAGGAAGAAGAACCTCTTAGTATCACAGATGATTCCTGTAATGAACCCATCTCTGAAGAATTTCTCGAGCAGTACCACGAATTACCTCGTATATATGTTGAACGTATTATGAGGGATCTTGAAGGTGCTATTAATCACACTTATGGAGTCCACTACGACGCCAAAACAGTCAAATGGGCAATTGGTAATACCCCATCACAATTAAAGGAAAGGATATGATCATTAATGGTGTCACGTATAAAGGGATTCCAGGTTTATATGATCTGCTTATTATGAATGAACCCGATTTAAATCTAGCAAATTCAAAGGATAGAAAGAATTATAAACGTATTTTAGTAGCTACGAATGTTGCAAGGCGAGATATGATGTAAGTGGACAGATTCGAGGAAGCCGCAGCAAAAAGTATACACAAATAATTAAACCGTTGCTGTCATCACCCTCAACTCAGGGAGGTGGAGCTATGTTTTTTAAGGAATTAACAAGCAGACCGATTGAATATAAGTATTGGAATGATGTACATGAACTAATTCGTGATCTAGAAGTATTGTGGGCAGAAAAATTGGCGGAAACACCGGTGTCGTAAATGATATAATATCAATTGTAGAGGAATTGTATGAAGATGGATACATTGAAAGACCAAACACTAGTTTTCTGAACAATATAAATCAGAACTGCATTGATGTCGACATATCATAACTAAAATGCCCTTGATAAATTTGGACGGTCACATGCCCAGTATCAATTTAAGAAATTAACCCCTCAGTTTCAACTTATTGATGATAATCAATTCGATATCGAGAATAAGAGACTCAGCAATGTTGCCAACCCCATAGATCCTCAAGATGTCATCACCAAGCAATACTATTTATCAACAAGGTTGAATTTGGATGGAAACCGTTTGACCCAGTTGGCGGATCCGGAAGAAGATGGTGATGCTATAAGTAAAGGATACCTTGATTTTTGTCTGCAAGCAATTCAGAAAGCTGTTAAAGGAACTTTAACGCTTATCTAGTGTTGGAGGAAAAACTACATCAACTTAAAGAAATTGTGGATCATGTCCAAATTACAACTCGTCAATGAATTGCACAAACCCGCAAAAAAAATTTTAAACGAAGGCGCACAATAATTAAGGGATATGATGACCTCTGGCAAGCAGATTTGGCCGAATTTAACACATATGCCAAACAAAATAAGGGCTACAAGTATATTTTAGTAGTTATTGACTGTTTTTCGAAATACTTGTGGACCAAAGGATTAAAACAAAAACGGCTTGAAGTGCCAAGGCCATGCAGGCAATCTTCAAAACGGGCCGGAAACCTTCCAATTTGCAGACAGATGCAGGAAAATAATTCTACAATGACCATTTCACTAAACTAATGCAGCGTTATGGAGTCAACCATTACTCCACCTATAGTACAAAGAAGGCAGCAATTGCGGAACGAGTGATCAGGACCGTTAAGTCTGCCCTATACAAATCATTCAGCCTACAGGGTAAATATAAATGGATTGATACAATTGACACCGTAACGATGGATTATAACAATCAGGAATGAAGCCCAAAGATGTCGGTAATCATACAAAGCTAGATGCTTACACTCACATAAAAATAGGTGATAGGAATCGTTATTGTGTGGGTGACATAGTACGAATCAGTAAGTTTAAAAGTATTTTCGCTAAAGGATACACCCCCAATTGGTCAAGTGAACTATTCAAGATTGTGAAAGTTTGCATTACTAACCCAACCACCTAAATGTTGGAGGACATGAAAGGATCACCTGTACTGGGAGGCTTTTATGAACATGAATTACAGAAAACAAAGCATCCGGATGTGTACCTTGTGGAAAAAGTGCTTCGCTCCAAGAATAACAAGTTATTCGTACAGTGGCGGGGATTGGATGAAAGATCATGGATCAATAAAGACGATTTAGTTTTATAATATAGCTATATGGTTTGTAACTTTTAGATGAATTAAAACCACACAAAAAAATTATTATTGTATTTATTTAAATATTACATCATCTTATAAACCTAAGGTTTTTCTATAATCGTTTAAATTACTAGACGGCCATATTCCCGAATCTGGTCCACCCCAAGCAGGAATCACCTTTCTCAATGTTTTCCAAAATACAATGGTGTGGTGCTCCTCATTTTCCCATGGTTGAAACTTATATGTAATGTTTTATTCCAATAATACTTAGCATAACATGCTGCTGTCTCGATACATTCACTTAGAGAAAGTGTCTTTATAAACAATATTTTGTACGCTAACATTTTTACACAATGAATCACCCCATAATAACTTGTATATGTACATTTTAAGGTAAATTCATGTCATATCCTATCTACATCATTAGAGTTTTACGAACCTTTATCGGTACACAAGTTCGTAAAACTTTTAATGGTATTGCCTAAGCTAATTTTTCTATCAAATAATGGCTTAATAATTACTTCATTTGCACTATAGTTAAAACACTCAATATGTTGCAATATATTCAATATAAATGTATAGTTTTCAGGAGAGGTCAAAGAACGCTTCAGGTACTTTCTGTAGATTTTTTTACTAAAAGTTGTACCCCCAGGGTCTAGTATCAGTGAAATCAAAATTTACTAGGCGTTTATCATCATAAGGATTGAGTATGACTTTATTCTGTTTAATGGTAAACACATCATGCTTCTTTGATCTTATGAGGTGTTGATAGCGCCTTATTACGCCACCATCAAATAAAACCTGTTTATAATCATTAATAGTGATCTGCCTCACGCTTGCGTGGGTAGAACCCTTTGATTTTTTTACAACCTTTTCATCAACCGCGTAAGCATACATTTTTGCGCGAAATCCTACAAATTCAACCATAATTTTGGCATGATTTTCATCTTTCATTAAGCCGGGGACCTTTTTATTTACTAATGGGAGTCCAAAGATGTTGTCTCGGGACTATAATCAGATGTATCGAATTTATCAATGTCCTCTTTAATACATTCATAGATATCGGGAACCGAAAAGGCGTATATGAGACTATCCGTATCCGTGTACAAGAGCTTAGCACTATTATGGAACTTGGGTAGCGTGTAACCGTAATGAAAATTATATAAAAAGTTTTGAAACGTCTAAAACACTGAATCCTGCATATATAGGTTTATTGAAATATACTTCAAGCTTATTCATTTGAATGATAAGCATATCATTGTCAAATATTGTACAACTATGAAAATTTGGTTTTGATATGTAAGCACGAGCACCATAGCGACCCTCCATTTCGTTACTAGCCGTATGTCCTTATGCTTACGTACATTTTCCATCAGCTTCCGAAAACACTATTAATCATTAATTTATAGAAATTTTTGTCAAATTCATTTTGAGATTACAGACGCATAGCGGTATTTAAATCGATATATTTTTTTAACTATGGGGACCGTTTAAAACGTAATATACGGTAAATTTTTACCAACTTCAATACGTATTTTAGATATATCTTTAAATTTCGGTAATGAACTACGTAATTACGTTTCGGGTACAATGTAAGCAGTAATTTGTTTCATTTTGGAATCAGATGTGGGTGGAACCATATGTTCGGGTGCCAACAGTAGATCACTGTGACTCTCATGTAATTGTATGGGATAGTCTAAATCACACTCGACTATATAACCAATTTCCGAATCATCAGGATGGTTTATTAAATCTGAAGTTTCAAAATTAGCTTTCATCAACAAAAGAAAAATCACCAAATGGTAGAAATTCTGACATGGCGGCTCCATATAAATTATTCACGTCGTAGTACATTAAATACACACTTTCGGAGGTGGGATCAAATTTTTCCCCATGTACTTATTGTTAGCTTTAGCATACCGATTTGAACATTGAGCTACACCACCTCTAATCCTCTCTCAATAAACATTAGCATATCAATGTCTGTAAATAATTCTAACTTTACTTGTGTAATTTTAAGCATAGCATCGAATGCTAAACCGGGAGCTGTATAATAGTGCAGAGGATCAAGCTCGTAAGTACTTAAACAAGTTTGCCTAAAGTTTTCGAAAATATCTGCTAAAAGTAGAACGTCTGTTTTAGATACAAATCGAGTACTCCCCTAACGATTTAATACTAAATTTGTTCCAAACGTTAACCGCATGCGCAAAACTCTCATCACTGATTCCCTCATTATTAAGATGACTGAAAAATGCTTCTTTAGGAGGGAGCGTGGTCTCATTCAATTTATCCCACGTATCAATATACTCATAAGGAAACACACCTTTGCGAACTACTAGAGAAAATTCCTCCTCATTGTTGCAACTAGCGCGGGAAATAATTTTTTTACTATCCTCCAAATAGTCTGACAACTTTTCAATACTACTGCTCATAAATCTGAAAGAGTCAATAAATCTAAACTTAATTTTGGTGCCTTCCATTACCTTCGTAAAAGAGATATATCTTTCTTTGTTTATGGGTAGCAATGAAATCAAACCGGGAACACTAGCCAATTCTCTAATGATGAAATGAGAATCATAACCTGATAAATCATGGAACACAACTGGCAGAATGTGGGAGTCTGTATAGTTTAGGTTACATGCCTGGTGGGCTGCCCCCCGAAATGCTCCCGTAAGATGATTATGGTCTCTAACTTTTATATCAGAATTAGTAAATGGTTTCCGACAAATGTGACAAATCGTGGCGCTTTCAAATTGCTCAACCTGACTGAGACTTAAAGTACCCACAGGAATTATTTGATTGATTATTTCGGTAGCCCAATGTGCAATACTTGGAAGCTCGTTAACAAACCATTGAATGCAATCCTTTCCTCTATAAAGCCTAAATCGAGATAAAGAATCATCATATGAACACTTCAAATAGTAAGCAATGCTGAAAGGTGTGTGCTTGGAGTGAAATAGAGTATTACCTTCGATACCATTGGCACACTTCTCTAAAATACTTTCTAAATCGGCATAAATGACAAATGGTACATTTTCTTGGAATGCGAAATTTTTGAACTGTAAATTCATTTCCGCTTCGTTAGGTAGCCTAGTAGAGCATTGATTAAGTTGACTGCAATATGTTAAATGTTTTTCTAAAGCAACGTCAGACCAAAAATGATTCAAACACCGGTTACAAATTACTTTCTTATGACCATCCTTTGATATCTGTTTTGAAAATAAAGCTGACATGTTTTTAATCCATGTGAAATGGTATACAGTATCATCCCCAGCCTGATCAGAAAGTATTAAAAGATTTATGGGTTCTTTATCGCTTTGCTGATTACTCAATACAAAGGGTACAACTTTTTTATCATTTATGCAATACAAATTAATTGCGAGATTGTTTAGATTCTCAAATTTTTTTACATCATCCAGTTGAATGGGGAAGTGAATTGAATCAAAATTCAAAACATCTAGAAAATGAGGATAACTTTGAACCCTTTCCGTATGATATTGCGCGGGATATAATGCCGAAACAACGGCCTACAGGAAGCAAAACTCATCGTTATTTTTAACATTAACAACAGCATGCTTTACTTCTATGAAGCGTGGAACTTTAACATAAGTTGAACAACCGCCTCTAAATGGGACATAGCTATTAATATTTACTTTTAAATGTAAGACTTCATGTACTGCCCAACCGGAATCCCTTTCGGAAAACTCCTCTAATTTTATCCGTAACTTATCATACACGTTTTCATTGTACCAGACACGTATATTGGTTGAAATATCAATAACGCAATTTTTTGTGGCAAAAGTCTTCAACTCAATACTATGATTTTGGGGTTGCATGAAATTGCAGCCTAAGACCACATTTACCTTTAGCATAGATTGCCTTAACATTAATTTCACCTTACGTGCAAAACTATTATACGTATTTAGTAAAAAAATCAAAGGGTCCTTAATGTTTGACATATTGATTATAATTCCTGTAAGCAGCCTACCATTAAAACATGAGTCTAGGTGGTACCAACGTAATTTATGCATACCTTTTTTATTGACAATTCCACTACCAGCTTTCTCTGAAGCGTTCTTTAACCGTCTCAATCTAACCAGATAGCACTTGAGCAATGCTAAATTGCTCTCAAGCTTAAGCAAACTTTCATTGGTTTCATAATAAATTTTATGTTTAATTATATCTTACAATAGCTTGATATTGGTGTTAACTATACGGATGTGTCTGGCAAATTCCTTTTTTGTTTTCAATAAGGGAACAATGCGCTTTGTTAAATTAACCATCTCACTACTACTTGGCATACTCATAGCTAGCAATATGAAGCACACACGTAACAATGAACTTTTAACAAATTGCTCTTCACAACGGTTCTAGTCACGATTGTAAAAATATGATGCACAAACTGATGAGTAATAATAGTTACTCTTTACGTTTAACAAATTGCTCTTCAGTTTACAATAAAACTTCTAGTCAGGATTGTAAAAATATGATGCACACACTGGTGAGTAATAATAATACCTTTTACTTTAGGTAATTTGTTGTTGTGACGATTGCAATGTATCGATTGACGTGGGACTGTTCTTTATCTACTTATATAGAGATAAGTTCGGGTAAGGTCGGATAAGTTCGGATCACCTTTTCATAAACTACGACTCAACAATGAATCGTCTTTGTCCTTTTACCTTGAAAATTGTAAGAAAAGGCTTTGAACCGTTGAACAATACATCGTCTTTGTTCTTGATTTCCTAGAATTGAGATGACAATTTATTTTTATAACTCGACCAGAAGAATGAATCGCTTTTGCTCTTTTACCTTGAAAATTGTAAGCATAGACTTTGAAGCGTTGAACAATGCATAGTCTCTGTTCTTGATTTCCTAGAATTGAGATGTGGAATCTATTTTAACCTGAAGAATGGATCGTCTTTGTTCATGTGGCCTTGGAAATTGTAAGCATAGACTTTGAAGCGTTGACAATGCATCGTCTTTGTTCTTGGTTTCCTAGAATTGAGATAATAATCTATTTTTATAACTCAACCTGAACAATGGAATGTCTTTGTTCTTTTACCTTGAAAATTGTAAGCATAGACTTTGAACAATGGGCCCCCTTTTTGAGTTCCTAGAATTGAGATGTTGAATCTATTTTCGACCTGAACAATAGATCGTCTTTGTTCTCATGGGGGAAACGGTTGCGAAACAGCTATCTGTTTTGGGAAACGGACCCCCTGTTTTAAGAAATGGCTACCTGTTTATAGGAAACGGCTACCTGTTTTTAGGAAACGGCTACCTGTTTTAGGAAACGTCTACCTGTTTTGGGGAACCACTTGAGGGTACTGGGGGGCGTGGCCTTGAAACATGCATAGACTTGCTTCAGACCGAGGGCGATGACTTTGAGGATACAACTGATGTGTACGATAACCTACAAAACAATAGATCGTCTTTGTTCTCTCATGTGGCCTTGTAAACATAGACTTTGAAGCGTTGACAATGCATCGTCTTTGTTCTTGCTTTCCTAGAATTGAGATAACAATCTATTTCTAACTGAACAATGGATCGTCTTTGTTCATTTCTCAGAGGTGTGACCTTATAAGCATGAACTTTAAATCGTTGACAATGGATCGCCTTTGTTCTTGAAAGAGATGTATTTAGAATCTACGACTCAGCCAAAACAATGGATCGTCTTTGTTCATTTCTCATGTGACCTTGTAAGAATAGACTTTGAACCGTCGACTTGAACAATGCATCGTCTTTGTTATTGATGTCCTAGAATTGAGATAACAATCTATTTTTAGAATAACGGAACAATAGATAGTCTTTGTTCTCTCGTGTGGCCTTGAAAATTGTAAGCATAGACTTTGAACAATGGGCCCCCTTGTTCTTGATTTCTCAGAATAGGGCACTTGAGGGGGCGTGGCCTTGAAACATGCATAGATTTGCTTGAGACTGACGGAAATGACCTTCAGGACAATCAACAATCTAGTAACTTTTCTAGTGACCTTGAAGGACTCGTGCAAGCATGACCTTGAAGAGGTGGGGTTACCTACCACGTGGCCTTGGCAGGAGTACAAACCAACAACGTGGTATTGACTTAGCAGCTACCCCTTGAAATAGGCAATGTTACCGACCTTGAAATCTAGTAACTTTTCTGGTGACTTTTTCCAAATCTGGTGACAAATCTAGTGACAAAAGTGGATCAGAAGTGGGGTAGCTATACTACTCAGGTCCAGCTCCCAGCCCCAAGACCTAGCCCAAGTCCAAGACCAGGTCCAGCCCCAGCCCTAGATCAAACCTAGAGCCAGCCCCCAGCTCCAAGACATAGCCCAAGTCCAAGACCAGCTCCAAGTCCAGCCCCAGCCCAAGACCAAACCCAAGACCTACATATGCCCCTCACGTGAGCAAGTACAAAAAAGGCATGACTGTCAAAAGAAGGCTCTAATTAGGGTTGAAAATTCTATCAAGCGTTGAAGAAGGCCTCCGAAAAGAAACCATAGGGGTAGAAAAAACGCGTCCTACACGTGGACGGCCATAAAATAGGAGTGAAGAAACACGTCCTACACGTGGGCGCGTAAAAAAATAATTAGGCACGAAAAGGGTTGAAAAAGGCCTCCGAAATGAAACCATAGGGGTGGAAAATACGGTCGCACACGTGGGCAACCGTGGGAAATCCCAAGGTCAAATGACGTCACAACAGTGAAAGGCGAGGTGTCCCGTTACTACTGCCGTATCAACTTATTTTTAACCCTCAGCGCAATCAGAAAGATGTTATAAGTTTAACGTGTGTATCTGACTATGAGTCTATGGCATGTTAGCTCGCAATCAAAGGAACCGACATTGATGTAGTTTTGTTTTTTTTTTTTTGTTTAAAAGGTGACTTGACCGAAAATGTTCTTAGCTATGATTGTAGAAAATCTGCTGGTTGAAGATCATTGGCTCTTCTTTAATTGACGAAGGGATTTTTTTTAATTTTTAGAGTTTCTTTTTTGTATTGGGTTTTTGTAAATTCTTACAAAATCTCTGCTGCTTGTGCAGACTATAGTTGGAAAATCTTACAAATTTCTTATAAAATAAGTTAATGATATTTTTCACGGCAATACATAATTGTAATCTATTCATTTTAAAAGTTCGGAGATTACTACCGGGATTTCTCGTAGAACCAATTGAACTAACAATTTCTCAGGTAGGTAAAATACGTAGTTTGATACCTACCAATAAGATTCATCAGCCCGTTTCGGTCGTTCTTAAGGGTAAGCTGTTTTTGGATTCACTGGCTCACTGTCTTGGCTTGTTTGAGGTTAGTCCCTCGTCCGTCGTAGTCTCCAGAGAGATAAGCGGGTTTTTCTTCTGGCGCAAGATAAAACAATGGCATCGGTAATATCGAATCTAATTTAAAGTAAGGTATATTCATGTTATTGTTAAGATTCCATTGAGAAGCGGATTGCTCAACAGTGTTGCTAAAGTTAAATGTTATTTTCAAAATATGACTTAAATCTAAGGTTAATTAGTGTTTTGCTAGTTATCAAATATATGATATATTATATTTAGTACAAAACCTAGTTTCTTGAAAGTGTTTCGAGTACTAACAATTTGCTAAGTGTTTATGATGTTTTCCGAAGCGACTATTAATTTGACAAGATCAATAGGTCTTGAGGGTGTGCTTTATCTATTAGACACTAAATCTATGTTACTTTGACCATGCACCCCGGATTGATGTTATAACTTGTGAATTACGTTTCAAAAATTGCTGAATTATTGTATTTGTTCTATAGCCTGATACAACAACGTATGAATTACGATTGATCTAATTAATATCAAAAAGCCATGATCTTAAGTGACTTAATCGTTAATATGCTTAATGGCTCTAACGTTCAATTAATTAATAACCTCATATCATGCTATGGAATAACACAATTTAATCATATTATCAACAACAATAATAGATTATTAGGTCTTATTTTATTCACTGAAACATACGATGTCATACATAACACTATTGTTAACGTAGGTAATCGTTATTCGATTTTCTGTATGGAATTACCGATTAACCAAGTTACAATGTTCAACGGCACCGTAGATACTATAAAAACTAGAACTTTAAGAAAGCAAACTCCATATACTTATATAATGTATACGTTAATCTTGATTAATAAAAGCACAAATAGGTGAAGTTCACAAAGACCAAGAAAGTTCGTTTTCGCGTTTGAAGTTCTTTTGGAACTACATAAAAAAATGTTGCACAACGATATATGGCTGTAAGTTTTCAAGATTCTCAATGTATTAATGAAAACATGACTAAAGAGCTAAGAAATTCATAAACAGCTGGTCATGATTAATTTCTCAGTTTTATGATTAGAGATTGTGCACAGGCCGTTGTGTACCTTTGGTAAAAAATTTTAACTTTTTTAGTAGCTGCCCTAAATGTTCAGACATATATTCGATTCTGAATAGTGGTGTGAAATTTTGCGACAGCTTTTGAATTAATATTGAGTTCTAGTCTAAACTTATCGGTAGCTTACCTCTCCAATATGGCTTCGTCACCAAACGTTCCACTGCCACCGATACATTTCTATTGTTCTAAGTAACCGTAGACAAGTACACACCATATATGCAGGCATATTTAAAGCATCTGATAGAGTCGATCATACCTTATCATTAGAAAATCCGAATTCATTAGGCTTCTCTGAAGCAAGTCTTCAGTCTTTGTGTTCTTATCTAGCAAGGAAAACACAAAATCTGACATATAACGGCATTAAATAGAAAATTTATTAGCGAAAGACCAATTTTATGTAATTAAAATCTGATGTCTCAATCATAATCTCATGTTAAACAAATTGAAACATAACGTGGTCATTGAAAAAAAGTATGGTTGCACACTTAACTCTTCAATTTGTGCTATGTGATCTTGGTGTTATAATTGATAATGCTTTGAGATTCTCCAATCATTCATTTTGTTATTTCAAATGTTATAAAAGATTTTGCATTTATTCCTACAAACCGTTGTACTTTTACAATTATTATATGTATCACTTGTTAGATCGAAACATGAATATACTGTTAATTGGCCGATGGAACTGTTCAATCCCTTTCTGAAGACACGACCTTCCCGCACAGCAACTTTTCTGTCGTCAATTTCAACACTTCGACTATTTTTAAATTATATGTACACGAAAAAATGGTGAAAATGTTTAAGCCAAGACCAGGTTATTTCACTGGCTTCATATATACAAAGATTTATTTATTTACAAAACATTCTTTTGCTTTTGTGTAAAATTTATTATAGCAACATTTGTATATTTGCAGATGTACTTTCTCGGTGCACAAACAAATTTATCAAACTCTACGATATCACAATTCAATAATGCGCGATTTTACACCAAAAATGAGGAAAGCACTGAAATAAATTCTAATCCTGTTCAATGGACCCGAAAATGTCACTTCAGACCAACGAATAACAACACAGAAAAAAAAGTCCACGGGATGATTGAATCCTCTTTAAAAACCACACATGGCGAACGGGAAGATTCCCTTACGATCGCTTCAAGCAACCGGGGTAGAACGTAGGTAAATTTTCAACACTTCGGCTATTTTTAAATTATATGTACACGAAAAAATGGTGAAAATGTTTAAGCCAAGACCAGGTTATTTAACTGGCTTCATATATACAAAGATTTATTTATTTACAAAACGTTCTTTTCCTTTTGTGTAAAATTTATTATAGCGACATTTGTATATTTACAGATGTACTTTCTCGGTGCACAAACAAATTTATCAAACTCTACGATATCACAATTCAATAATGCGCTATTTTACACCAAAAATGAGGAAAGCACTGAAATAAATTCTAATCCTCTTCAATGGACCCGAAAATGTCACTTCAGACCAACGAATAACAACACAGAAAAAAAAGTCCACGGAATGATTGAATCCTCTTTAAAAACCACACATGGCAAACGGGAAGATTCCCTTACGATCGCTTCAAGTAACCGGGGTTCAACGTAGGTAAATTTTGTTTTGTGAGTCCGAAGCCTACATCATAAGTGTTCGACCTCTTTCCTTAACAGCCGAACTTTAACTAACTAAAAGAGACACAAAACATCTTACCTCCCTAAAATCACGTCATCTTGTTAATCGTCACACGAAAAAAATCTTCCATAATAAAACTGGATAATAGACATTTCCCAGGAAAAAACAGACTTGATACCTAGAATCAAGATGCACACATCCTGTTTTTAATAAGAAATCCTGTTAGTCAAATAAATTTACTACTCCCCAATAACAACTCAATACATAAATGAACTGGTAAACTTGAAACGATGCAAAAATATTTAAACGCGACTGAACCTTTCGTTATCAAACGCGATAACACAAATAAATTTAAAGCCACCCACATCATATTTCTAAAAAAACTCTTTTCAGTCATCACGGAATTAAATTCCCTTTATGGAAACTACGAAATCAAACTTTAAAATAAAAATTCCCGGTAACTTAATTTAACATTCTACATATACCATTAAAATATTCTAATATTCAGAAAAATTCTTCGACAAATTTCATTCACACGTGACATTTTCCAATGCAATCCCTTCCGAACTCAGGCAGTTTGTGTACGGTTTCTTGATTATCGCTGGCGTAGTGTTTGCATTTAATAGGTTTCCTACTCTAATTTAATCGGTAACGCCAGGTATGTATGTAATTGCTGCTCTGAGTCTCTATGTTTCACTATCTATTTAGGATTACTATAACCATAATTTACATAGGGAGATATTTTATCTCTATCGTAAACTTTGAGATATTCTAAAAATATTGTTTTATTATAAGAAATCCGAAGGTTATCGTAAAGTTCATAACAATAGAAGATACATTTACTAAACATGCATGTTCATCTTTCATGGAATTTTGTAAAATTTTTATTTTGTTGCAAACCCGTTAATATTGTTTATCTTCAATATGTGACTGTCAACATATGCATTGTACACCCTGTATTTATACAGGGTATGCGCGGGGGAACTACGAAAAATTCGTATATGTATTCTTTGCACAATGTTAAGCGAAAATGATTATATGCAATTTTTCCCAATTCCTAACGCCTATGGGCGGTTGAGGAAAAATGTAAAAGTAAGTAAAGAGAATACTCTTAATCGCTGCTGAAGTCTTAAAATTATCATAAAACAAAACTTTTAATAACAAATTAACAAGAACACAACAGCACAATAAAGCACATAAAATAACGAGGTTACAAGCAAAAATGGTTACAGTTGTTCAAAATGAGGTCCCCACTGTAAAAATCGTAAGATCAATTTTGGTTGCCTATCAAGTATTACCACAATAAACTGAGAAAGTGTGTATTATTTGACGTTTCATGTCATTTGTATCAAACATTATTTGAATGTAAATGCAAATTATCATCTGCTTTGTAACAATTAGAATTAATTTAATTACAGTTAAATCATGCCTTAGCAATTTTCAAATGAGGAATATAGTAATATAGTTCAACCCGTTCAGCGCCTTCTTCCCGGCGATTTGGCTTCAAGAGTTCGGTTTTGTGAATGGATGAACACACATGATGATAACATTCCTGTTACAATGTTTTGTAATAAGGCAACTTTTTCTCGGGATGGAGTGAACAGTACTCAAAATTAGCACGTTTGGTCAAATGAAAATCCACATGAAATTGCTATTACCGGATTTCAACATCACTTCACGGTAAATGTTTGGGCCGGGATTGTCGGAGACAGTCTCATTGGACCCCATATTTTTAATGGGCACTTAAACTCCGAAATGTACAAGCAGTTCTAGGAAAAAGATTTACCAGCATTGCTTGAAGATGTTCCCTTAATTGTAAGTCAAAACATATGGTATTTGCAGGATGGGTCTCCTGCACACTACAGGCGTGTTGTAACGGACTTTTTGCACAGAAAATTTCCAAACCGATGGATTGATAGGAACTGACCTGTACACTGGTCGCCCAGATCACCAGGTCTCATACCTTTAGACAAATATCGCAAATATCGAATGGAGTGGCATTATGTATGGAGGTTGGTGGATATCATTTTGAACAACTGTAACCATTTTTGTTTGTCACCTCGTTATGTTATGTGAATTTTTGTGTTATGTTGTGTTCTTGTTAATTTCTTAATGAAAATTGCTATTAAACGTTTTGTTTTATGATTATTTTAAGACTTAAGCAGCTGTTAAGAGTATTCTCTTTACTTACTTTTACATTTTTCTTCAACCGTCCATATCTCCTTAGGGGTTAGGAATTGGGAGAAATTGCACATAATCATGTTTGCTTAAAATTGTTCAAAGAATACGTATGCGAATTCTTCGTAATTCCCCGCGGACACCTTGTATATGTAAGACCACGTAAGTACACATATTTATGAAAACATAAGTAAAATAACAACTCTTTTAAAAAAACACGTATAAATTACAAAATGCTGGCGTGCATGAAATAAGGTAAAAAACTTAAGATAAAACAAATGACTAGTATAGTTAGTTATCTTACTAAATAACAAAAAACCGAAAATAATAAAGTAGTAATCGCTTCTTTACTACACTAATTAGAGCACTATGTCAGTGTCTTGAATGATTATTGTAAACCCACAATAAATATTAGCAAAAAAGAAGGAACTAATAAGAGAAATTGCGAGAAGTGTGCGTATTTGTTTGAATTAAGTGAATGTTATAAAGCAAACGATTTCGTCTGAAAAATAATCTTTAATTACTTTTTCAAGGAAAAGGGAAATTATTCTTTAATTAGTTTTTATTTTAAATAATTGTAAATTGTACTTTAAATTAATAAGGAGCTTTTGGTAGTGTCTGCATCTTCCTCATAAGCTAACTTATACTGATAATTGGACTTTTTGGATACTTAATCCTAATTTAATCTGTTGGTTTAGAAATGAATAATTATAAATTTTAAAGGAAGTTGGTGTAAAACTGGATTGAACTAAAATCTAGAATTACTAGAACATGTCAAATATTTCGCAAGAGTAGATATTTATATTTACCACGAAGTACAGTAAGTATGTTTTTAGGTGCAATCCTGAAGTGTATTAATTTCTCTATTAAGCAATTAAGTAAAATAAAATTCACTACCTCAACGTAATGCACCAGAAAGTGGTTTAAGTCGCTTACAGTTTTCTAAGTGTGTAAGAATACCTTATGTTTCGTTTTATTGTAAAATCAGTTTTGTAACAAAACAACCGGAAAAAACAAACTAAAGCTTTAGTTTATTGTAACCTGGAAAGGCTGTGGCAAAAGTGTTCACCCCATTTAAGTTGATATGTCCAACATCTTTGTCTGGTGTTTCTTGTCAGATATAAGCGGGATTAAGAATCTTTCTTTTTTATTAAAGTAACTATTTTAGTATGGCATTAAGTGATTCCTTCTCAGCTATCACAAACAAGAAAAGACAAAATACGTGCAATAGGAATGTTATTTCAAATAACAGGATATAATAGAAAAATACTTTTACATAGTGTTTTTTGGTATCATCTAAATCCATTTCTCAATATGTTTATTTCATTCTACTCTCCGCCATTGACTTTCTGCCAACCATTACTTTTGATTAATTCTTTATTTCATATCCCGTATTCGTCTTCAAAACGTTCCTTTTATAGCCGCGCATGTATTTTAAAACTCATAAAAGTGCAAAACTTGACATAAAATGATATGAAGGATATGAAACAGATATCTTTTTTAATTTTGTTTTTAATGGTGTAAGTACTAAATTGCTACTTTAGAAAAAACAAAATGAAATTAACGGGCTTTTCAACTTTTTTTTTCGATTAACGTATAAAAATAGAATTGTATTTATGAGGATAATGTGCGGAAACTTTGTAAAATTAACAACCTGTTAAAGCTACATAATCTCTTTGTTTGGGTTTGCATCATATTATTTCATTTAATGAAATAATATAAACACAATTTAGGATAATTGCAAGAGAATGATTTGCTTAATAATTAAACCTTTTTGTCCACTGAATAATTAAAGTAATTAATGCATATAAAATAAAAAGTGGATATACCTTACGTAATTACAATCCACAAAAATATAACCAAATTGTGAAAATATGAGAGTACATTTCTATTGATGTAGTCACGTCCTACTATCTTTTGTGGTAGTCGTATTTTCGGATGTCTCATCGCAAAACTGGACATCGCGTGTCCCTTGAGTACATTTTAAGAGCACCCAAGATGCGAAAATCACAAAAGAGAATATGTGTGTATGTGTCCCTTCTATGTCTTTTACGACTAGCATTTATAGTACCTAAACGTGAAGGTATAATACATAAAATATGGGACAGTAAATAAATGATTTTCCTCAAATTGACAACTTAATTCAATATTCAAATATTAAATTAGAGTACGGACCTCTCTACGAATTCTCGTTATCAAAATAAATTACATTTACAGAATAAGTTTAATTCTCATTATCAATTTAGTTTAGAAAAAAATTTACTTTTTGCTTTCTGAGCACTGAAAATATGTTGTTCGTTTCGGTCTTATTTATTTAAATCCTCCTTTTGATTCTTTTACGCTTAAGCTGTTTAAATAAATATAGCTTCGAAACCGACTTTTTAAAATAAACTGGATTCAATCTCTTTCGCATCAAATCTTTTAAGACTACAAAACGAAATCTTATACCGTAATATTTAACTCGAAAAGAAAAACTAATGACTATAATACATTTTTTTTGACGTTTATCGAAGTTATCCTTAAAGGAATATTTAAATTTTTTTTTGGTTATAATCATAGAAATGACATTTTATAAGAAAAATAATTCCAAACATTTGGTTCATACTGAATACGGTTACATGAATCAACCACTTCCGTTGAATTTCGACAAAACGTTCTGTGTATACTTTTCGGAGATATACGTTTTATACATTCTAAGCCCAACAATTATGAAGAACAAGTTAAGCAATTTTTGTACAAATACGTTATCCTTCCTAAAATCCGACATAATTTCAAATCACCTTCGGAACTACTGCATACTGCTTTAGCAGAATAATATAATGATTGTTCCTGTTGAACACTGAGGCTCTTGCTTATTTCGGTGAGTCAACATAATGAATATCTTTACGATTTACATTTCTTAGTGGTCTGCACGGGTAATAGTGTTAAGAAAAAAGTGTTAACAAACATAGAAATTTTGATAGTTTTTATTGCGAAGTATGAGCCTATGGAATGAATAATAAATATTTCAAGCAGCTTATTTGCCTAGTAATTAAATTCGAACACTTTATACTCTTTCCGTATACCATTATTTTATTAATTATACGGTGATACTATTAATTACAAAAACCGTAGTAATAAACATGAGTTAAAAAAGAAACCAAGTTATTCTTTACAGCTTGGATATAGTAAACGTAATTGGGTCTACGGCATTTTAAAAATACCTCGTCTCTTGTGTATTAAACTATACCGCGAAAAATAGTTGGATCTTATCGGATTATATCAAAATGTATAATTACTAAGGTAATGCTCTAAGTTGTGCTTATGACACCTGATTTTGTCGATTGAATGTAAGGTGATGACTACTGTTGAGAAATTAAAGAAGGTCCGCTTCACGTTATTGGTCACAGCTTCTACCGTGGCGTATTTTATTGTACTTCCTTCTTAAGTTAAAATTTTAGGCAGGTGCAATTGAAGCGGAATGAATTGATTGATAAGAGATAAAACTTAGTTACATTTGTTATAAAACTATGAATACAAAGAAAAAATTATTCTGTATTCATAAAGAGTGAATTACACTCGGTATGTATATTGTTATTCTTACGTTACAAAATGTGTACTTAGGTTTGTATTACGAAATGACCAAAATACTTTCTGCAAATAGTCACGTTAAATTAATGGTTTTTCTAACTAACTCTTAGAGAGATGACGCATTTCATCCACTTTCAACCTCAAGATTACTAATTATCTTTTCAAAAGCAGTTTCTACGAGATCATCTTTCTCTCAATATTCATTTTCAATTTTTATTACACGGGCTTTACATTTTCTCCAGGTTTCTGCATTTACTTACTAAATCAACTGGTGCAGAGGTAATCTCTTGTAATTTAGTAAGTGATAAATCCCATGTAATGTTATGTTCACGAACAGTCCTTTTTACCTGAGCCCATGCAGGTATGATACCGTGAACGTCACACAAATATGCGGAGCCGGCAAGTAACTCTAGGACCATGCAGCTACAAAAGCTCGTCAACTTTAAATATTACTTCGGTAGGTTGAACTAACTCCTACGATTCAAATTTTCTCATTTCATTTGAGAATCGTCACGTGTGGATCAAATATTGGAATATTCAAAATATTATATGTAGAATTTTAAATTAAAACGTTGTTACGGGGATTTTTGGTTTAAACCTTGCTATCGCAGCTTCGACAAAACGGAATTAAATTTCGTTTAGGACAAAGTGAGTTTTAAGGAACGTAATGTGTCAGTTTGAACTTGTTTGTGTTACCATGGTTGATAACGAAAGGTTCAGTCGCGTTTGAATGGTTATGTATTTTTTCCAGCTTACCAGTTCGCTCATGTATTGAGTTGTTCTTGGTGAGAGTATAGAACATTTATTTGAATAAGAGGGTTTCTGATTGAAAAACAGGATGTGTGTGACTCGATTCTAGGTAGCAAGCCTGTTTTTTCCTTGGAAATGTCCTTTATGCAATTTTAGTATGGATGGTTTTTATGTGACGATTAAAAAGATGATGTGATGACGGGAGAGAGGAGTTTTGTTTTCGGTTAATCAGTTATGGTTAGGCTGTTGATAATAGAGGTTGAACGCTAATCGTACGATGTAACAGTTCAGCGCAGATATTTTATCTACGTTTTCCTGAGTTACTTGAAGCTACCGTGAGGGAATTTGCCTGTTCACCTTGTGTGGATCTTAAAAGAATTTCATCATCCCGTGGACTTTTTTTGTGTTGTTTTTCGTTGGTCAAAAGTGATATTTTCGTGTCCATTGAAGGGGATTGGTGTTCATTTTAGTGCTATTTCCTCATTTTCTGGGGAAAAATTACGCTTAGCGGAATCTAATACCGTAAAGTTTGGTAAATTTATTTGTGCATCATGCAAGAACATCCGCATCCACAGCTGTTCTGGCAGATAAAATGTTGCTGTAAACATAAATATAGCTATAATAGATTTTGTGTACATAAAAGCCAAAGAAAGTTTTGTAAATAAATAAATGTTTGTTCTGCATTATAAGTGATTTGTAACTGGGGTTTCATATTATTTGAGCTGATCGGCCCCTTTCCACAATTCTTGCTTTTTGACCGTGACGTTGCAGAAGCGGACTCTGCTTCTCTCATCAGGTTTAGTTCTGAGAAGGACGGTTTTCACACTTAAGTCGAATTCATGTGTTACGATTTTTTCGCAAGCACTTGACTACTCTCTGATTCGAACTTGGTACCTTTCACTTACAAATCTTACAACTTTACCGTTGAGCCACTGAGTAATCCAATGTATAATTTTGGATCTAACATTATATATATATATATATATATATATATATATATATATATATATATATATATATATACATAGATTTTGTTCAAGTTTTGATGGGATATAATAGAGCTAATTTGGGCTTCTTTACATAAAAAAATATGACCGACTTCCTGTTTCACCGGAAATGACACAAAAGCTGAAAACTTAAGTAGAACAACCTGTATATTTTTACATGTTTGGATTCTACAGCCTCAAATACATGCAGTTCATCTGCTAAAAGTTAACTCAAACGCCACTTTACTTTGACAGAATCGGTTTCAAGAGTATGTTGTGTTAACAAAAACTAGAAAATTAAGAGTTACTACTAAGGAAATTACTATGCATATCGTTTTACTAGTACTTGAAAGAACTATTTAAAATAGAGGGTGGCCCATGTATGTTTCGATTGGGAACCGTGAGTTCTGGTTAAAAAATTTTAATTTTTAAATTTGATCGTTAACAAACTTCACAAAAATTAATTATTAGGAAAAATAATATTGTGAGGGTAATTGTACGTCAAGTTATATAATTTAGATGACGTCATAATGATCTAAAATTAAAAAAAATATTTAAAAAAATAAAATTAAAATGGCGCCTGAGTTGATATTTGACAGATGAACTATGTATTTGAAGCCCTAGAAACGAAATATGTAAAAATGTACAGGGAGTTCCATTTAAATTTTCAGCTGTTGCGTATTTCCGGGAACCGGAAAAGAATCCCAAACTAGCAGTAATATAACCCACCAAAGTTTGAACAAAACGTAACGACCCGTTCAAAAGTTACTGGAGTATTTGATTTACACCGGTATATATATATATATATATATATATATATATATATATATATATATATATATATATGTATATATTTTTCGTGGTTGCGCAGTAGTTAATTCCGCATGTTGTGCCATAACTTATTGTGCTGATGTATTGTACTTAAGCTCTGCGCGCATTATTAGAATCCATTTGGATTTCATTTCCATCCTAGCTTGGCTCGTTGGATTTTCTGCTAGTGCGATGTGTGTGGCATCTTTGAGTTTTCGGCGAGTTGTATTCTTGTCCTTTCCCACTATCTGCATGTATTCCCATTGGATGCGGTGGTCTTCGTTCCAGACATGATCGGCGATTCTTAATTTTTCTGTTTCACCGTTGCAGACGCTGTTCTTATGTTCCTGTGTTCTCTCTTTGAGAGGTCTACTGCTCCCTCCTATGTATTCTCTGCCGCATCCGTATGGCAGGTTCTGTACACAATTCTTGGAGTTCTGATCTTCATTGTATGGTTTGGTTTTGGTTAGTATTACCTGAGCGTTCTGGTCGATTTTAAGGCAATACTTATCTTGTATTTACTGCCTATCCATCGTATTTTGTCTGAGGTACCTTGTATATATGATATCATCTGTGTATTTAGGTTCTCCTTTCCTGGTCACCCTTTCCCTGGTTGGGTTAGTTGTTTCCTGGTGGCCATTTTATTTAAATGTTTCAGCGATATTTCCTTTTTCTTTGTTCAGGTCCTCTTGGCTCGAACATTTTGTTTTCGCTCTATCGTACAGCATTTTGCCTCGCCCAACTTCACGTTTTTGTGATGATTGGAGGTGTAGTGTAGCTGCCTCTCCGTGTGGGTGGGTTTCCTTTATACACTTCTCGTGAAAGTGTTGTCATTCCTGTGTACAAGTACATTCAGGAACGGTAGTTTTGTTCCGACTCCAATTCCATTATGAATTTTATAGAAGGTACACCGCTATTTAGAGGATCTAGGAGTTCATCTAGCTTATGCTTGCCGTGTTGCCAAACTACAACAGTATCGTCCACGTGTCTAAGCCACATCTTTGGTTTTCCGTCGATTCGGATATCGCTTGGTCTTCAAAGCCTTCCATATATATATATATATATATATATATATATATATATATATATATATATATATATATATATATATATATGATCATCCAAATAGCCGCGCACCCTCCCTAAAATTCACAATTGAGTTGGAGTCGGAACCATAACTGCCATTCCTGGATGTACTTGTACACATGAGTGACAACACGTTCACGACAATTGTACACAGGAAACCCACCGAAACTTGGAAGTAAAACTCCAATCACCACAAAAACGTGAAGTTAGGCGTGGCAACATGCTCGTACGATAGAGCAAAAACAATATGCTCGAAACAAGAGGACCTGTACATAGAAATAGGAAATATCGCTAAAATACTCAAATAAAATGACTACCCCGATCTAACACCTAACCTAAACAGGGAAAGTGTAACTGGGAATGAAAAACCTAAATACACAGATAAAATCATATGTACTAGGTACCTCAGACAAAATACCAAGGATAGGCGGTAAAAACAAAATCACACTGCCTTCAAATCGACTATAACGCTCAAGCGAATACTAACCAAAACCAAACTACACAAAGATCAGGATTCAAAGAGTAGTGTATGCAACCTACCATGCGAATCCGGCAGAGCATACGTAGGAGAGAGCAGTAGACCAAACAAAGTGAGAACACAGAAACATAGCAACGCCCGCAAGAGCGAAACAGAAAAATCAAGAATCGCCGAACATGTCTGGAACGAAGATCACCGCATCCAATGGGATAACATAGAGATAGTGGAAAAGAACGAGAATACAACTCGCCAAAATGTTAAAGAAGCAACATACATCGCACTTCCAGAAAATCCAATAAGCCAAGCTAGTGTGGAAATGAAACCCATATGGATTCCAATAATGCGTAAAGAGCCTAAGCGCAATACACCTGTGCAATAAGCTACGGCGCAATAAACTACTGCGCAACCACAAAAAAGTTAAAAAAATGTATTAAAAGTTTTGGATTACTCAGTGGCTCAGCGGTAAAGGTGTCAGACTTGTAAGTAAAAGGTACCAAGTTAGAATCTGAGAGTAGTCAAGTGCTTGGGAAAAAAATCATAAATGAATTCGACTCAAGTGCGAAAACAGTCCTTCTCAGGACTAGGTCTGATGAAACGAAAATGCGAAATCTGTGGAAATAGGTCGATCTATTCAGCTAATATATATATATATATATATATATATATATATATAATCATCTGGTTTCGGCTTAAATATTTTTGGCACTAAATTCGTGTAAATATACTTGGGAAATGGTCTGACGACGGTGAAGTCACCGCACTGGAAGCCCTGTTAAAGAGATTGAAGAGTTATTGGTATCCATTGATCGATTACCAAAAAGTTAATTATATGGGAATTGCGTTTACCGCTGTGAGATGAAACGAAAGTATTTAGATTGATCATTTTATGCGAATTAAGGTAATTACTTTTCAGTGTTCATTCTGGGATTTTAATTTTTGTGTTTGTTTAGGCGGATGGATACGCTTTCTTCTGTGTATAGTATTGCATAAGCTCCCTTCGGGTAGTTAAGATAATCTTACAAAGGTGCATTCACTCGTGTATCGTAATACCACATATTGTGTGTAATTCTTATTCTTATTACTGTGTTACCAAAATTCACATTACAAATTTTTGTCAAATTTATGTTTTTGACGTCAGTGTTATACGTTTAAAGTGTTAACTAAAATTAAGGTAATTAAGATAGATGATGGTTTGGGAATCTGAACCTTGCAAGGGTCATCCCGATTTAATAATTAGAAATGTACGTAAGAAAGGTTGCAGTTTACTTCCTTCCGGAAGTAAATTTAATCACTTGTGATTTGACGATAACTGTACCCTGACTGTTTATTTATTTTTTATTATTATCATGATATACGAATAATGCTAATGAATTTGAGAGAATTATTCATTAGTGAGAGAGTCATTCATCCCTGCTTCACAGCGTTATTATTATTTACGTGTACTACATTTAAAAGATAAGATATTTTGATTACGTTCAACTTACTGAGTTGTTTATTTTTTATGGAAATTTTTTATCTACACAAATTTACAGCGGCAACGTCCATTTATTTTTTTTATGATTTTGATGGAACCTTTTAACGTAATAATTTATGGAATACTTGCATATAGACATTTAGGCCCCAATATTGTCGATTAAAAGTAAACTGGCACCAGTTAATGACTTTCTCCTATTGTGACCTCTCCAAATCGGAAAATTAAAATCAGGCTACCCTTTATTCCACTGAGCTACCGGCTCCTTCCTTACCTGTTATTTACGATTCTACTGCTATTTGCCTTTCAATAGCTAAGCGGTCTACTAAGACAAACTGAAGGAATTTATAATACATACGACTGAACGTGAAATTATTTTCAACCAGTATCATCCATATATACAATGGTATTAATTTGTTGCCGATATTGTCGGATAGCCTTTAAATATTTCGAACGCCATGCTAAGATGCTCGGTTTTTCTCTCAAAACTTTTCGGTTAGATTCGCATGTTTTGCATTTCAGTCCCATATTTCTAAATAAGTTAATAAATAAACCAGAAGCCTAGTTATAATAATTTGTCAATTCTTTAACAATTAATTTAGGTACATACCCTAAATAGAACATCAATTTCTTCTTTCATTGTCACAAGCGGCATGAACTTGCTCTTGTACCCGACCGATACTATTCATTATATTTTTCGATCCCCATCAAAGTTCTTCTCTGCATCGGTACCTTTTTTTTTTCTTATTCTACTAATCGTTTTTGTACAAACACCCGGACATTGTGTAACTTTGATTAATGAGTGTTTTAAGCATCGGTTACTAAATTTACTTTCACATTGTTGAATAGTATTGTGCAACGTTTGTCCCTGTTTTCTATATCCCATTTGTAATGGACGATAATCATAAATTTCAAAACTTTACACAAACTGATGTTATTTATGACCTTGTGGGTAACGTCTAGCGAAAAAACGTTAGTTTTAGATTTCAGTTATATAGCTTGCCATTTACCATTAGTATGTTGAACAATTTTAGATATGATTATTTCATCAAATAATCTTCACACATCTTCTTTTGGTAGATTTCTTGTTCTCCCTAGCAAGCCACTTGCCTTGCTGAGAAGGAGAAGAACAAGAAAAGTTTTACCCTAATAATATTATGACTGGGAGTTTTTTTTTGTATATGTGGGTTCAAAACTATCCTATGTGAAACATCGATCCTCTACCATCCATCCACATTTCTTCTTCTTGAATTTTCATTTGTTAACAATTTTTACGATTAATTCTAAAAATTTCTGACTTATCCTCCGTAGGCGCTTGATCCTTTGGCTTTCAAAAAAGAGTTTGCGAAAGCTAATCATCACATGAGTCAGTTTCCTAATTAAATTCATAACCACTTCATCGGAAAACCCATTGTAACAGTGCACATTTATTTATAATAATTTTTAACGGGAAAAGAAAGGAAAATTAAGCGATATATGTATATATATATATATATTATATATATATATATATATATATATATATATATATATATATTGCACTGCCTTCCATAGAAATTTCAAAAAATACTCCCAGTCATAATATTATTAGGGTAAACTTTTCTTGTTCTTCTCCTTCCCAGCAAGGCAAGTGGCTAGAGAACAAGAAATCTACCAAAAGAAGATGTGTGAAGATTATTTGATGAAATAATCATATCTAAAATTGTTCAACATACTAATGGTAAATGGCAAGCTATATAACTGAAACTAAAAAAAATCTACAAGGGTACAGATTCTGTGGAGATTTAGGCTCTCATTGGTTTACTGATGTGAAGAGAGTATTTACAGTCACTTTTTTCAACTAGCCCAAGTGAATGCCCAATATTTCGAAAGCTAATGCCAATGACGCGTTTTCAAACATTGTTGTTGAAGCTGCACTTTGATTATGCAACTACTAGACAAGTTCGAAAGGAAGCTAATCCTGCTGCTGCTATATAGTTTATTTTTGACAAATATGTTGCTGTCAAAATAAATTTCTAATGATGCTTGTTTATGTGAAGTGTGACGAAGTGCATTTAGCGCCAGATGCGTTTAGGATATATGTACAAAAAAGCCAGAAAAATATGGTCTAAAGGCAATATGCCTTTTCGATTCCCAAAAATTCTTATCTTTATGATGCATGCTAATATACGGAAAAGAAGAGAGATGATGCTACCTTGTCTACCGACTAGCCAGAATTTAATAAACCCACACAAGCAGTTCTTCGACTAGTAAGGCCAACATATGATTCAAATCGAATTGTCATTGCTGACGATTGATTTGCATTGATTGAGTTACTGAAAGAACTGAAGGCAAGGGGCCCAGAGTTGTAACCCTAAAGAGAAACAAACGAGAGAATCCACTACCACTTCTTGAATTTAGAGGCAGGAATAGGGGTTCAACAAGGCATCACCCAAAGGATACAGACATTACAAATAGCAAGGTAGAAATAATTAGCTTTTATAATCTCACAAAATGTGCTGTATATATCCTTGACCAGAAAATTGCAAACTATCCTCGTAACAGAAAGATACGAAGATGGCCTATATTAATGTTCTTTAATATGGTAGCAGTGAGTAGTACAAATTCGCGGATTATATATCAAACTGTCCATGAACAACCAAGTGACGGCAATTACAGTTACTTATACAACTTAGCCATTAATCTCAACAACTTATTGATACAAGATTGAAAATTCCTAATCTACCATCTGATTTTAAGACTATAATTTCACAAATAATACAACTCAATAACCAAATAAATAAAAAAATTGCGATTCGCACCGATAAATTAGAAAAACAAAAGACATGTAAATTCTAAATATTGTCCTAGAAAAAAGAAAGGAATTACTATACTGGATGCAAACGACTAGTATGCAACACACCAGCAAATTTAGAATGTTCCAAAAAACTATATAATAGCTGCTGTTAAATTATATGAAATCGTCTTTCATATTTTTATCGCTGGGTGAATTAGCGTTAATTTATTAAAACTATTTTTGGTTTTGCAAAAGTCTATAGAATTTGTTTAATTAAAGTATTTTAATATTGGAGAAGGTTTATTTAAATTTTTTCGCTGGTTTTTTTTAGATTAATGCAAACTGAAAGTGATATAATATGGGCAAATCTAAAACTAACGTTTTTTCGCTAGACGTTACCCACAAGGTCATAAATAACATCAGTTTGTGTAAAGTTTTGAAATTTATGATTATCGTCCATTACAAATGGGGTATAGAAAACAGGGACAAACGTTGCACCATACTATTCAACAATGTGAAAGTAAATTTAGTAACCGATGCTTAAAACACTCATTAATCAAAGTTACACAATGTCCGGGTGTTTGTACAAAAACGATTAGTAGAATAAGAAAAAAAAAAGGTACCGATGCAGAGAAGAACTTTGATGGGGATCGAAAAATATAATGAATAATATCGGTCGGGTACAAGAGCAAGTTCATGCCGCTTGTGACAATGAAAGAAGAAATTGATGTTCGATTTAGGGTATGTACCTAAATTAATTGTTAAAGAATTGGCAAATTATTATAACTAGGCTTCTGGTTTATTTATTAACTTATTTAGAAATATGGGACTGAAATGCAAAACATGCGAATCTAACCGAAAAGTTTTAAGAGAAAAACCGAGCATCTTAGCATGGCGTTCGAAATATTTAAAGGCTATCCGACAATATCGGCAACAAATTAAAACCATTGTATATATATATATATATATATATATATATATATATATATATATATATATATATATATGGATGATACTGGTTGAAAATAATTTCACGTTCAGTCGTATGTACTATAAATTCCTTCAGTTTGTCTTAGTAGACCGCTTAGCTATTGAAAGGCAAATAGCAGTAAAATCGTAAATAACAGGTAAGGAAGGAGCCGGTAGCATGTGTGTGTGTGTGTGTGTGTGTGTGTGTGTGTGTGTGTGTGTGTGTGTGTGTGTGTGTGTGTGTGTGTGTGTGTGTGCGCGCGATACTAAGTTTCCAGGAATTTTCTCGTGTTACTTCGATATTCCATATGTTCTTAGAAGAACTTACTAAAATAGTGTCCGGTGTTATTTCCCGTTTCCTTAAAAATTCGATGAAATGGTTGGACTCTTTAACATGACGCCAAAAAAATTTACAATGAAAATAGAAAAAGAAAATCAATCAACTGCCATTCCGGGACGTCTTAATGTATAAACAAGGCAATGGCGAACTCAAACACACCGTATGTAGGAAGAAAAAATATTAGAACGTAAATTCGCATAATCATCCGGCACAACTCAAATCAGAAATAAAAACCTTGATTACTGGATCAAAAAGGCTGACAGATGGGGACAACATTAAACAAGAAATGAAAACACAGATGGCGGCTCTACTAATGAATGGTTGTTCAAAATGATATATTAATTAAATATTAATAATAGGACGGGAAAAAATCAGTATTCAGAGCACTCCTGCCGTACATCAGATAAGCTATACATAAGAGATTAGCAAAGAAGTACGGAGAAATAACATAGAAACGGTATTTATGACAGCCGAACACATGGAATTCAGTAATAAAATTTGATTTCTAAATTAAAAGTCAGTTTTTTACACAAAGTAAGAAATTAACCATAATTACACGGACTTTCGAGTAGAAGTTAAAACTGACCGTGGCAATTACTTAACCTCTAAATTCTTTAATCCTTTAATTACAAAATAGAATCCGCCCGTTTTGTACATGGTCCTCTGAGCAAACCGGAATCATTGAAAAATAATGGTAGAGAACCTCTGCCGCGACAACCGATTATCATAAGTAAATCTACCATTCTACAACTTACCAGTGTATAAGTACTACGCTTCCAGTGAACAAGAAAACATCGATACCAGAACAATCAGTATAAACTATAACTTACCAGTAAATAAGGGTTACTCCTCTTATATACGAGAAAATATCACACCTACAACTTACACTAATGACTAACTGCACCTACAACTCAAGGAAGCTATCGATATTTACCAACTTACGTACAACCAAAGCTAAATTACCCGCTGTTCTGCTAACTTTACTAACATTCCAAAAGGGAACCGACCGCTATTCCACGAACTAAACTCCAAATGCGGACCAACTATTGTTCTGCCTATTTAAATAACATTCCAAAGGGGAAGCGACCGCGTTCTACCAACTAAATTAACATTTATTCTATGCGCTGTTCCACCAACTAAGTTACTACTAAAAAGAGACCAACCGCTGTTACATCAGATTACAGAGGATCCAACTCAAAATAACAATATATAGATCCACAAAAAAAACCATCGGTTTCACAAAACTTAAAGAGAAGCCAAGATCGCATCAATATAATTCGTGAGTGGTCCAAAAATTACAGTCGTAAACGTAGAGGCCAAAAATGTTACAACAAAATTTATTGTTTATTTTTATTCGTTCAGACCGATTAATATGTTTAATAATAAATTATTAATTTTTAACTTTTATCTAAATTGTTAGAACTACAAAAAGTTCAATTATTGTATACGGCTTTATCGTAATTTTAGTTTAAAGTATAATTTCCTATTTATTCATTTGTATTCATATATAAGTTAACAAATAATCTGAAATCTTATTTTACTAAAAATAGCTACAACAAAATGCAATGTAATCTTAACTTGACACATTTTCATTCATAAAAACGTATATAACATTTTTTTATAAATGTATACACAATCATACTTATATTTAAATTTTAACCAACTTAATACGTTTTCTTAAAGTTTTTTGTAACCAGAAAAATGTATTTTCTTTTGTACGAGCACTTGCCTACTTATAGATTTTAAAATACGAGTATATATTTGAAATATTTGCACAAATTTCAAAACCTTCAACTGCATTAATTAATTTCTATACTGAAATTGAGATTAGATAAACGCAATTTTTATTTTAACGAAACAGATTCAAATATGTATTTGTCTCTCTCTCTTGGTACTTGTTTCCAAGTCCAATTAGTGCAAAGCTAAATATTGGACAATATTTTTAACCTGTGGTAAATTCCACTAAATTGCAAATTTTTAACTAAACTGAAACAGTTTTTTTAATCATTCGATATCTGTTTTACTATTTATTCTTTGCTATTATGTTACAGCTTCTATTAAGTATTTTGGGGACCGTTTCAGTTACAGAATATAGTGATTGATAGGATAGTTTTTCAGTTAACATTTTTATTAGTCATTTAAGTTTTCGTATGAGCAAAGTCGTACTTTGTTTTACTCCATGCAGAAAAAATTGTTTAAAGTTGATGAGATTTTGTGAAAGAAGCTGGAAGCTGATATATTGTGTATTCCTAAAATTATTGACAGTACGTAAATGTAAGCTAATATTTTTTTAACACGAAGCGACTATAATGAATTGGTTTAGTTAACTGTAATATTTTTAAACAACGTTCTACAGCTGCTGTGGTTTTATATCTTTCTAGAAACAAATATATCAGTAAACTTGAGACAATTTTCAGATAAGTGAAAATGCGTTGATAAATGTTCAGTGTATTCTATCTAGTTGGAGAGCAATACCTTGTCTTGTTGACGAATTTTGGTTTGGTGGATGTAACTTAGAGCTCAACTAAATTTATTGTTTAACAAGCAACCAAAATGCTAATTTAATGAAGCAATTGCGAATAACTTAATTTTCTCGTTATTTTGAATTAGCAGCGACTTAATAAGTCTAAATTAATTAATGCTTTATTATTATGTATACTCAACTAACTAGAAAACCTATGTCGATTTTAAGAATTCGGTAAGTAGAGCTTTCTCCGTTAGGTTGTTTACACAATTAACAACTTTATAAAGCGGAGAGGCAATTTTAATTTAGAAATTTACCGTTTTCACTTTATCACAAATTGTAATTAAAAATCTGTCGACCAACAGAAGTATTTATTTCTGTAAAGCACGAAAAGATTTTTACAATTTATTCTCTTCAATTGTTTTGTCCAATTAACAGATTCAATTTTAAAGCTACTTTTCGTATTTATTATTAAAGACAAGTACGGTATTCTTTACATACAGCAAAGGTATATTAACTAATTTAGTTTTGTTATTTATTAAATACTTAATTATATGAAGATATAATTGTATAGTTAAGAACTCAATCAATCTGCAATTACCATTACTTTATTGAATTAATGAAAAGAATTTTATCCGTTCAACATACGTCATTTTTAAAATTATGGCGTTAGAATAAGTAAGCCGCTTTTATTTTCTACTAAAATTGAAATTAATGCACAGGTTTGTTAAATTATTCCTATACTACGTAACTTGACAACATTTATATTATGTAGGCTCGCAAACTTTTTCGAATATTTTTAAATACTGCTGTATTTTATATTCACTTTACAACTTTTGAAGTTCTTTAAAAACAATATGAAATTGAAAATTCAACTGTTTAATACTCAAAAGTTTCAACGTCAAGTAATTCTGTCTTTGGTTTTATCTTTAATAATTTTTGTTTTTCAGTATTCACACGCTATTGCCACGCAACACATTGAATGCATTGTACTATTTCAGCACCTTTTGTGTGGTACTATCCCAATACTGCCATTTCACAAAGATTGTTGCTGCAATATCCTATTAAAACCGTTAGCAACAATGCTGTTCGCATCTCTTTTGCTGCTTCATTATACAAATCTTTAACTAGATCGATGTATTATAACAGTCTCTGTAAGAATTATTTATATATTTAAATTTACTTCTGATTTTCGTAGTCGATTTTTATACGTTCTTTACAGGCTCTACACGTTTCACCTGCAGTCTCCTTCAGTAAGAAATATGTATGTCAATATTAAGATAAATAAATAGACATTACACACAAAAAACGTAGATTATAACATTAGAGTAGGGACCATACAGCGCGGCCGAAAGGGCGCGGGCGTCGAACAAAAAAGGCACGGAAATATTCCATGTTGAAAGCACCATGGTGTTGTTTGTAGAATATATCTTATTTATGCGCCTTCATACGATTGTTATAACCCTAGGTGATGCAATTTGTGCGTATATTAATAAAAGTTATTCGATAATATTTGAAAGTGGGAACTTAATTATTACGTAATCTTTTATATCTATAAAACACAAAAATTGTTTCTACTTATGTCCGTTATAGACTTTGAAACCATCCAACAGATGTGCTCAAAATAGGTTTGATTAGAAAGGCAATACTGCGAAGATGGTTTTAGACCAATAAAATATGTGCATTCATCCGCTAGGTTTTATATTTTTTGTAAGAAAAATTGTACCTTTAAATAATTGCCGTGCGGCTATTGAGGTATGTTGTGACCATAGCGCGAAGCGAAGCTCCACGCTAGTAATAAATAATAATAAAAGAGGCTTATAATAAACTAAATCTGTTGAAAGTTGTATATTCTTTATTATTGCATGCAACATGCCTAGAACAGAAATTAATTAACAGTTATTTAAGTCGCAATAACTTTTCATAGGCATAGTGCTAAATTTTCTAGCGGTCAACCAATTACCTAAGTAAAAAATGTGATTGGTTGTTTAACTGCAATGAGTTATATCGTCAAAAATTTTCCAATCTCATACTTTAATCATTATGATTAACCTACTAGCAGGGACTTTAATTAGCCTTTCATTGGCCGTTGGTGCATTAATAATATAAACACACGTTATGTCTAGTTATTACTCGTAATTGTAAATCAAGTAGGATATCAGGGCAAATTTGGCTCTCGCTGAGCTAAAGGTGCTGGTTCACTGAACAGTTGTTTTTACATTTCGACGGAAGTTGCAATCGTTGTATCATTAACATAGTTTATATTATGAGACTCACTTCAGTTGTTATTGATAAGTTACCAATTGATAGTAAGAATCAAATTAAGATAGACTGTAATAAAAATTTATAGAGTTAAATAAATTATTATAAACCTTTCAAAAGTAGTTATTTAGTCGATTTAATTTGTTGAAATTGTCATGTCCGTTTGTCCGTTCGTGTGGATGTATGAGCAAATAGATCTCGGATTTATGGTTTTCAGTTGATCACTATCTATTATAATCTCCAATAGGAGTCCTGGTAAAAAAAAATATGAAGCAAAACTTAAGCCCCACTAAGTGCATACCACTATCTCGATGTAGTAACTAAATAGACATAGATTCGTCAAAAAACGTTAATCGTCAAGCTTGATAATGTCTAAAATGTAGATAACCGAATATCAGGTCATTTTAGAACAAATTTCTGAACTATATTTTGAAAATCTCATTTTAGACATTATATTGGACAAACTGCTTTCGTTTCTATTGATGAAGTGAAGATATATTTCCAATAATGTGGGGACAAAAATACCTATATTTATACTATTTATTCCCTAATTTCGTCTGGAAATGCATTTTCTTGTTGTAAGGAGTTGGTTATCGTTCTGAACCAATTTTGTTTGGGAAACAGCGAAACGCATTTTCTCGATGCGAAAGAGTAGACTTTGATAGTTTTAACGGCCTGGTCATTTATTTATACTTACGCTTACCGGAGTTCCACAAGGAACCATACTGAGACCTACTTTGTTTTGTGATTTACCAACTATGATCTCAAACTCCAAATGACATAAGCAAATAATTTGCAACTTCACTTCTCTTGTAACCAAATTTAGTAATTTTAGAGGGATTTCACTATTAGACATAACGTACAAGAATCTTAAGAATCTTAAGAAATAGAATAGAAACACACACACAAAATTTAAGGGTACCAAGGAGGATTTAGAGAAGGAAGATACACAACAGACCAAATATATGTACTAAAACAAATACAAGCAGCAAGTTATGACCAGAACTTGCCACTCCACATACTTTTCATTGACTTTCGACAAGCGTGTGACAGAATCATAAGAGACAAAATAGGTATACAGGGCAATGAAAAAGTTGAAGATACTTGTGAATTTAATCCGACTGGTGTGTATGACGCTCAACAGCACGAAAGGCAGAATAGTTGTAGGAGGAAACCTCTCGAGAGAGTTCGGAGTAGAGCTGGGCCTGAGACAAAGGAACCCATTTTCGACAACGCTCTTTAACATAGCACTGGAAGCTATAATGAGAGAAGGCGGTATCAAAATTTCAGGAGTTATATTCCAAAACGGGCACCAATGCTTACCCTTTGCAGACGATGTAAGATTAATCAGCAGATCACTTAAAAAACTAAAAACAGTATTTAAAAGGCAAGAGAACATGGATTGCAGGTGATCACCGACAAAACGAAATATAAGAGAGGAACAGGATTTGCATGCTACCATAGCAGAGGGGGGAGCGTATCAGTTTCAAGAAGTTAGCCAATTTGAATACCTAGGGGTAACAATAACCAATGAAGGCGAAGAAAATGCAGAAATAGAGAAGAAAATAGGTAAATGAAGCAAAGCAGCTGGAGCTATGAGAAAATTGCTGCAATCTAAACACGTGTCCTTGGCAGCGAAGATACGGCTGTATGTAACGGTAATAAGAGGCCAAATGCTCCTATACGTATTGTAGGACTAGTCCCATTCAGAAACACAATACGCGATATCCAAAAAACTATAATCACTTCAATGTAATAAACAACCGAAAAACCAGTACGAGTATAATAGAATGAGATCAGATACTCATAGGATAAACCTCAGATATAGTACATTCACAATACCATACTATAATGCAAATAAATTTAAAGGTAGTTTTACTTATAATATTGTGTTGCTTCTTAATGAATTATTGCCTTATCAAAATTATTATTTTATTGCTTTCATGGACATAGTCTTTCAAAACCCTAAATGATAATGGTTTAATTAATTAGAAATGTATAATAATGTGTCTTGCTTAACAAATAATAATAATAATAAATCGTATATTCATTTTGAGATTAACAATAATATATATAACAAGTTACAGATTATAAATAAAATATAACAAGTGTATGTATGTTGTGGTGTGCTGCTCGAGGGTCTTCTCCTCATTCAGCACTTGGTTGTATGTTGTTGGTGGTTGTAGCTATTCTGTGATGTCCGTTGACACCGTGTTGTAAGTTTGTTGTGGTAGCGGTGGAACTTGAATGTTGTGGGTGATGTGGAGTTGTGGGATGTCCTGTAGTCGGGTGTCGCGTGATGTGGCTGTTGTTGATGCCCAGATTGATCTGTAATAGAAAGAAACAAGTATTAGTGAAACGCATAATAAGTCGTACCGTAGTATTAATGTTACTCCAGTACGGTTGTCGGATTAGTATTCCAAAGCGTGAAGCGCTATTGGAGAGGCGGTAATGTTAGACAGAACATATGAAATAAAATCGATACTTTATACTTAACCTTGGGCGTCAATCTTCGCGTCGGACCTATGTATGTTTACCCGAAAAGGGTAAGCATCTCCTGACCGTGCGTGAGGATCACTCCCCACAGGTCAGTCGCAGTTTTCGCCTGTGCGAGTGCCGCTGCCACCTTTCGGATAACAGGTAGGGCCTTCTCCATATCGAGACCTCCGAGGAGGCCCAATATGGCGTTGAACCCTAAGGCGGGTTGAGTAGGCGTGGTATCGGGAGCGGCAGGAGCCGCCCTCGGTACTTCGGCTTTCTCAACGGCGCCTGCTGTCGCACGGGCGTAGCTGACGCCTGTCCGAGTTGAAAAAGATGCCGCTGTCGGCGGTGTCCTCTTCGGTCTCTGCGGTTCTTCCGTCTTCTTCCGTTGCGGAGGTCGAGGGAACTTCGGGCATCCCCTGTAGCTGGCGGGGTGGTCCCCACCACCGTTAACACACTTTGCCCGATCTGTGCGGGGTTTAGTGCATTGACTGGAGTGGTGATCTCCGGCGCACTTCACACAGCGTGCTGCCGCCCTGCAGCAACGCTGTGCGTGACGGAAACCTTGACACCGGTGACACTGCCCGATGCCGGATTTCCGCCGCAAATCCTCGACGGTGACTCGGAGGCGGGCGACGTGCTGCACCTCCCGGATCTTCTTCCTGGTGTCCTCGGATGGCAACTCCACCATCACGAGGGGGATCGAGCGTCCTCGCTGCTTCATCCTGAAAACAGAGAGAGTATTAACGCCTTGCGCTTTTAGCTCTGAGCTAAGGTCGACCTCGGATAGCTCTACGGGCACGCCGCGTATCACCACCTTGGCAAATCGCTCGCTCTTTGCCTGGTGGGTGTGATACGGAGTACCACACCTCTCCATATACCTGATCAGGCTGTCTCGGTCCTGGAGTGAGGCAGGCTGAATCCGGATTCCCTCGCTGAAGGCGATCCGCTGTCGGTCCATTTCTGGGGAAAACGCGATCTAGTTCTCCTTCTGACGAAGGATTACCGGAGGCACCTTCTCCCTGGTGTCCTCTTGAGTAGTCTGCTCCGTTGTCCGTGGGCGGCGGCGTAGACGGGCGAACCTTCGGGGTCTTCTTCGGCTTCTTCTTCTGCAGCACGAAGTCGTCGGGGCTGCTAGATCCGGGGCGGGCCTCTTCTTCGGCGTTGTCGGTTGCGGCGGTAGTGGTGGACGGCGTGTCTTCTAGGGCGGTGATGCCTTCTAAAGTGGCGGTCGCCTCTTCTTGTGCCGCCTCCTCTTCTGTACGGTGGCGGCAGGTGGCACGTCGCTGCTCGCTCTCTCGAACGGTAGATCGAGCAGTGACGGTATCGCTGGTGGTGCCTGGAGCTCCCGGAGCTCCTGAGCCGTCGACGGTGACAGCAGCTCTCCCGGAGCTACCTTCTCCTCCAGGAACTGCTGGTAGCCGCGCCTGTTGACGTTCTGCTCCATCGTCGTAAAAACGACGGTATCTTTGTTTTCCAAATAGACTGGCTAGTTGATCTTAAGCAGATGTTTTCGAGTCGAGACCTCAACCTCGAATGATTGCTTAACATTCAGGCCAGAGAATTTATCGATTGTTCATTGAGCAATCTAAATTATTTGAGTCCTGAAATTGGTACGTAAATATAACTTTTGTCCAATTTTACATATATATATATATATATATATATATATATATATATATACATAATTTGTCTTTTGGTCATCGAGGAGATCTATTTTGATGCGATCCCAACGAAATTGGTGTTCAAATATAGATTTTGGGCATAATTTAGCTCACATGCAGACAAATGTTAATGGACTACAGAACTGAGCATTAGGTATTCGAGGGAATCAATTTTCTATAACAAAATTGGTATACCAAGATGAATTTTAAACAACATTCTACCCAAATGTAGACCAACACTTATACAACGCAAGGTTTGCCTTTACTCATCGAGACAATCCATCCATCCCAAAGTTCTATTCTATAACGTTTTTTTTTTGTATTTGATATTGTTGCCTAAATATTTAAGAATTTGTCCATATATTCGGTGTTTATCAGTGAGCAAAATGGTTAGCAATACCAAGGTTTATCTTGTAGTAAAGAATTTAGTGTGAATATTTTAATCTCGTAGAATGAAAACATACGAGCTCACAAAATATCCTTCATGCTTGTATCTTTGTAAATCTATAAAGTTAATAAACATTGCTTTTAAGGCCCACTTAGGATGGAATTAACAAAAAATAATTTCCGTGTATATTTTTTAATGTAGATAAACACTATTTGTTGGTGCTAATAAACTTCTAAATTTATGTTTCAAAGTTATTTATAGTTTTTTTTTGAAATAGTGTAATTTTTTTTAATTAGCCTGTATATAATTTTTTTTAAACATGAGAAACAGTTTCTCAAAAATTTATTCTAATTTGCACAGTAGTTTTGAGTACCACTTTGTTCGTTACTCCGAACCTTGATTCTTACCAAGAATTATTGCACTCTGGATATTTAAAAGCCCGTGTGTCAAATTTAAAATCAAATTCGCCCCGCCTCCGCCCCTTAAACCGTACCTCGGGTACCACCAAATCATTTGGGCGTAGAAATTCATATATTAAACACATCAGTCAAGATTACATTATATTTTTTTTAAAATATTAGTTATCGCAGACGAAAAAGAAATTAAATTTTACGTACCTCGACTATGACTAACATGCAATGAATTTTAATTGAATAGCTTTTCTGGTTTCTAGATATTGCGGGCGAAACTAGCCACTCTTTTTTTTTCCACTTAACCTATATTCCCGGTGTCAGTTTAATTTTCTAACCGAACACAACTTTCTCTTAGGTGGGATGTTAATGAGTCAAGGGTTTGATCAGTACTTTCCATGCGAGTTCTAAATGTAGAATTTGCTGGCTGAAACCTTTGAAACACCCTGTACACGAAAGGATTTAGTTTTTATCTTAGATATAACACGATTATAGCCATAAAACTTAGAGTAACTCAATTATAAGGTTTACCGGGGAGAATATACAGTCTACTTATTTGTTCAGAAAGAAAGTATTTCAACCTCAAAGGTTGTGCCAGAGACATGCGGTCCCAATATTTTTGTATCATCTACGCAATATAGCGATTGAGTATAATCTAACAATCTATTGTAACTTGAGTGCTTTCATATGATTTTTTCATTTTATTCACTGAGTGGCATTTTGAGAAGAACAAACGGCAACGCAGGGTGTCAAATAAAGTATGGTAGATAGACTGTTTACCCGTATATAAGATAAATTGACCGCATCCATGTGGTTCTACGCCTTTGCAGTGTATATCAACATTTTTATTATTTACTCTGTGCCTACTTACGTATTGATTTAACGCAGTAAATTACTTTTACAGTGGTTCGTATAATAAATAGTACTTTCCACAGTTTTAAGTAAACCATAGGCAAACACTTCGAACAGTTATATACTATTTTATCTACATGGTCACCACTTGGTTTCAAAGTCATCATACCCAAACTCAAAGCCAAATTTTCATTTGAAGGTCAGTCACCTTCTAGTCACCGTCCAACATACGGCGGAGTTCAAAACATACCTCGTTTATTAAGATTATTCTTATAGTTCTATAATTTACTTAATTATATAATGTTGGATTATTCAGAAAGAGAGCACAATAACTATAGTTTGGAGTGTTTCGATGTTAGATTTCTTTAAACACTAATCCAAGTATAGGAAACGAATGTGACAGGGATCAATTTTATTGTAATAATAATTATAACTTTACGTAATAAGTAAATCAGTTCCAAACTTATCAAGTTTTTCAAGTTCGCATGTAACAAAAAGTTCAGTTTAGTTCAATTTATCGTGTTCTTTTAATTAAAACAAAAAAATTAACAAAATTTACGCGAGAATAGATGACAAGGCGTTAAATATTAAATAATACAATTTCTAAACGTATAAATTTGCTTAATCCGGAAATGCGCGTTTAAAATCTATAACACTCATCATTTTGCATATTATAACAATCAATTTAGAAAAAAACAGCTTGTTTATTACAGAACCGTATGGTAAATATTGTTGGTATGAATTACGAATGTATTGATTTTTAGATTTAACCCAAAGTTTTATTTTCAGTGAGTACTATAGATATTTTTAAATATTTTCTTGGATTTTTAAGAATGTTCCTGTCTAAGGTATTTATTTGTCCATCAGTGTTCTCATCAAATGAAAGGAAATATCACTTTTAATATTTCTTCATAATGTTTATAAGCGGTCTTACAATGTGATTGCTAACAAATACCGCAAAGCATTCTAAACACAACGCTTAAAATATTTAATATGTAATACAAGAATACAGTAGGAATTTGTGCAGCTGAAAGTCATGTGACCAGAAATTTCAGAACGAAACCCTATACTCTGAAGTATAAATTATATTAATTTTTTTAAATCGTAGAGTGTTTCACGCCATTTTTGATAGCAAATTTTCATAACAAATAATTTCCGATTCTTGCATAAGGTTGCCATACTATCCGTTTTATACACAATGTTAGAAGCAAACATGTATAAGAAAATTATATACGGAGTAGCAATCATTTTTCAAGTCAGCTTGCCTACATCGCGCTGAAGGTACATCGTAATGCTATTTTCCACATTAAGAAGTTACTTTTCACACGCTAACTCGTCCCAAACTGTTTAAACTAAAATTATAGTTGTTAATACTTGCCTAATTTATTCAAACAGTTATTTTTTGTATAAAAATTCTCTATAAAGTTATTAATAATATTGCCATATACAATTTTGTGCAACTTATCATTAAGGTTTCAATTCCAAATCAAACTTTTAATTAAAGGAGTCGAATAGTTAAGCTTTTTATGAAATTTTAATGAAAACAGTCTAATCCAAAAATATCAGAGAAAGTCAAAAAATTAATATAACATACAGAATTAGTGTTAATGTTTTGTTATAAACCAATTAAAATTTCTGTCGAAATTTAGTTTAAAATTTAGATCTGCTGTAATTCCACTCATTTTCATACAACCTATGTCGTTCAACTTTCACTACCACCCTGACCTAAATCAAAACGTTTCCCGTATCTAATCGATTGCATTACGTGAAAGGTTATCTTTGCTGTGTATATTCATTGCCATTCCATGTAAAAGCTTTATGTATTAAAACCGTAACATGTTTTTCATACAATTTGAAATGAAAAAGTGAAATTTGTTTTTCTGTTTCTCATTCTAACGAATGGTATTATTGTGGAATGGTTTTCTAAATTGAGATATTAAAGATCGCTAGCTATTTATTTTTGTATATTATAAACAAAAAGGGTTGTAAGATCCCACCAATAACCATTTTGGATTCTAAAGCAAAACATTATTGGAGATTGCAAGATTTCACTAAATTGAAAGTGACTGAAGTATCAAAAAGGATAACTTTGTTGTAATCAATTTTAACTAACCTTTTTTTACTTTTAAAGAATGTAACCAAGTGTTGGTAAGAGCATTCGACAATTATTTCATATTCTGTGTAACTTATTGTTTAGATGGCAAAATTTTAAGATATTCCCTGGTTTAAATACATGTCTTTCGCTGAGTTACTAATGACAATATTAGTAAACATTTTGTAACATATTCGCAACTTAATCTGTTCTCAATCATCTAGGTTACGGTTAAAAAAGAACGTTTGAGGTATACATGGTGATTTATAAGTTCACTGTAGATTTACATGTTTTACTACCTAATATTTACAATAGAATCAAGTGATACAATCTACTGTACCTGTCTCACGCAATAACTTTACATTTTTAAATCATTTGTATTAGCGTTTCCTTAAACACGTACATGTGTTAACTTTTTATTTCGTAAATGTATCGATATGATTTTTGGATAAAAGATTTGGGTCAGCCGACTCGAAAAAATTTTCCCACGTGCCGTAATTTTGGTCGAGTCGATAAAAAGCGAGAAAATTAAAAATAAAAGATAAAATGCTTCCATAGATTTATTAAATTATAATTCTAACTTATGTGTAATCAAACTGAAATGTGTACAACTCTAAAAGTAGTAAAAATTGGACAAAATTTTAGCTACTTAATTGTTTGATTTGATTCAATGAAAAAAAGTGAATGAAATTTAAAAAAAGAAAATGTTTTTTTACTACATGCGAAATTTTATTTTACAGCTTACTCGTACCATTCGCCCTAAGCCTCTCGGCTTCCGAGACAACTGGGTATAATCTTTTCATGATCTGTATTAAATCACTGTTAATAACGACAATAAGTTTGTTTTAATTTATGCGTATTATGAGTTGCAGTCTAAAAAAATAGAATATCAACGTAATGTATTAAACCGAATTAATGTGTATTCTAAATTAACAAATTACATAATTTCGTAACGTCTGATGCGTGTTACGTATTTATCTTAGTTTTATTACCCCACAATCCATGCACCGGTCCTCACCAAAATTTCACTGGGGTTTAGACATTTAGGTCTTAAACACATAAATGTAGGCGGTGTACAAATGTTTGAATTATTGTAGCCCTAAGAAGTATCACATTTGCTTCTTTTATTTCTTACCCTACCACCGTCAAACAAATTTAAGGCAATCATTTTCAAGTTTTGCAATATCTCTGCCGAACTATACGTTACAGATACACATACACACACACTCGAACACACGCACGTGCACACATGTCCGCGCGCGATCATTCACACACGCACACGTACACGCACACGCAGATTTAAGCAGGTTACTGAAATGGAAATCTGGGTCATAAAATTACAAATATATGTAATATTAAGCACCACAAAACCAAGTCACTCTTTTTTGTTGAGTTAACACCCTCACCCAACAACAAGAAAGTTTGAAATGTAGAGTTCCTTCAGCAATGTCGAATTAAATTTGAGCACCTGAGACCGTGATGTGTTAAAATCCCGAGAGATTACTCTACTGCTGAGTGTCCTAGAATAGAGAAATCTCGAGGCGGCATATCGGTACTATGCGGGGGAAACCACCATGCTAATTATAAAGGGTGTACAATATATAAATATTTACCCAGTTCACCTTGTTACGGGCCAAAAAGGCAATAGATCGGCAGTAACAGACACGGAAGGGACAAGTGGAGCAGTGGAAAAAGGGGGTGGACGTCTTACTAATTTATGCATTTAGAATAGCTCGTAATACATAAAACACAATAAAAGTAAGTCATAAATCATATGAGCCCCAGAATGTCTATAAATGGCAATGTATGAATGGTTCACAGCTAAGTTCCAAACAAACAAAGAAACTTCCGTACCCTTTTGTCGTAAACCAGGTAAGTCGGTGAATTAACAGCCGATACGATATTACCTACAATGCTTCAAAGTATTTGCGCGTAATCGCAATAAAATGACGCTCTAATCAACTAGTTGATCGGACAAAGATCGTATTTATTCCATATTTACGTTACGTGATATCTCAAAAAAATTATGTCGTTAAAAAAAACGAAATAGCAAGTGATCTAACAAGTAATGCTCCCAAAAATTGTTACTTTAAAGCTTTCATTAAGAATATAAAAAACATAATTGAACGTTGTCACTGTACAGTTGCATAAATGAAAATTCGCCATAAAATAAATAAAGCACTCGGTCACTTGAACGTAACCAAAATATCTAGTCTTTCAAATTTGGTACTACGTAAATAATAATACTCGCGAACAACGGAATGGGGGCACATATACTTCTACATTCCGTACGACATAATACCCAATTCACTAACACTATTCGTATATTATGACAATAAGAACAAAAATAAATGAAACAATCAGATTATAGATACAGCTGTTAAAAACACATTCAATTTTGTAAAATATAATAATAAAATCGGGTTGACCGTTGCAATTTCCAAAAATTATATATTTTAGTACCTTAATTTTTAATAAACACCTTAAATGAATAATAGTGTCGTTGAAAACACACATTTGAATAATTTTCGTAGTAACAAATTTTAGTATACAGTAATGCACATATAATATAAAATATCACACAGAAAGTAGTGATATGAATCGCGTGAATACACTTTAATCTCATTCGGCTAAAGGGCTTTTATGTAAAATTAAACACAAGAAAGCATATTCATCCGGCTGACAAATACAATCCAAAAACGTAAACAGTTTATTAAAATTCACCAACAAAACCAAATGAATGGAAGTATTTATCTTAGCTTACATTAATTGACCAGTTTGAGCTCTCCCCTTTAATTTGCACATCAGTATAGGTATTTCTCGTACAATTGACCCTCTAGGTAACGGAACGGTCGATTCTGATACGCTTGAATATTCCTCAACACGACCTCCAACATTTTTGAATTATGTTAACGTAAATTCAGAGAATACTTAAGCTAAAACCAAGTAATTAAATAACAGTGTCAACTGGTTTAATAAAAATATATCTGCATTAATTTATTTATACAACGTTCTTTGCCTTTATATACCCAAATTTTATTACAGCGAAAATTTATATTTACAGCAATTTTTCTATTTGTTCGAATAGCTGTGAACGCGGACCTCGTGATAAACAACTGACTATACGAAACTTGCAAGGTAATAATCTGGAAAAACGCGATTATGTTTCAAAAATGAAGAAATAGCACTAACTTTAATACTGCTACTCCTCGCTGGACCCGTATAAATGTCACTCCTGACTATCAATACATAACATCGACAAGATCCCCGCGGACGCTAAATGTTCTTCAAAATTCACAAAGGGTGAACGGGAAAGATTTCCCACAGTAATTTCAAATAACTCCGGTAGAAGATGAGCAAATTCAGTACATCCAACTATCACATCGCGAGCGTTTAGCGTCTAACCTCCCTTGCCTACAGCTTGACTAAGGTTCCCTTAAAAATTTAACAGATTTCGCCATATTGCCTTTCTTGTTAAATTACCAGTCATAAAAACAATTCCTTCAAATTGTAAGCGCGGTAAAAACGAAATGAATTTCGGGAACCGAGTTGATAAATTGCGCCACTAACATTAACTGCACCGTCAAGTTAGCTCGAGGAAAGTATTGTGTAATATGGTCGTCTCTAAATCAACGTAAATAACCATACTCTGGCTTTTTAAATAATTAATCAGAAAGACTGTCCGACATACAGTCGCTAGTGTTTTAAATTTGCAAAGCTACACTTCTTGAAATAATTTTAATTACAAAGTAACAACTTCTAAAGACGTAATTTCAACTCAAACTAAACTATAGTTAAGGATTACTTGAAAATATGGTTATCCATTATTTACTAGAAAATATTATACTCCCGTATAAAATTGCTTTTCCTATACTACAATTGTCAACGAGAGGAACCTAATCGTAATTTAAAGCTTCACTATACAGGGTCCGCCTTTGGGAGCTGTTCCTATGAGTATCTGCTAAACCAAACTTACTATAATTTTGAAAATTTGGTGACAGGGTAATGATGTTAGGACTAACTCATCTAAAATATTTTCACGTTCGTACCACTTCCGGTTATACCGGAAGTCGGTTCTTAGTCGCTTATTTTAAATGGAACACCCCGTATATTAATACGCTTTTGGATTCTATGTCGAATTTTAAGGTAAGTTTGTTAAATAAACTAGATACGAAATTTCAGTCGTTTTAAAAAAACATTTTTCTAAAAAAATTGACCGATGCGGTCTTAGTAATAACTCGTTAATTGTTCTGTTCATGTCAAACAATTTGAATAAAAGTTTGAGGTGTTGTAGGCAAAGGTTTATTGCAACAGTCTGCAAAAATGACATTTGTATTTTTCATAAAAATAAAATTATGAATGTCTAAACTTGACTATCAAAAATGCAAGTTACTCAAAAAATCAAATGGAAACCCTATTTTTATTACTCAGATCGATTTAACGTCAAAAATTAAGGTAAGTTTGTTTAAAACTTTATTTGCCTAAACGTAACAGTTTCATACTTATTATCAAAAAAGTCCCAATTTTAAAATTTGTGATAAAAATGAGCTACATACTTAAATCTAGTATTCCTTGTTCGTGGTCACCATGGAAACCAAATAATTGAGAATTGAAATAAAGAAAAATATTTGAAAAGTTACTGCAAAAAATTATAAAAATTGATAATTTTGTGATTCAAAAGTCATTTTTGCCAAATAGAAATTTTCTAAGTAATTTTTTTCAAATTCGATATACAACATAAGTGTAAAAATTTAATACTTTATGAGTAAATCGAAAAAAACTACTTTTTACTGCGGAGGTAGTAACTACATACTTATCAGTGCATTCTTACACGATAAAGTCGCTTATTTAATATTTCTTGCTCGTCATCAAATGTAAATTAATTTACAATAAATGTTCAAAATGTTGCTCGTTAGACGCAAGACATTGTTGAACCCGTCTTATAACGGCTTCATTTGTAGCCCTTTGAATTTCTTGTGGAGAAATAGAATTGAACGCATTTTGCACCCTTGCAATGCAATCTTCTTTAGTCGTTAGTGGTGTAGCATAAACAATATTTTTAGTTCGACCCCAAAGATAAAAATCCATTGGCGTAAGACCAGGTGACCTAGGTGACCATGAAAAGGGACTATTGGCAAACCAACGATCTGGAAACAGCGTTGGTGAGGGAGCGCACCGTCTTGTTGGTACCATAAATTTTCCCTTTCTAGATTTCATCGGGGTTGAATTCGAGTGTTTTAATATCTCAAGATAATTTTCTCCTAGAAATTAAATTTGTAATCGTAAATCGCAACAATCAACTATTTTAAACCTCTCAAATTTTCGTTGTAAAAATACACGTCAAAGGTTTCGTTATTCCGAATAGCACAAAATACGTTAAAATTCCAAATTTCCTGAAAATGGCATTCGCGAATTGGATTGCTATTTTCGTTATTCCAGTAATGAGAGTTTCAGCGATTAAATATGCCATTTTTCGTAAATTTAGATTTGTCGTCCATATGATATTAGTAAAAAAATTAGGAATTTATTGTATTTTGAGCAAAATTGTTTCACAAAATTCGATGCGTTTCAAGAAATCCGCTTCTTTCAAATTGTGAACTAATTGTAAACAGTATGGTCTAAACTTATGTTTCTTTAGAATTCTTCTGATAGTTGTTGGTGTTAAGCCAATGTCTGTTTTCGCGTCGTTAATGGAATTACAAGGATAGGCACGGAAATATCCTAAAGTTATAACTTCTTTCTGTTCGTTATCAATAGCAGTTTTTTTGCGAGGCGCAGAGTGTTTAAATGTGCCAAACTGTTCCAAATGTTGAACCACACGTTTTATTGTATCTGCTGATAGTTGGGGGCGCTCAGGATAACGTTCGATAAATGTTCTTACTGTTGGTTTTGCAACTCTATGACATTCTCTGTGAATTAAAATTAAATTCAAGTAATCTGTATTAGAATATTCAAGTCGAGCCATTTCATCAAGAAAAACACAAACTGTCAACAATTCTATTAAATTATTGACTACAAAAAAAAACAAAATAAATAAGCATCTTTATCGTGTAATGATGCGCTGATAAGTATGCAATACCTCCGCAGTAAAAATAGTTTTTTTCGATTTATCCATAAAGTATTAAATTTTTACACTTATGTTGTATATCAAATTTGAAAAAAATGACTTAGAAAATTTCTATTTGGCAAAAACGACTTTTGAATCACAAAATTATCAATTTTTATAATTTTTTGCAGTAACTTATTCAAATATTTTTCTTTATTTCAATTCTCAATTATTTGGTTTCCATGGTGACCACGAACAAGGAATACTAGATTTAAGTATGTAGCTCATTTTTATCACAAATTTTAAAATTGGGACATTTTTGATAATAAGTATGAACTGTTACGTTTAGGCAAATAAAGTTTTAAACAAACTTACCTTAATTTTAGACATTCATAATTTTATTTTTATGAAAAATACAAATGTCTTTTTTTGCAGACTGTTGCAATTAACCTTTGCCTACAAAATCTCAAAGTTTTATTCAAATTGTTTGACAGGAACAGAACAATTAACGAGTTATTGCTAAGACCGCATCTGTCAATTTTTTTAGAAAAATGTTTTTTTTCGAAAACGACTGACATTTCGTATCTAGTTTATTTAACAAACTTACCTTAAAATTCGACATAGAATCCAAAAATATATTAATATATGGGGTGTTCCATTTAAAATAAGCGACTAAGTACCGACCTTCGGTATAACCGGAAGTGATACGAACGTGAAAATATTTTAGATGAGTTAGCCCTAACATCAATACCCTGTCACCAAATTTTCAAAATTATAGTAAGTTTGGTTTAGCAGAGACTCATAGGATCAGCTCCAAAAGGCGAACCCCGTATTTAAAAACAAACAACCGAAAAATTTATACCCCATTCACAAAACCGGGTATTAATCTTTGCAATTTGTAATCAATCCACACATCGCCAAACTAAGTAAAATTTGTAACTAAATGAGTGCTTCCAAAATTTATACTCGAATATATCCAAATTTTCAATAATCTGAAGCGACAACGCACAGCATTTACTCCTACAATTCCTACATATAACATTTTAATTGTCCTAAAGTTCGAGATAAAAAATTATTATATCACATTATATATATATATATATATATATATATATATATATATATATATATATATATATATATACATATATAAGATATGTAGGTGTTTTTAGGTTTATTTGTCAAAAATAGTATTAAATTATTTAATTACTTAACATAAAATGTATCGTTATACAACAAAGAACAAAACAATTATACAGATTGGGTAAAAATATGAGGAACCCGTGAAATATAATTTTTAAGTCATCAAAAATAACTTAAAAAAAATTACAGCGTGCAATAGTGCTTCATTTTATTATTTACAGTCTTCACAAATACAGTTCTGTGTTCTGCACACATATATTTTGCACAGTGGGCACAAACATGGCGGCCTTTTCTATCGCTGCGTCTTGTTCAGAAATCACATAGACGTGGTCCTTTCTGAAGGTTTACAACGGGTTGTTCGTCTGGATATCCCAAGCATTCACGAACAGATTGCCGTATCTTTTTTGGCAGCAGTGGATGTTTCATTATTTGTTTCATGTAATCTTTCACTAATGAATCAGCTAAGGCACTTTACAAAAGTGGAATTGTTTTCATTAGAATGTTTGTGGCTATGTAGAACCATTGTGTTGACTCCGCCTCTGTCTAACATTTCACAAAAATATATCTGTTGCCATCTCCTTGTTTTTCTAGCAACGATTTTTAAATGATATAGCTGATCGAAGGTATCAACACCCCCCTTTGCAATATTGTAAAATAAAATTATTTTTGTTTTTCCTGTGGCTTCGTTAACTTCATCTTGTGAGTACATGTAGCTAATCAAAAGAACACGTGTGTTCCGTTTTGGTACGTGTGAAACAAGTGTTAAGTTTTAAGTAAATGCGAAAGTTGAGGACGAAATTTCTGAACGTTTTGATTCCAAACATTGTGGTGGTATTTCTCTTTTATTTTTTCGGAGTGATTCAACCATTGTTAGGCCTTTTTTAACAGTTTTTCAGCCAACTCACTTGACAAAAACCAGTTGCCAATGGTGATATTACGATTGGTATCCTGATTGTTTTGGATAGCTTAGAAACATACTCTGTAGTCATTAAACTCCTTGCATGTCTCACTGCTATCAATATATGGCATAGAAGAAGCTCGTTTTTGCGCCTGGACTACTTTCAAACCGTACTTATCAAGCTTGCTGGGAATATACATTTTGAAGGGGAATTCCTCTCAAGCTCAACAGTTGCTTATCTATTGTAAGATACTGTGAAGGAATATAATTGTCTTGACAACTTTGAGTAAATATGTCCCGTATATCTCTTATGGTGGCGAATTTATCTAAAGCTTTACGTTTTGGGCGAGTAAACACCTAATCACCTTAATAGAAAATCAAACGGTTTTTAGATATGGTGCATCTAAATACGGGAACACCGAGTTTTTCAGACCACATATCTGGTAGTTGAAGATGGGAATTTTTTGAAATGTCACCAAAACATAGTAAACCGTAAAGGGCCAGCAGCTCACTTCCACTTGTTTTCTGAACATAATATTGTTCTGTGGTAAACCTTGCTTTGCGAACTTCAATTTCTTTCTTTGTATTACTCAAAATTATTACAGTAAGTGAGTCAGGAAAAAGAAGGTGCCATATTTATTTATGCTGGTTTCCCTGCAGTGCGGCAAAACGAAGAACGACATTCTATTTTGGCTAATACTTTGAGACTGTCGCCTTTTTCTACATTGTGTTCCATTGCGTTGATCAATATCGATATTATTATCTGCATGAACCTCTTCTCTCCCATCGTCTTCAGGATCATCGTCGGGTAGAAAGGACTCGTCATCTTCACTTTCACTTTCATCTAAAGACTTTTCTTATACATCCCTGAATAAAGAGATTTCCACAGTGTTTCATTCGTAAAAAGACGTTTATTTGGATTCATAGTGTTGCTCTCATTTAAAAAAAAAACTTAATGATATCCCATAAGATTCATACATTCAAAAATTTACCGATGTAAAACTTCTTCCAAGCCAGTGATTTTATGCAAATCAAGAGCATGTTCAAAATGAAAAAAATGCATTTCAGTTACATTTTGAGCATACATTTTTACATTGATAATTCTTATTTTTCCGTTATTAATAGTAACTGAACACAGAGTAACAGTAACTTAAAACACGAAAATTCTATGAATAGTATTTAAATTCCCTTCGTTGGACATCCTAAGCTTTTTAAAGAATGTCGTAGTTTTTACATGAATAGATTTAACTCTAGTAAATTATTTACAAAACCTTTCTCAGAAATGAGTCACTGCAACTACACAATACAAATCTTCTTGTCTTCTTGGTACGCATTTGTTACCTCTGCTTAGTTTAAGGTTTGAGTTTTATAAAGCAGTACGTAGTTTGTACTAAATATTTTCCTTAGAATTGAACTTTATTATTTCAACCAGTGTGCAAATTACGCGTGGCACGATTTAAAATGCCGAAGGCCAGTTCTTTAGTACATTTGTGGACAAAGAAATTTCCAGAACTTTTTTTAAATAACAGTGAATCTTTTTGTAAGGCGTGTAGTAAGGTGATAAGTTTATAATACCATCTATATATTTTTATGGTTATACTTTTCCCGGATATATAAAAAAAACTAAGTAGTGTTTTATTGCTATAGATTGCATCTGATAAAAAATTTCAAGTGATTCACACACAAAGACCGCTTCGTATCAAGCCAACTGTAAAAAAACTAAGCGTTTTCAGGAATCTTTTGCTACTTCATCGAAGCTGAATCTTCCAGAAGAATTCAATTTTGAATTGTGTAACGCTCTAATTAGTGTTAAAATACCCCTTACAAAACTATTGAATCCGAGTTTTAAATTATTCTAGGAAAAATACACAAACAAACGTGTGCCGGACCAAAGTACGTTAAGAAAAAAATATGTGGATAACATTTACGTTAAAACAACTACTTCAATTCGAGATGTAATTGGAAATAATTGTATATATTTTTCCGTGGGCTGCGGGTGGTATATTGCAAATTTAATTGTTGAAGTTTTAAATTGTGAAAAACCTTGTATGGGATATTTAATTAACCCAAAAGAACTCAAAACTATCCTTTTTTTTTCTACCCGAAGCGGTTCCCACCCAAAAAATCATTTCAATGCTTTCTGATGCAGCTCCATATATGCTAAAACTTGAAATCATTCTACCCAAATTTAATACATACTACTTGTTTAGCGCATGGGGTAAGCCGAGTAGATGAAAAGGTTAAGTGTGTTATTTAACAAAAATTTCCGCTTATGTAAAAGTCAATAGAGAGTGAAATTTTTTTTTGTATCTTGTCGTTCTGAGCCTTATTCATAAATTTAACAATAACCATCTAAATAAAACTGTTAGCGGAAAGAAAAGAATCAATATAAATTGATTTCTAATAGGAATGTACATTACGAGTTATATGAATTATGAGTCAACTTTATAGCAAAAACTAAGGACACCTTTTTTTAAAGTATAGAGTATATAATAATCATATCCTTTATCGATGGATCCTTAGAGAGATAAAAGCACCAACCTTCTTTGTTTTCCTCTTCGTTTAGACCAACGCGTGCTGTAACCGCTGGTAAAAGGCCGTTAAAATATTTCATCTGAACACGTGTTTAGATTATGTTTCAATATTTTACGACACTGTTTTTGTTATTTCGTTACATTAAGCTTTAATTTATTGTTATTGGATATTGTAAGCGTTTACCAGTTTTCAATATATTTGATGTCGATTTGTATTAAAGTTCAAGATGGCAGTTATGTTGAAATTAGTAACCATTTGTTAAATATTGTTATAATTAAACATTGTGGGGAACGTTTCGAGTATTACTACACTCTTGATCACTACCATCTGTTTTTTCCGCTATGGAGGTTAATTTATATAGGTTTATTTAAATGAGATTTTTAGTTGTTATCTGGTTTGCTAATTCTTCCGTAACTTTATATACCTAACAACAGTTTCTATAACTTATGTAAGACTTTGGAAAGTAGCCCGTACTCACCGGCATTCCGCAATTCTTGGATTTTATTTTCATAGAAATTGCCGTATGAATGCGGCAGGGATTATAAAGGAGAAACGTATAGGCTGTAACGATTAGATTAAAAGTCATAGAAATAAAATGAGGATCTCCGAAAGAGATACTCATCGTATTATACATAAGAAACAGCCTTGAAAGGTATTCGTGTCTGCAGAGGGCTACTTTATTGCACAACAGTGCTGTGTTGTTCTGTCTTATGGAAGCTTCATATGAAAACATGTTAGACATATCAAATCCCTTATAACTCACAATGTATACTTTTTTAATAGTATATGCTTTTATTTTAATAGGTACTGTTTAATATTATACCAAAGAAACAACTAGTTAGTTGTTGAGGGTTTGCTTTTCCAGCAGGTTAAACATGTTATCTGTGATAAGTTTAGGCACGTTGTGATAAAAAGTTCGCTAATACGTCATTTGCCTGTTCTTTTGTTTTGAACATTTACGTTTTTTAGACTTTGGTATATTTGAGTAAGCTACTCTATGCACGTCTGACACTACTAATTGTTTGTTTAATAAATTAAACAGTTGTTTAAACATAGTAACATATTTATCTCAACCGCATGTAAAGCTGATCTGGTGTGATTTTAGTCTCTTATGTGCGAGGCAAATAGGCAGAGACGGAAGCGACACTCGCGTCGTAATATTTAATGTTTACTTAGCTATTTTCTTGATATTCGCCATATTTCTATGCTAAAGTGATATTTACATCACCTTGTAAACTAAAAATTAAATAATTTAGTAAAACTTTTACACGTTTTTAGCGTTTTTTAAACGATTTGGACTATGGTGTGTGTGGTTTGTGCGTCTCCATCCGCAGTAACTTAAAAAATATGCTAAAGATATTAATGAAGCTTGATAGTTATTACTAAAATATCTCTATTCTATAACATTTTGGTTAAAACTTATTTAAAAATAAAGAGAAACCTGGGAAACCGATAACCATAGTGAAAAGGGTGTAGACATTTTTGAAGGTAAGTAAATTAAGTTTTTTTAAAGCACTTTTTGTTGACAACAAAAAGTCCCTAAAGTGCTTTTTGTGAATATCTCAAAAACTGTCAATCTAGCAAAAAGTAAGAAGATCTTTTTTAAAGTGTATTCAATTTTATTACATTAACGCCGATGCCAATTTTCATTGGGAGGTATTATAATCGTTAAGCGAAAAACATGCCAAAAAGTGAATTTACATAGCAGATATGTCGAGTTATTAAGTGCTGCAATCACTGTAGAGCATGCACAGGTGTATATATTCATAATTTACTATTTAATTAGGTCTAAAATAAGAACCAAAACTGTTATTTAGATTTATTAAAAAAGATTGATAAACTTTTTCCCCTATGCATTCTTTATTAATATAACATGACACAGACATAAGAAAATTATGTGCTGAACACATCGAATGTTTTCATTTGTCGTATTATTTGGTAAGATACTGCAGAATTTGTTATGATGAAATGATTGTAACTATGATAACCTACACAAGGGGATACAAATATTTTATTTATAAATATTATTACAGCAACTGTCTCGTGACTTCTCTGTGGATATCTTGGCTTGTATTTGTTAACTTAGGCCTAGCAAAAAATTCGTGTTGGTAGATTTCATTACAACTTGTTTCTGGGTTGCCTTGGGTTTGATAATCTGTAATTATACTTAGTTCGCCAACCTCTACTCTATTAAAAGACGTAGTCGTGTCATGTTACACTTTTTTTATTACCGCCAAAAAATTAATAATATATTTTACCAAAGGTAATGAAAAGAGCTTGAAAAAAAAAACAAGGTCCAGAAAAGGAATAATATGTAGATTAAAGTTTTAAATAGAGCGCATGAAATTCTAATTACTTCTTATATCCAGGTCTTAGTTATTCGCACGTTTGGAACAAATTGTGCGATATTACGCAAAAATTTGTTTGGGTCATGGATTTATACGTTACAATCTTTAAATTCTACAAGACTATTACACTTATCTTGGTCAGTAGAGTTGCCCTATAAAAAACTTAATTAACTAAACGCGACACTAGTTAACTGTTAAGCACCACAATTGCGTTTAGTTATGTACGAAAAATCGATTGATCAGGTTTTGATAAATTTCTTTAGTTAATTGATTTTTGAATATATGGTCGCCGATTAATCAATTACCATTATGGCTTCTCTCGAAAAAAAACTAGTCACACCCACAATCTCAAATTCAAGTTTTAAACGCATGCTTGACTTGCAAAGCAGTACATACAATTGCAAAATGATAGTACCTTACAATGAGGTTTAGGTTTACTGATCCTAATTTTAAATTGTTAAATTTTTTATTGACAGATTATTTGGATTTGATAATTTTTTTAAATACTCAATTAATTTATCTTTGGATTAATTGATTGTTAGTAATTGATTAATGTCAATTATTCATTAAGATTAATTATTGATTAAGATTAAATTTAACAAAACTTAATCAAATTATGATGTATTTGTACAGTTGTGAAAAACTTTAATTTGAAATTGATAAAAGCATTCACAAATGGAAACTTGACATCAATTAAACATCAAGTCAAATCTAAAAAAGAAATAGTTTTGTTAATAATAATAATAAAAAAAAAACAGTGAAAACACAATGTAGTATGTTTAATATAACCTTTAATTTTAATTTTACATATTTCAAATTATTGTGTTGTGGTAATTTAACATATTACCATTTACTTCAAGGTCTAGAAAAACAGCATTGTGCCTTTTTTTAATTATGAGGTGCCAAAACCTATTGAAATGGAAATTTTCTTCTTACCTATTAAATTTATTAGGATGTTTATATATCTCAATAGTTTTAGGTTGTATACCAACATAATAATAAGCTTGTTTTGACATGTTGTTATGGTAGACCCTATCTACAAATTCTCTGTTCTTTGCGTCTTGTATTAGTGGAATAATGAGTTCCGTGGCGAGCAGCTAAGTTTTACATGTAAAAGTTGGAAACACTAGCGTTACAAAATGCACCTAAAAAACTTTTAGTTTGGTATAGATGACACATTTGTTACATGGAGACGTGGAGGAGAAGCACTAGATGACTTCTTAATTTTTACAAATGGTACACATCGTAGCATCCAGTTTACCATGGAAAAGGAAACTAATGGAAGTTTACCATTTTTTGACATACTGATATCTAACACTACTAATTCACTGTCTTTTAAGGTCTACAGAAAGCCGACACACACTGCTAGATACCTTCATAAATTATCAAACCATCATCAACGTCAAGAAATTGAAACTTTAGTGAATCCAGCAAAACGAATTCGTAATCCTGAGTTTTTGAAAGATGAATGTAAATATTTAACAAAATCGCTACAAACTGATTAATGTTCACTTAATGGTATTAACAGTGATATTACACCTATTAGACGTAACCATAAAGAAAAACCAGTACTAAAATAGTCGGTACTGCTTTTCTTCCTTTTATAACTAATGTTACAGATAGAATTGAAAAAATCTTGATTAATCAAGGCATTAGGACTGTTGGGAAAAATTAAAGAACATATAAGGCCACCTAAAGATGTTTCAAACCGATTATGATCTTGTTTATGCGAAAAAGTATAGATTGGTACCACAAAACGTAACTTTGACACAAGACATAAAGAACATATGAGATCTTGTTAGATCAACCGGAGAAATCTGAGGTAGCCGAACATACTTTATATAATTTCAATTATGACATTCAATTTGATATGGAAATATTGTTAAAACAAACGCAGTATTATGTTCGTTTACAAAAGGAAGCTATTGAGGTATATAAAAATAACTCCAACAGGCAGCAAGGAAATCTTTGTTTAAATAGGTTTTGCATCTTATAATTAAAAAAGGCACAATAGTATGTCTTAATTTTAATTTTAGGTTTTTGTATGTCTAGGTTTTTTGTTGTATTTCTTCCTAGACCTTGAAGTAAATTATATTGAACGTACTACATTATGTTTTACTGTAAAACAACACTCAAAATTATTAACAAAGCTATAATTTGAAAAAGGCTTTAGACATTGTAAGTAATCACAAAAACCTGATTTTATGTGGAGATGTTAATGTTAATTTTGCTCAATATTCTCCACTGCTGAAAATACTATCTAAAATACTCAGTACGTACGGCTTACGCACAACAATTACAGCCCCTACCAGGGTGTCAAATAAGTTTTTGTATTGACAATATTCTTACGAATCTTCATGCTCTGTACCGCATAATCTGTCAATAGATTTTTCGGATCATCATGCCGAACTGTTATTTATCAAATCAAACATTAAAAATAAAAGATTGTTTGCACAGAGCTATGTTAATCAAAACAACTTGATTTAATTTAAGAATCATCGTAAAAATGTAATGTGAAGTTTATTGAATTCTGAAAATCATGTTGGCTTGTTCGTAACTAATTTTTTCAGTGTTCTTCAAGCAATATTCGTAAAATACTTTCCCCTTAGGAAAGAGTACTTTACAAATATTAAAAGAAACTGGGTTACTAAAGGGACTCGTGGATCTAGTAAAACAAAATGAGAACTTCTGCCGCAAAATCCGGAAGAACCCTGAGCCAAACATAATTGCCCATTACAAACTGTATACTAGTGTTTTTAGAAAAGTTATTCCAAAAAGAACGCATCCGAATAGCGTTATTATAAATTCAATTAATACAATTATAGCAAATTGGCAATTGATTAATAGTAACCTTAATAGGCGGATTTATAAACTTTCTAATATATTGCTAAATGTAGATAATAATGTAACTAATAACCCTCAAGAAGTTGAGAGCCAATTTAACAAATATTTTATATCTTTAGCACGAAAAAATATAAAAATAGTTCCTAAAAAGTATGATTCTACTAGTGATTTTGCATCACCACAGAAGTCGTTTTTTTCGTCACGCGTGACAAAATGCCGACTGTTAAACGTAGTAAGTAATTTAAATAAGATAAACTAGTGTGACTTCGATAATATCCTTATTAATATTTACAAAGAAGTATTGATCTTATACAGAAACCGCTATTTTGTTAATAAACTTGGTTTTCGCTACTGAGGTCTTTCTGAAGTACGGTAAAGTTGCGAAAATAGAACCTATGCGTAAATCCAAATCAAAAAAGTAGATCCAGAACTACAGACCTATATCAATTTTAAACTCTTTTGTCAAAAATATTTGAATGTGTTTTAAAAAATAGGTTGATTTCTTTCTTTGAATCACATTGAATAAAGTAAAAACATGGCTTTAGATTAAATAGCCACAATTTTGCAAACCGTGTTGTTATATCCACGGTGCACATAATAAGGATAAGGTGGTGGCATCCATAAGTTGCGATCTATCCTTAACCTTTGATATGACTGATCAAGGTTTGTTGATGTCAAAACTGTACAGCTATGAAATTAGAGGGGTTGCCTTAAAATTCCTAAAATCACTTATAATGAAAGCTCTAGTAAACTGGTTTAACGCAAATAAACTTTGAATGAAATTAGACAAAACAAAAATTTTTATATATAATAAAAACTCAACACTAGGTAGTACAGGCCTAAAGTTTGAATCCAAAAACAGCTAAACGTGTGACTGCTTTGATTTCTTGGGGAATCGAAATCTTAACTGGTGGCATTACATAGAAAATGTAAAACCAACGTTAAACAAATTACCTTTGCTCTGTCACGATGTAAAAGTCTTTTACACACATAACGAATAGCGTTACTCCAAGTTACACAGATGGAATCAAAGGTAAGGTACGGCTTCATTTTGTCGGGAAATGCAAATAACAAATTAACCGATTATATATTTAAGACACAAAAAAGGCTATTCGTACAATGTTTTCATTACGAAAACGACACTTATGTTTTTTGCAAAAGACAGCGTTAAAGCTATTTATGCCCTATATATCCTAGAATGTCTTCGTTTTATTATCAAAAATAAATCTCAATACTCCCTAAATTCCGATCATCACTCGTATAACACGAGATTCAAGAACAATTTCACTTTAGTCGTTTCAAACAATAGAGTACATGATACCTCATGTATAGAAGTGGGTCTAATTATGATTATGTCCTCTCTCACACTCACTCTTTCCCTTCTAAGTCTCTCCACTCCTTCTTTCGGATATCATTTCTTTCGTAATAATCTTTTCTGCTTTCCTGTACATACTTTATTCTTCCTTCTTTTACCTCCTTCCAGCATTCTAGTAGTATCTTGCATGATCTCCTACTCATTTCCTCCCCCAACTTTGTTGCTATCTTTCCCGCCTCCACCCTTATTTTTTCTGCATACACCTCCTCTCTGATGATGTATCCGGGTGTTTCTCTTTCCACTCCCAGTACCCACTTCCAGAATTCTTCTTACAATCCCTATATCTCTTCACACTGTTTCTACCACCACACCTCCGTCCCGTGCAACACCACACTTTTTATTAGTTTATCAAATAATAATTACCTTTTCCTTAAGTTCATTCTGAAGTCTTCCTTCCACATTCCACACTTGCCGTATTAATTTATTTCCTTTTCTCACTCGTGCTTTTATATGCTCCCCATCTCTATTGTCTACTATCATCGTGTATTTCAAGTAGGTGAATTCCTGTACCTGCTGTAATTCATCTTCCCTCAATTTTCACTTCTCCTTTTTCCTCCCTCTTTTCTCAATACCATTACCTTAGTGTTGTTCCCATTTACTTTCAAATCTGTTATTTTCAAATATCCGTCTATCGTTTTTAGCGTTCCCTTAACTTCTTTCTCTTCCTTCGCCATTAGCATGTCATCAGCGTTGTCAGCGCCCACACTTTCCTATTCCCCACCACTACGCCTCCTTACTGATGCCCCCTTAATGTCTCCTCCAGGTCTCCTGTATATACCGCGGACAGGCTTGGGGTTAGTGGGCATCCTTGCCTTAGTCCCTTCCTTGTTACCAATCCTTCTCTTAATTCCTCATTCACCTCACCCTATTCCTCGTTTCTTCGTATATTTCTTCCATACTTTCTATTTACCCTATTAAATTCAGCTACTAGTTCTACAAATACCGCTACTGTTTTCGTCCTTTTCTTTTCTAATCCCTTATTTCTCATGTGTTTTCGTATGTATACATTATCTATTGTACTTCTTCCTTTCCTAAATCCTGCCTGTCCATCTGGCATCAGATTTTTTCTTCTGTTTCCTTCTTCAGGCTTTCTTCCAGTACAGTCGCGTATATTTTATATGCCGTCATTAGTAGTGTGATTCATCTGTAGTTTGTCACTTGTTTTTTGTCCCCTTTTGTGCACACTGGGCATATATATATATATATATATATATATATATATATATATATATATATATATATATATATATATCATCTCCACCTCTTCGGGAATCCGTCCCCTCTCCATATTTTGTTTACTATTCCGTCATCCCTTTCGCTACCCTTTCTCCTCCACATATCCACTCTTCCCCTTGTATCCCGTCTTCTGCCGCGTTACCCTTTTTTCACCTTTTGCATTGCCTTTATTACTTCTTGTTCTTTTATTCCTTCTCCTTCTTCATGTATTGCGTATGTATTCTTACTTTTTCTTCCTTCTTCTTCCTTCTCCCCCTCCAGTACGTTCCTGAAATATCTCCCCATTCGTTTATTTGTATTCCCGTTTCTCTTCATCTTCTCCTCTTTTCTTTCTTTAGATATTTCCGTACATCCTCTTCACTTTTTATATTTCTAATCTGTTCTTCACTTTTCTTTTTGATTTCCTCTTTTTTGTTCCCGTATATTTTCTTGTATTTCTGTACTGATTCCTTGTTTTCCTACTTTCCCTGTCTTCCACTGTCTTAGTGTTCTTCGTGGTCTCCTCACATTCTCTGTCCCACCATTGCTTCCAACCCGTCTTCTCCCCCTTTCACCTTTTAAATTTGACTTTCTCCGTTGCTTCCTCCATTGTTTCTCTCAATTCTTTCACACTTTATTGTACTCCTTTCCCTTCTCATATTGTCTTTCCTATTTCTTCTTTGTACCTCTTTATACTCTCTTCTGTCCATACCTTCTTGGTTGAAAATTTCTCTACTTTTCTCATCTCTCCTTCTCTCCCTTCCATTATCATTTCCAAGGGCTGATGATCGAATTCGATCCTCTCCCCTACCCTAAATGTCTTCACCTTTTCCTCCACCTCTGCATACGTTATTATACAGTCTATTGTTTATTCTCCCCTTGCTCCTATGTAAGTGAACTATCCCCCCTCTCTTTCCTCTCTATTCCCATTCATTATTTACCACCCCTGTTCGTTGCACACTTTATAGCAGCTCTTTTCCTTCCATATTTAGCACTTTATCTTTTGTCTGCCTTTTTCTCGCTCCTCTCTTCCTTTGTATTCCCCTTCTTCCCCTATTCTCGCGTTAAAATTCCCTCCTATTATTATCATCCCTTCTGCCCTCTCTTCTACCAACTCCTCTAAGTCTTCCCTTCTGTTTCATCTTTCTACTGTATTTTCGTCACTATTTTTACTTTTTATTTTTCCTACTGTATATTCCTGTCTACCATATCTCTTCTTTGTTGCACTTTCTCTTCGTTTTCTTTTTTTCCAATCATTTTCTTATTATTCCCATTATTTTCCCCCCTTTTCTCTTCATTTCCGCGTACTGTACCACCCATGAGAGTTCACTTGGCATTTCCCTTTCCCACCACTTTTTCTTCTATCCATGTCTCTTGTATTCGCACCACGTCCTGCTCCTTAACAAACTCCCAGAAACCTTGATCTTTATTCTTTAGTCCCGTCACATTCCAGAGCATTATCCATAGTTCCCTCCTCCCTTCCTGTGTTCTTTCCATACTTTCTCTTTGTTTGCTTTGTTCCATTTCCGTTATACTGCCGTTTCGTCATCCTCCTTTTCCCTTTCTCCTCCCCTCTTTTTTTAGTTTTTTGGCCTTTGTACGTCCCTTCTCTCCCCCCTCTCTCTGCTTAACTCCTTCGTTCTCTCGTTCCACACGTATCTTCCTCGGTCTCTACATTTTTCTATATCCCACCCATACTTTATTTCCCTCAGCTCTTCTTTCCGCCGCTCTGTTCCTTATTTCTTTTTGTACTCTCCTTTCTTCCCTTGTTAGGCCGTGGTCTATCTAAATTCCTGCGTTTCTCAGTTTTCCCTTCTCTGTCATAATCTTCTGCTTCTCCTCCCAGCTCTCCATTTCCGCCATCATCTCATTTTCCCTCTCCCTGTTTATCATCATCACTTTTCTAAATTCGACTTTTACATTTAGTTTCCGTTCCACCATCGCTCGTAACTCTTTATGTGGTTCCTCGCTTCTCCACCGATATTACGATATTATCCTTCCTTTTCCTTCTCTGCTCCTCGTCTGCGTATTTTTCTAATGTTTCTATTCTTTCAGAAATTCTTGTTTTCCCGATTCCATTCCTTTTCTCTTTCTTCCATTTCTTCTTTCATTTCTTTGATGCTTCTGCTTATTTCCTTCATATTTTCTTACATCAGCTTCCTAATTTCACAAATTAATTCCTTTATTTCCTCTATTTCTTTCTCTTTGTCCCTTTTTCGCTTTGCCCTATTGCGCTTTTACCGCCATTTTCCTCCCTTGTCTTTTTTATGTGTGGTGATCTTATTACCTTCTTCCCTTTTCCCTTTGCCCTTCCGCCTCCTCTTCTTCCCTCTTCCTGTTCTTCATTCCTTCCTTCTCTTGACTTTAAATGCCTTCTCTTTCCTCGTTTATTTCGTTCCCGCTGCAGGTTTTTAATTTAATGCTACTTTCAATTAATAATTTTTCACTATTAATAATAATATTTATAAAATTACAAATCATTTTATGCACTTTACCAAAATGACTAGATAAAGTTTTTGATTTTAAACCATGTATTAAAATTGAAAAGACGAATCATTAACTACGGTGCTTTCAGACCACGTCTATTCTCTACAAAACTGCATACAGTGTATATTCATATATAAACATCTTAAACATAGAGTCATCAATAACATGGCATTGTATTCCTTGGATGAGTTGTTTTGTCATTGTATGTTAGGTAATAGTTTGTTCATAGTTTGTTACATGTTAAACAATTTAAATACCATTACGGGATACCTATGTTTTATAAGACCTCTATTATTCTAATTATGTATATTTGAAGACAAACGTCATAAATAAATAAATCTATCCATCTATCTATCTACCTATCTATCTATCTATCTACTTCTTTGTTAGATTTCACTAGATTTTTGATTGATGTGTCAAGCTCTTTTATCATGACATTTTTCTCTGTCAGCCTTCGACTTTTAAAGGGTGTTCTAATTTGTCATCTTCAAGGCACTTTAACAGTATTTAATTTATTAAGGATCTAGTTATTCTTTACTCAACCTATACTCCACAGTTGATTTTATGCGTTTATTAGGCTGCTATTCTATTAATAGCAGGCTTATGTTTACGTTTTCAATAATTTTACTACTACTGAGGACGATAAATGTAAGTGTTATCAAAACGTATAGATTCGTTTAAAACATAAATATAAAAATGCACCATCAAAACCCAAAAAAGCTAAGGATCTTAATTATCTGATGATAGTTGTATATTAATTTGTTGACGAAGGAATTATCACGATCTTGTAAAACCACTTTTTTTTCATTTTTAATAATATCGAATATTTAAACTACGCAACCACAGTTTGTTATAATACACTGTTACGTTGACAAAAAAGTGACTTTTAATAAACATTGTTACCTATTGTTGTAAATGAATGTAGTGTAAGTTTTGTAACAAGGATGCAACACTTATGCATTTTTGGGTATAACACCAGATTGTTTCATAAGATACTTTATTTAAAAATTTGCTTAAAAAGTAAGGTCTATAATTGCGAAAAGTATACTCGACCAAGAAAATAACTTCCATTATTTATAGATTTTAAACATAATAATGCCTTACAGAATTTTTTGAATGTTCAGACACCTTTGTCTCTATTATAAGAGGAATGATTCTCTGACCAGGGGTAGATATCAACAGGCACTACATTTTAAAAACATTTCTGATTATACAGGGTGTTTCATGTTATTGGAGCAAAATGAATACAAATTGATTTTAGAAATATTCAATTGTTTTCGAAAAATTATCCCACTTCGGTAGCCGCCACTGATTTGTTGCATATACATATATATATATATATATATATATATATATATATATATATATATATATATATATATATATATATATATATATATATATATATATATATATATATATATATATATATATATCATCACTGTGAAAATGCATATTTCTCTCACAACTTCCTCTACCTTTTTTGTCAACTTAAACTGATGTTTAAATAAGAAAATTTTCAAGCAGTACAGGGCTCTTGTGATCCATCTAGCTCGGTGTAGAACAGCAGTTCTCCTAAGTGAAACGTCTCTTTCGGGAGCTCCTAAGAAAGTGAACGTGAGATTCAACAATTTCCTGTAGGTTGTTGTGATTGAGTCGGCGTATTCAATTATTGTTTTGCAGTAGATTTGGTCAGTATTGTCTCAATTGTTCTTAAGTCTTTTGAATAATTGTATATCAGGACCACTAGACAATCCGAGCGATTGATCCACTACAACTGATGACATAATTACCATTATGTGATAACGACAAGCAAGCCAAATATATATATTTTCCATTTTTCGCTCTAAAAGAACACAAACTCCATTTCTTAAACCGTTGTTTATAGCAATAGTGTCAAAACACAACCAATTTACTTTATCTTCCAAATTCCATGAATGTATTGTTTCTCAGACGGCTGACGCACATGCTTCACTTGTTCCAATTATGGTACTATTAGAAGTTGATCAACCACATCTCCTGATACTAAAACTGAAGTTTCATGCCCAGTAATACCTTCAATTAATTTGCCATACCAATGAAATGGAAAATTAGGTATGAACTCGCTTTTGAGAGACTCTGTAACTGATTGGCGATTTTGCAAACGGTGCCCACGAATGCAAGATGTATTGACATTAAACTTCTGCACCTTTCAAGGTAGTGGTCACGACCATAGTCAATTTACAGAAATCAACACTAGAAGCTAATTGGCTCTTAATATTGTCTTCTAGAGTTCGTTCTCTGGGTGTTTGCGCTTTCGGAGATTCCGTTGCTGCTTCGCTGGTTGTGGTAGATGATGATGAAAGAAACGACATAGTAGAAAATGAGCTGTTTTCTGTCAAAGCCGAGGTATTAATGTTTTCACGTTCACGCAACTTTTGAAAACATTCTTATTTCTCTTTTATTTTCTTACATTTTTTAACTTTTGTATCTACTTAACCAATGCGGTCTTTTTGATGTTATGCTAATACAAAATGCTTGTCTCCTTTTACAGGCATAATATTTAAAGCATTGCAATGAGCATTATTCGCCAGTCTTTGAAGTAATTACTGATCATATGCCATTGAAATCTCGTTGGTATACTAGCTTCTTCCTACAAATTTATCACTTCGCATGCGGCCAAAGTCGCAGATAGATAAATGGGTTTCTTTTTTTCACTTTGTAGAAAAAAAAGCAAACGTAATACTTCTTCAATAGATGGAAACCTTGAGTGGATTAGTTTAGGTGGTAGTGGACTAATCATCCACATTTTACCTTTCTTTAAGTAACCATACTGGGTCCGATACTTGCAGACGCCATTGCAATTTGAAACAACTTTGTATGCTTTTTGAAACAAAACGCGCTCGCTCCTTCGGTACTGACTTAATTTCAACTGTAGCACGGGGTGGGCATATAATCGACGCGTAGGTACAGGAGATTGGCAGACGGGAGAGAGGGGAGGCTGGCGGCTTCCTATGAGAGTCTCTGCATATTTTACTTTAAAAACGCTAAATAAACACTTATCTGATTCATCATAGTTGAAGTGGCCAGAGAATGGATTTTGCTAAAACTGTAAACTAGTAGGGACATCTAAGTCTTGTCCAAAAATTAAAGAAAAATTCTCATTTATACTTTACACATCGTTTGACAAAGTGCCGTATACACACACACACACACACACACACACACACATATATATATATATATATATATATATATAGATAGATAGATAGGTAGATAGATAGATAGATATTTTATTCTTAACCATATGGTGTAGAAGTAAATACACTATTTAACTCACAATAAAACAAAATATACTAACAGGTGTTATTAATATGTGGCTAATTTACACTACATAATTTTATGAGTTGTGTCAAAAAACTCTTGAGTTGAGTAAAAAGCAAATGTTTCAAAATACTTACAAATTTTGTTTTTAAATGTTGACCTAGAGGTTTTTTTTATCTCATTTGATAAGTGGTTATACATCTGTATTGCCTGATTTTTAAAATATTTGTACACCATACTTGAATTTGTAATCTCATTTCTAATTTTATTACGCGATCTGGTGTTATACGTATGAAAATCTGCATTTTGTTTGAATGAATTTATATTTCTATGTGCGAAAATTAGATTTTAGGATTTCCAGTGTACTACAAAACTTGTGTCATCGGCATACATTGTTGTTTTACATGGGAAACCTAAATTAATGTTGTACGGTAGGTCATTTATAAAAATTACGAAAAGTACAGGCCCTAAAACAGATCCTTGAGGAACTACGCATACAATTGGTTCTGAACTTGATTTAAATGAGGAGATTACGTTAACATTCTTATGAACAATATGTATATTATATATATATATATATATATATATATATATATATATATATATATATATATATACATACATATATACGTATGGAAAAATATTATCGCGAGTCTGACTTATAATAAGTAAAACAAAGACATACAATCAGTTCACGTGCTAAGTGAGATAGAATACATAACAAACTAAAAGCGCTGTTGCCATACATGGCTCTTTTGAGTATTCTAGTATAAATGACACATTTAATTACAACTGTCAACGAGAATTAGTGTTTTGCAAATCCGACACAATACTCACGTATTCCACTGAAGAAAAAATACAGATTATTAAGTGGTATTATTCAGGAAGCACTGCATAAGAAATAAGGGGCAGGTTTCCTATGAAAACAGGCCAATTCCATCAGAAAGTACGATTGTGTATACTGTTTGTAAATTTGAAAGATGTGGATGTTTAAATAATTGTAGAAAATGCAGATGGTAATGATGGTGAGCTTCCTGGTCGTAACTTAAACGAAGAGCGCGAACTCCAAGGAATTGCATTGTGTCGTTTAGCGTAAACTAATTTCCCGCGCAATAGTACAAAAACTGCTGAAGAAATAAATATTGATCCAAGAACAGTTCGCAATATCTTTAAAAGGAATAAATACCGTTGCTATAAGTTTCAAACTACACAATAAATTTTTCCAGAAGACCATCAAAAGCGTATGGAATTTTTTGAAAATATGATGAATCGGGCTAATGAAAACGAAAGATTTAGTGAAAACATTACGTTTACCGACGAGTGCTCTTTTAACTTAATGTGTGGGCAGGGATTTTAGGCAATTCCACAATTGGTCCATTATTTATCAACGGAAACTTAAATGCGGACACATATTTAGAACTGTTGAGAAACCAGATAGTTCCAGCCGTTCAACACCTCAATATAAATTTTAATGACATTTGGTGTCTTGCTCATACTGCAATAAGAGTTCAACTACGTTCCCTAACCGTATTATTAGTGGAAAAGGTACTATTAAATATCCTCCTCGCTCAACTGATATCGCGCCGAACGACATTTTTGTTTGGGGATACGTATCCCAGCAAACTTATGGGCACAAGCATGAGAGTGCTAACAATTTGGACGAACTTCGTATCAAAATTACATACTCTTTAAATAGCATCACCCATGAAATGTTAGAAAACACCCGAAATGAAGTTTATCACAGAATAAGTTACTGCCTTGCGCAAGGTGGAGGTCTTTTCGAAAATCTTATAAAGTAGAGTTTTGAAAAAAGTGTATTCTGTTCATTTTTAAAAATAGTTGGTTTTTCAATAAGAATTATAGTGCTAACGCTAACCTTAAGTTATACAATCAATGTAAATGTTAATGTTCTTGTTTGTAGCCCTCGTAAGTTACTTCTTGGTTCTTCTTACGAGTAGTAATCGTACCATGTCATAAATTTGCAATTACAATAAACTTCGATGTTTGAGGTATTATCATTTAATACTTAAGCGTAAAGTATTTACTTAATAGTTTGAAAGAACACGCGACTTTTCAACATCATCTTAATTGCTTTGGTTTCTTGAAGCTAGATTGAAGAAGACTTAAGTAGTTCATATGTTGTACCAACATGCAAATATGTATAAGTGGAAACATCGGTAAAGTTATATCTCTCTCACACTCATATAATGCTTATTGGATTTCTTTCTAGCTTATTATAAGTCAGACCCGCATGTATTATAATTTTTATGCACATTGAAGGATCACAGTCAAAATTATAATACATCGTAACTACGGAAGTACATAGAGTGGAAGTTTCAAACGAGGGTAACTTGCCTCCTCGATAGCTCAGTTGGAAGAGCCCTACTCTAGGAGAGTAGGGTATAGTACGCCAAATCGCCCAAGGGAAACTATTCTATTGAATTAATGTAAGCAAACTGCTGCTCAGACATTCGAATATAGTTTTGGTATGACCACGCATCTTCCGTAGCCAATTCCTTTAATAATATGTTAGATGCACCTAACATATTACGTCATAAAATCCATGTACGTGTCCATGACCGTCTTTTTTTTCTCTTCTTTGTAAGAAAATTTCTTAATTCTACTATTAGCGCTTCACCAATAAAAGCAACTCCTGCTTGAATTAAATTACACGGTCCAGCTGCCATATTTAAAACAGACTTTCTATTAAACCTTAATAGAACCGTGAAAACCAATTATTTTGTTCGATTTTTGTCGAACTATCTAGTAGGTCGTCCTAATTCGACCCATGTAAATGCGACTTAAGGAGGAAAGGGTTGCTCTCTTGACCCATGTAAGGAATAACAACAATACTAAGCTGTATCTAATTTTTACATTTTCTGGAAAAATTCGTACTAAGTGAGGATCAGACCATCTAAATTATTTCTACTAGTAGTAAGGGGGCACTTGACGCCATCTTGGATTTTGACGTCACAAGCGCGCCCACGTGGGGGGCCGGTTTTTCCACCCTTATTTTTACCCGCTTACGTGTGAGACCGGATTTTCCACCCCTATTTTGCATATCCACGTGTGAGACAGGATTTTCCACCCTTATTTTTACTCGCTTACTTGTGAGACCGGGTTTTCACCCCTATTTTTATATATCCTCGTGTGAGACCGTATTTTCAACCCTAATTTTTACACGCTTACGTGTAGGCCGGATTTTCCACCCTTATTTTACTCGCTTACGTGTGAGACCGTATTTTCAACCCTTTTCAACCCTAATTATTTTCGCTTTTGATTCGTCCACGTGTAGGACGCGTTTTCAACCCTTTGCATTCTTAATTAAGGCCTTTTTTGTATTTATCAGATCCGTGTGGGGATATATTTTCAACCCTTGATGAAATTTTTAACTGTTTTGTTTGTATTAAGGGCCTTTTGACAGCAATTTTGTGTTCACTAGCGTGAGCGACGTACATTTCAACCCTGACAGTATTTTCAACCTTTTGTTTGTATTAAGAGCCCTTTTGGCGGGAGCCCCTAAAGGATAGGCAAATGCATGCGCACGTAGGATCGTATTTTCTACCTATTTTAAGGGTTAATAAACGGTAGAATATTTTTAGTATTAAAAGAAACTAATCAAGGTAAAGATAACGTATACGTTTGATTTTAAAAATACACTATTAAATTCTATAACGATAATAAACAGTTAATGGCATTGCATAATCAGTTAATTACCCTGGTATACAATGTGAATGTACGGTTTAGCGACTATTTAAAATGTGTTTATTAATATTTATTAGATTCCGTTTTTGTCAAAAGAGATTGCATGTTTGTTGTTATTAAATTATTAGGTTCCTTTTAATCCCATATCTAGATTGTAGTCCTCTTGTGGTGAAAATTCATTTGAATATATTTTAAAATGAAATTGATTTAAAATAAAACGTGTAATTAACTAATTGGTTAACCTGCTTACAGCAATAGTAATTATCGAAAATTAAGGAATGTCGCTTTTATTTATTTACCTTTTTTAATACGTATTATTTACATGCAATATATTTTGGTTTTAAATATGAGTCACAATGTGTCGCAATCCTTTTTGCTTTAATTATGGGTCATAATTAAATCTATTTGTCGCTCAAGGTAATCACTACCAAATTAATCTCATGTACAACAAGAAACTTAATATCAATAATGTTAACAAAGTATTTTTATAATGCCATTTCTCGCATAGTTTAATGTCCATGTATGGGCATATTTTAGTCTTGGGAGATCGGATTTTGTCACAAAATACAAGCACAGGAACAATTACAAGTACAAGCACAAGCGCAAGCACAGGTACATACAAACACACAAACACGAAAAAACGAAAAATCGCAAACACGAAAAACGAAAATTCGCAAACACGAAAATTCGTAAACACACAAACTCACAAACACAAAAAACGAAAACGAAAATTCGCAAACACGAAAAATAACAAACACACAAACGCGCAGAGTACGAAAAAACGCAAACACGAAAAATCGTAAACACAAAAATTCTCAAACACGAAAACCGCAAACATACAAACGCACAAACACGAAAAAACGAAAACACACAAAACGAAAAACACGCAAAGCTGCCGAATGAATTAAGACTGGGATTTGGAGTCTATAAACAAAATGATTCTCTCTGTCTCTGTCTCTGTCCCTGTCTCTGTCTCTGTCTCTGTCTCTGCTCTCTGTCTCTGTCTCTGTCTCTGTCTCTGTCTCTGTCTCTGTCTCTGTCTCTGTCTCTGTCTCTGTCTCTGTCTCTGTCTCTGTCTCTGTCTCTGTCTCTGTCTCTGTCTCTGTGTCTGTCTCTGTCTCTGTCTCTGTGTCTGTGTCTGTGTCTGTCTCTGTCTCTGTCTCTGTCTCTGTCTCAGTCTCTGTCTCAGTCTCTGTCTCAGTCTCTGTCTCTGTCTCTGCCTCTGCCTCTGTCTCTGTCTCTGTCTCTGTCTCTGTCTCTGTCTCTGTTTCTGTCTCTGTCTCTGTCCCTGTCTCTGTCTCTGTCTCTCTCTCTGTCTCTGTCTCTGTCTCTGTCTCTGTCTCTGTCTCTGTCTCTGTCTCTGTCTCTGTCTCTGTCTCTGTCTCTGTCTCTGTCTCTGTCTCTGTCTCTGTCTCTGTCTCTGTCTCTGTCTCTGTCTCTGTCTCTGTCTCTGTCTCTGTCTCTGTCTCTGTCTCTGTCTCTGTCTCTGTCTCTGTCTCTGTCTCTGTGTCTGTGTCTGTCTCTGTCTCTGTCTCTGTCTCAGTCTCTGTCTCTGTCTCTGTCTCTTAATCGCATACGGTCGAGGTGAGTGTCTGGGTAGTTGATTAGAAGCACATACAAGTCAGCACATTCTTCTTGTGGCTGGGGATCGATTTCAAGCATCTCAACACTGTGCCGCATACATCTTTCTTCAATTCTTATCTGCACTCTGTTTTGAGGCTGTAGTACGTTTTCTAATACATAAACAGAATCTTCAATACTGTGGTACGTGTAGCAGCAAAACACATTAGCTAGTTAGTTTCACCTCTATATTACTTTACATGCAAGCCTGATCTAATCATAAATAAATACATCTGTTAAAAGCTAATTAAACATAACCCACGGCCTGGGTATAGCAAGCAACGCTTCCAATTATAGCTTTTAGACAACACAATAGGGCCTACAACTAAATACAATGGACTAGCACTGCTTTAGTACGAGGATCAAACGAAAAACGCATGCACACGCACGTACACGTACGCACGCACGCACGTACACGTACGCACGCACGCACGTACACACGTACGCACGCACGCAAGCTAGCACGCTCGCACGCATGCACGTATGCGCGCGAGCGTTCACGCCACGTACGCTCGCACGCACGCACGTATGTGCACACACACACACACACACACACACACACACACACACACACACACACACACACACACACACAAGAGAGCGAAACACCAAAGCCTTAACGCAACATGTCAAACTGAACCGTAGGAAAAACAGGTTTATTAACAAACCAGGAAAGCAACGTTTTGAAAAAATAATTATTATTATTATAAAAACAATACATTATTATTTTTAAATGCTTACGGTTTTCTTTTTGAACCGTGAGTCGTCCTACATCATCATGATTTTGAGATTTGCCCTTCACCTACCTATAGCTCTTCTTTCTTCTGGAACCATCATCTTTGGAGAACACCAGCTCAACCATTGGCTTTCAAACTGAACGGTTATGGAATATTTAAACAATCAGTAAAACTCTAATTCCGCTGAGTTGGCTTTATAAACAGAAAACATTATAGTAATGCTATGATGATTACACTTAAAGAGCGAAAACCGGTCGCAGGCTGTCTTTCGAAGCTCCGCCGAGATCGTTGGATGTCGATATTGACAACACACTCTAACATAGCCCTGGCATGTTTATAACTAAACGCCTCTTTTATGGTCGAGATTTTCCCAAGAACGCGTCCTTGGAAAACAGCCATTTCATAAAAACCGTTATTTATAATCAAAGGGCTTGTTAGATGTTTTTAGACAAGAACAGACTTTCGAAGATGTCCGATTCTAAACATACGGACTTGATGACCAAAGCCTAGCTGGTTTTCTGGCGTTTAGAGGAAAATATCGACCCATAAAAGAGGCTTTAGATTTATAAACATGCAGGGCTTGTTAGAGTGTGGTTAGTCAATACTTAGACATCGAAGATGTCCGATTCTAGAACATTGAACCTTAGCACAAGACCAAGGCTACTGTTCTCGTCTTAGGAGAAAAACTCACCAAAAGAGGCTTTAGATTTATAAACATGCCCCAGGGCTTGTTAGATTGGTTAGGTCAATACTTCAGACATCGAAGATGTCCGATTCTACCGAACATGGACGAGCTTGCGCATAGACCAAAGGCTAGCTGCGTTCTGGCGTCTTAGGAGAAAATATCTCGACCATAAAAGAGGCTTTAGATTTTATAAACATGCCCCAGGGGCTATGTTAGAGTGTGGTTAGGTCAATACTCAGACATCCCCGAAGATGTCGATTCTACCCGACGTTGACGAGTTGCGCACAAGACCCAAGGCTAGCTGCGTTCTCGTTTCGTGTTTCGCTCTTAAAGTGTAACTGTCATCGAGTGAGCATTACTATAATGTATTCTCCTGTTTATGAGCCAACATCAGCGGACATTAGAGATTTTACTGACTTGTTAATAAACTATTACAACATAACCGTTCAAGATAATGATGAAAGCGATGAGGTGGTTGAGCTGGGTGTATCTCACATCCAAGATGATGGTTCACAGAGAGAAAGAAGAGCTATGAGGTAGGGTGAAGGGCAAATCCAAAATCATGATGATGATGATGAGGACGACTCACGGTTCAAGAAGAAGAAGAAACGATAAGCATGTTATTAAATAATAATAATGATTGTGTTATAATAAAATAATAATATAAATATATTTTCAAAACGTTAAGCTTTCCTTCGGTTTTGTTAATAAACCTGTTTTTCTAGCGGTGCTCCACCGTCTTGATTCATGTTTGCAAGTTTACAAGTTTTTCTTTAGCGTGTTTCGCCTCTCCGTGTGTGTGTGTGTGTGTGTGTGTGTGTGTGTGTGTGTGCACATACGTGCTCGTGCGAGCGTACGTGGTGCGAACGTCGCGCATACGCATGCGTGCGAGCGTGCTGCGGTGCGTGCGTACGGTGTACGTGCGTGCGTACGTGCGTGCGTGCGTGCGTACGTGCGTGTGTATGCGCGTTTTTCGTTTGATCCTCGTACTAAAGCAGTGCTAGTCGATTGTATTTAGTTGTAGGCCCTATTGTGTTGTCTAAAAGCTATAATTGGCGTTGCTTGCTATACCCAGGCCGTGGTTATGTTTAATTAGCTTTTAACAGATGTATTTATTTGATTAGATCAGGCTTGCATGTAAAGTAATATAGAGGTGAAACTAACTAGCTAATGTGTTTTGCTGCTACACGTATCACAGTATTGAAGATTCTGTTTATGTATTAGAAAAACGTACTACAGCCTCAAACAGAGTGCAGATAAAATTGAAGAAAGATGTATGCGGCACAAGTGTTGAGATGCTTGAAATCGATCCCAGCCACAAGAAGAATGTGTTTTCGACTGTATGTGCTTCTAATCAACTACCCAGACACTCACCTCGACCGTATGCGATTAAGAGACAGACAAGACACAGAGACAGAGACAGAGACAGAGACAGAGACAGAGACAGAAGAGATCGAGAGCAGAGACAGAGACAGAGACAAGACAGAGACAGAGACAGAGACAGAGACAGAGACAGAGACAGAGACAGAGACAGAGACAGAGACAGAGACAGAGACAGAGACAGAGACAGAGACAGAAACAGAGACAGAGACAGAGACAGAGACAGAGACAGAGACAGAGACAGAGACAGAGACAGAGACAGAGACAGAGACAGAGACTGAGACAGAGACTGAGACAGAGACTGAGACAGAGACAGAGACAGAGACAGACACAGACACAGACACAGAGACAGAGACAGAGACAGACACAGAGACAGAGACAGAGACAGAGACAGAGACAGAGAGAGACAGAGACAAGACAGAGACAGAGACAGAGACAGAGACAGAGACAGAGACAGAGACAGAGACAGAGACAGAGACAGAGACAGAGACAGAGACAGAGACAGAGACAGAGACAGAGACAGAGACAGAGACAGAGACAGAGACAGAGACAGAGACAGAGACAGAGACAGAGAGAGAGAGAGACAGAGACAGGGACAGAGACAGAGACAGAGAGAATCATTTTGGGTATAGACTCAAATCCCAGTCTTAATTCATTCGGCAGCTTTGCGTGTTTTCGTTTTGTGTGTTTTCGTTTTTCGTGTTTGTGCGTTTGTATGTTCGAGTTTTCGTGTTTGAGAATTTTTGTGTTTACGATTTTTCGTGTTTGCGTTTTTCGTACTCTGCGCGTTTGTGTGTTTGTTATTTTCGTGTTTGCGAATTTTCGTTTTCGTTTTTGTGTTTGTGAGTTTGTGTTTACGAATTTTCGTGTTTGCGATTTTTCGTTTTCGTGTTTGCGATTTTCGTTTTCGTGTTTGTGTGTTATGTACCTGTGCTTGCGCTTGTGCTTGTACTTGTAATTGTTCCTGTGCTTGTATTTTGTGACAAAATCCGATCTCCCAAGACTAAAATATGCCCATACATGGACATTAAACTATGCGAGAAATGGCATTATAAAAATACTTTGTTAACATTATTGATATTAAGTTTCTTGTTGTACATGAGATTAATTTGGTAGTGATTACCTTGAGCGACAACTAGATTTAATTATGACCCATAATTAAAGCAAAAAGGATTGCGACACATTGTGACTCATATTTAAAACCAAAATATATTGCATGTAAATAATACGTATTAAAAAGGTAAATAAATAAAAGCGACATTCCTTAATTTTCGATAATTACTATTGCTGTAAGCAGGTTAATCAATTAGTTAATTACACGTTTTTATTTTTAAATCAATTTCATTTTAAAATATATTCAAATGAATTTTCACCACAAGAGGACCACAATCTAGATATGGGATTAAAAGGAACCTAATAATTTAATAACAACAAACATGCAATCTCTTTTTTGACAAAAAACGGAATCCTAATAAATATTAATAAACACATTTTAAATAGTCGCTAAACCGTACATTCACATTGTATACCAGGGTAATTAACTGATTATGCAATGCCATTAACTGTTTATTATCGTTATAGAATTTAATAGTGTATTTTAAAATCAAACGTATACGTTATCTTTACCTTGATTAGTTTCTTTTAATACTAAAAATATTCTACCGTTTATTAACCCTTAAAAATAGGTAAAATACGATCCTACGTGCGCATGCATTTGCCTATCCTTTAGGGGCTCGCCAAAAGGGCTCTTAATACAAACAAAAGTTTGAAAATACTGTCAGGGTTGAAATGTACGTCGCTCACGCTAGTGAACAAAAATTGCTGTCAAAAGGCCCTTAATACAAACAAAACAGTTAAAAATTTCATCAAGGGTTGAAAATATATCCCCACACGGATCTGATAAATACAAAAAAAGGCCTTAATTAAGAATGCAAAGGGTTGAAAACGCGTCCTACACGTGGACGAATCAAAAGCGAAAATAATTAGGGTTGAAAAAGGGTTGAAAATACGGTCTCACACGTAAGCGAGTAAAAATAAGGGTGGAAAATCCGGCCTCACACGTAAGCGTGAAAATTAGGGTTGAAAATACGGTCTCACACGAGGATATATAAAATAGGGTGAAAACGGTCTCACAAGTAAGCAAAAATAAGGGTGGAAAATCCTGTCTCACACGTGGATATGCAAAATAGGGGTGGAAAATCCGGTCTCACACGTAAGCGGGTAAAAATAAGGGTGGAAAAACCGGCCCCCCACGTGGGCGCGCTTGTGACGTCAAAATCCAAGATGGCGTCAAGTGCCCCCTTACTACTTCTACTTATGATATCGTGCCAATGAACTACGTGAAGTTTATACATAACCCCATTATGTGTAATTAGTTAAAATTTTAAGATTTTTTTAATTTGCGCTGCTAATACATACTCGAGTCAATCTGGAGGAGCCCTTATCTAATCTCACAGAAACATATGCACTTAAATTGTAGTACATTGATACACATCAAATCTTGGTCGTTATGCAAATCTAAAAAAACTTAATTATGCAAGACGATAATAATTTATTTTGTACAGATTTTTTTATAATGGTAGGCTTTACTAGACAGCTTTTTAGAACGTGATCATTCATACATACAGTTTTTTTGAGTTTGAGTTTAAGAAATCCATTATAGGAAATATTAAGAAGTTTTATTAAAAATTTACACAGATCTACATACAACGTTCAATACTCTTTTGTATAAATTGCACGGTATCTGAAATTGGTGGAAATTTTTAATGTAATTGCATTATGTATAGCAGACTTTATTACTTTTTATTTTGTTGCTTGAACCTTTGTTCTCAAATCTATTAATCAAAATGTAATATGATTAATTAAATTTTACCTGGGGTATTACGCATGTAACATTTATTAAACGCATAAACAAAATCACGTCGGCAGTTACTTTAGGAATTTATGAAAATTGATTTGAAAAGTAATTATGTTCCTGATTGTATTTCGAACACTAGGTAATAATATAGTCTTTTAACACAATAATACTGTTATTAATAAAAAAAATCCTTTTAATAAAGGATTCCGGCTTATTTAACAGTAAAAAAACGTATTACAATAATTGTGCTAATTCCTTGTTTTGTCATTACTGCTCGAACGATGACACCATACAAATTATCGTTCAGAAGTAACAGAGGTGACTGAATATACCAAGGTTTATATTATAAATTGTTGGAGTATGTAATATGTTTAACTAATTATTAATCGAAATCCTTAAGTAAGTTATAAGCCTGTAATGTTATACCGTGCACAATTACTGTAAACAATGCAATTCCTGTGATTGTGCACAACACTTCAACCGGCTTGACATAACAATGTAATCTTTACTTGCAGTTGCAGGACATTATAACGTGAAAAGTAATTTTAGAAGCGGTCTTCAGTAGATTCCTAATTGTAGTATGCATTACACATATTATTGTCGGTATTTCATGAAAACATTTAATATTGGTTATCTAACGTACTAATTGAAAATACACATTTTGTTATGATATTAAATGTTCATAAGGCGATTAATAATATTCAACATTATTGTGCTTTATCATAAAATTACTCTAAAGGTTTGACAAAAAAAATTTCTGTAGGTCACTGCTATTAAATACAGTGTTTTACAAACAAGCTACATTTTCTAAAAAAGTGTATCAGTAATGAAAACCTGTTTTGTTTCTAGTGGTGGTGTTCTAACTTGAAGGCTGCACACAAACTTATATGAATTCAGTAAACTGCAAGTATTCTTCTTGGTGTTATACAATAATATAAAGGAAAATTAATAAAGGATTGGTAGTTTGAGTAAATCCTTGAAATATTTCAAGTAAAAATAAACGGAAGGTTGCAGTGGAACCCGTCAGCTCCAGGCTTAGAGACCAGTCCTTCGATTATTAAATCCATTAAAAAAACGGGGAAATAAAAAGTAAAACAAAAAACGTTCTTAGGTTGATTAGATTTAAATTGTAACTTTTTTTCATTTGTATTTCTCTTAAGTACAAATGTTTATTGAATTAAAAAAAAACTTTACTGTCTTTTCAGATTTGAACCTATATTTTACGGTTCATTACTCTTACCATTCACCCTAACCCAATCGGCTTTAGAGAGACCTGGATAAACTTCTTTCATGACTTGTATTAAGTCACAATGTAAAGTATGATAAACTAATTTGCTTTAATTTATGCATATTATGATATGCAATCCAAAAAATTAGAATATTAATATAATTTGTTAAAGTAAATTAACTTGTATTTCAAATTAACAAATTATACACTTTCGTAATGGCTGACGCATTTATCTTAGTTCACTCTTAATTTAACGTAATTTCCGTGATGTTATTTTCTCCGTCATCCCTGCACCGATAGTCACCAAAGCACTGTGATCAGGACATTTACGTTATAAAAACACTTGTCAAATTTGCATATAGGTGCTATATAAGTTTTTGAATTATTTCGGCCGAAAGGAAAATCACAGTTTCCCTTTTTACTCGCGCCCCAAGTGTTCATCACAGACATGCACGTACTCACGCACACACCACTTTTTTGGACCCAGGGGCCTTAAAAACAGTTATATACTATCTCTATTCAATTTCAAATACTTTAACCGATTGCAATAACTTTCCCTTAAGGTGGTAAACTTAAAAATTGTAATTTAATTGATGCTTTTGTCGACTGCCTCGGTTTTGGTTCGCGCATGTATGTTATTGTGAGTAGTGGGTTAAGCGCGAGAATAAATAACTTCAATATCTTACGAAAATTAATTTTTTCCTGAAGATAACTTAAACTTATTTAACCTAGATGGTTTAATTTAGTCATCCCAGCATACCAATGATACTAAAACATGCCAGAAGCTAGACCCAAGCACGTAACCCCACAAATATGTAAACAAAGAAAGTAGCAACCAAGTAAGCGTCCAACCACAAAACATGTAAACCCCGTAAAATGGCAAACACACAAACAAGTAAACATGTAATGAAGTACCATCCAAAATAAGAAAATTAACTAACAAACACCAAAATACACCAAACTTGGAGACAAACAAGAAAACATACCAAGAAAGCTAAAATTTGCTCTAAAAAACAACCACAACGGCCAAATAAGCGCAATCAAGCAAATACACACACACTCGTACATTTCTCGTGTAATTTGGCCTTAGTATTTTCACTGATTACATAATAACTATGGGTTTTTGGTTTTTCCCGCAGGCTATGCAATAAGTATAAAGCAGTTTGATTGCGTAATAGGTATGGGTGACTGTATTTTCCCTGAGGTTATGTAACAAATATGAGTCATTTTGATGGTACTGCAAAAGAAAACGCTACTGTGTTCCACCGGTGGTACACAAAAGTGGTTATGGCAATGAAAAAAATCCTTATTTCGATATGTACGTACCACGGTTGGTAAATACCTCAAAATAAGGCGTTTTTCCTTGCAATAACGTATTTTGTGTAACGCTGGTGATACACACACGCATAGAAATAACGCATTTTAACCACACCATAACTTTTGTGTACCATAGTCCGTTATTGCGGTGAAAAGGCGCCTTATTTCGATGAGTGGTATACAGAAGACCTTATTACATTGGGTTCACCATATTGGTTTATCGCCTTAGTTTAGCATCCAGCAGATTCTTTCCAGGAATCTAATATTCTTTTTTTAGATAGTTCCTTTAAACTGCTCCATCATTGAAGAACCTTGCATCTATAAGCCTTAGGTAATTTATGTAACAATGCAAGTTATATATTTTAAAAAATAAACTTATCATTAACTCACCATTATCGCAAGACTCTGGATCCAATATAAACCGTAACAGATACTTTTTGTAATGATTTGTTCTCTTATGGACAGATCTAGCTGGAAGAAGCAAGTTCGCCTCCACATCTTGAAATAAGGCCATTTTAAGGTGCAGCGATAAGGAATTAGCTAGCTAGGTTTAACATCTCCAAATAAAGCACTTTTGGTGAGCGCTGAAGTGGTTCTTCTTCGCTTGGGTCTCACTTCCGACGGTTGGGTCTCCTCCTTGGCCCCCCTTTCCAACAGATGAAGCTCCGCTGAACTTCCCAAAGCGGCCCTATTTTAAACTCTTGAAGACACTGTAAGCCAGATAAATTAGTGTATCGAGAAGAAACCATTATGAAACGTTTCTGGTTATTATTTGTAAGTTAAAACTTATATAAACTACCCAATGCTTGGGATTCATCATTAACTAGGTGCTTCATTATAATTTTAACAAATTATCAATCCAAAGGACATTAGATGTCGGACAAGAATTTGACAAAAGGACCTTAGATGCCGGGTCTGTTCAACCCTACAAGAGACCTTTGATGTCTGGGTAGGAATTTGACGAAAAAACCTTAGATGTGCGGTAGTATCCATAGATTTAGAAACCAGAGTCTATCGAAAGAGCTTGGGCACTGCAGACATTTTCCAACCAATAACCCAACTAGGAGGTGTCCGCATTCCGATACCACTACGTTTTAGTGGGATAACCATCCTCATGTTTCCGGCTACTTATCCTAATCTGATTCTTCACATGCGTACTAATTTGGTTGTATATTTCAGTTAGATTTTAGATGTTTACAGCTGTATGGTGCCAATTACTAAGTACCACCCGTGGTAGGCATTCATCGAAATAGCATTAAAATGACATAACTATTACATAGTCTAAGGGAAAGTCAAGAGATACATAATTATCCTTACACATTGAAAATGCTAAAGCTAAGTTTCGCGCCAGATTTAAATGCATAATTGCGTATGTGCTTGTTTTTTTGTTTTATGTGTGGTGTTTTTGTATGTTCGCGCATCTGTTTGTGCACACGTTTGTATGTGCGTATGTGTGGTTAGGTGCTTGAGTACTTGTTTTGCATGTTAAAGTAACCTATTTAGTTTCTTTGATTTGGCCGTTTGGGTTGTTTATTAATTATTGCATATTTTAGCTTCTTTGGAAAGTTTTCTTGTTTGCCCTGTGCAAGTTTGGTGTGCTTGGATTTTTTCTCACTGATTTTTTCTGTTTTAACCTCAATATAACTAACAAGAATTACGCCATGTAATAGTACTTTAACTGAGGCGAAAGTGCTGTCAGTATTAGGCATCAGTATGTTTTGAATAATATGTTATTTAACGGTTGCCGTATACATTGATAAGAATCCTACTAGTTTTGAAAAAAAAATTTTTGAATGACGTATATTTTGTCGCAATATGAATTTAATTTGATTCTGGATCAATGTTTTTACGAATACAGCAATGTCTGACTTTGTCAGTTTTTACTACATTGTAAATAATCGAATAATTAATGTCTTGTATCATGCTCGTTTTTGTACAGTTTTACTATCAATAATAATGCGTAGAGCATCAATAAGTGATGATTCTCATTGCGTAACTATCGTCACATGGAATGTTCCTTAAGATTTGGCTTACCCGTAATTAACACATAATTTCATGCTTAAACCAACATATTAAGATCAAAATCAGAAAATATCGAGGCTATGTAATTAAAATACTTAGTAAACAGGGCTTATAAAACTCCTTTTACAAATAAAGAGGCTAGGAGGTTTATGCTAATAATACCACTATTTTATTAATTACAAAAACAATTGATCCGTTATACAAAAGTTTAATTAAGTATTTGGATTTCTTAAATACGGCAGTGTACTGAAAACGAGTTTTATATGAAGAAATTTCAAACAGTAAATCTAATACAGCCCGATCTTGTTATTCCCGGAAGCATTCAATTTCATGATACTCCTGTAGATGAGAAACTGTCTTTAAGTGCTCAAGGTGTCTATGCTACAAGCAGATTTAATCAAAATCTATTAGTTGGCGTTCAGCTACAGAATTTAACAGAAGGTGTCCTTGAAAACTATTTTTAGATATAGAAATTCGGTATGAAGGATCGTCGAAGACCGACTCATCCAGCGGATTTTAATTTAAGATGTTTCCTAATTTTTTTATCGGAACTGTAATTACTGCTGAAAGTAATTAATTTATCTAACAACAAATATTCTCCACGACATTGAACATTATGGACAGTATCTAAAACACTGTATCACGAATTTGGTATAGCTCTTGTACTTTCAAATTTTTTCTTCTTTTGCGTCAAGTCGTGCAATTAGTTGTCATACTGGGCTTAAAGTGTTTTAATAAATAAAAGTAATTTAAATTTATAACTTTACGAACTTTATTATGACAGATTTATGGAATTAACGTGTGGGAAATTCGATTTTAACTCTCATGTAGCTACATAAGGGATATACTGTTGATAAATAATGTAAATGAATACCTTAAAATATTAATATTTAGTAATTTAGAGAAAAACGTAATTGTTGTGTTTGTTTAATATTAATAGTTACTTTTGAATGAAATTCTTAATATGTAGCGTAAATGGTATTTTTAAAATTGTAATACATTGTCGGAACTTGTAACATTCATATGAGGGAATCAAATACGATAGCCCAACAAAACATGCAGCACTTTGTATCAGAACCTTTGTGCCTCCAAAACATGCTAATTAAAGACGACCTACATATTTGTAAGACTTGAGGTAACAGCAACTAAGTAGTTTGAGGATGTAATACTAGAGAAAATATTTAATGAGTATGTAAACAATAACGACGTTATAATTTGGAAGACGTATCAGTAATAATATCAATAATTATAACGTTTCTACAAGAGGTTTCATAGATATTTTCTAAAATTCACTAAAATCAATAGAACCAGTGAAAGCTGGAGATATAGGAAATCTCGCATTAAATTTCAAAGTTGCGCGCAATCTAAACATTGTTAGTTGGTAAAACAATACAAAAATGTATAAATCGATTTGCTAAAGTAACCCAAACTATAAAATAGCATGAGGTATGATAAAGTGGTATGTATTTTATTACTAAGCGGTTCACTTAATGTGTAAAAGTATAACAATGACATTTGTTTTTCAAACATCTCACTGACTGTATAATATACAAGCTGAGTTTCTGTTTTTGGTATAAACAATTTATTTAATAATTTACGTTGATGATATAACAACATTCTGTAGTTTTATGTACAAGGAGATATAAAATTTTAAGATCAATTAATAAGGCGCCAGTTGTATATGCTAAATAACGCTCATGGAACTAAAAATGGTATTTGGGTGCATAAATATTTTATATCCGATAACCAAACTAAGGAAAAATATATTTTACGTTAAATAAACATACATTAAGATTTTTATCACATTTTTATGCAAAATTGTGAATCAATTAAGTCAATGAGATAAACACATTTTTAATTAATTAATAATTGATAAACAAGAACGAGATTTTACTTTTTTATTAATTACTCAACTGGGTATAATAATCAACAAGGAATTACTTAAAATACCACATTTCCCAAAGATACCATTGTATCTGTTTAGAAAGGACAAGGAAAAGGCCACGTGTTTCTTTCCTCCCCAAGGTGGATTGCGGGATGCTTAAGCTTTCCCAGCTCCTTCAGCCACAATCAAGGATTTCCAACATGGTGGGATTAAGGATAGATGCGGTCACGACAGGATCGGAAGGAACGGAATTAGGGTTCTTCCTCCCTCTCCCCATCCATTTCCCCTTCCTTCCCTTCCTCCCCTCCTCTCCCTCCATCTCCCTCCTCTCCCCATCCTCCTTCTCTACCTCTCTCCTCTCCCTACCTCTCCCCTACCTCTCCATCCTCTCCCCTCTCCTCCCTCTCCCTCCATATCCTTCCTCTCCCTCCCTCTCCCTCTCCTCCCTCTCCTCTCTCCTCTCTCTCCTCCCTCTCCCTCCCTCTCCTCCCTCTCCCTCCCTCCCCTCCTCTCCACTCTTCCTGCCTCTCCTGAGTCTCCTTCTTCTTTCCTAATCTTCTCTTTCTCCATCTCACCTCCTAATCTACTCCTCTCCCTTCTCCTCTCCCTCAATCCATAAATACGATCTAGCACAACTCTTTTACCTAGACCTCTCCCTGGAGGTTCACTTTCTTTTTTCCCGATGTAAATTTGCATGTTATATGCATAAGCAGTAACAGAATTGCATAAAGTCTAAATATTGACTCCGTATTCAGCAGGTTTATTCGCGATGTACTGTCTAAAAGGACAACGGCTTCTAAAATGTACCAGTTGCTCATCTACTGTTACATTTTCGTGAACATTATAGAGCTTAGGTATAATTGCAACCCATTCATCCCACAAGTCCTGTATTGGAGCTAATTTATCAGTTTGGCGTCGTTGTGGTCGAGTTTTTTTATCGTCAAAGCGAATTATTCGTGCGACTAGACGAAATCGTTGTAGGGACATCGTACATTTCCATTCCACAGACTGGCGGTTGCCTCTTTATGAGATTTATACACTTCAGCTAGAAGCAGTAGGCAAAATATGGTTCTAGTTCAACTAATGTTAGTTCTTGAAACGTGTCGCCACAAAATCTTTTGCCTTCTAAATTTGACATTTTCAAAATTAGGTTTACAATTTTGGGTGTGAAATATAAGAAGTACCCGGAATTTATATCAATTATTCGTGACGTAGCATACCTTGTTGTCTCAGGAACCAACGAAATAATATTTAATGCTGATAACCTTCCCGATTGACGTGTCTTTCCATTCTATTCTATATAGCCATCTTTTGAAGTTACGTGATTATCCGTATCAACTTCATCTGAAATCGTAGCTTCCACTTCATCATCCGATTTGCTATTATGTATCTCGGTTTCGGACAAATGGTCTTCTTCTTCAGAAGCATTAGAATCACTATCAGAAACACACAAAGGTTTCTCAAGTTCATTATCCGTAAGCACTCTCTCACTACACATTTTCAATAATAAATTTAAATTGTTCGGTATTTCTTATTAGAGTATAGCGTCAAGTTTGATATTTATTACGAAACTATATGCGCAATATTGCGCAATATTGTCTAAGTTATTTATGTTTATGAAAATGAAACAAAACTAATAAGATACATTTGTCTATGATAATAATCTGCTTCTCGTTGTTCTAATTTGAACCACACAAATCACCGGGTCATATAGACCCAAACACAGTGAGTGTAACAAATGCATTTAAAAAAAAACTAATTATAATTTTCTAATATCTATCTAGGTACATCGCTATTAGAGTTATGAAATAAAAGTCATGCAGTGCCAACGAAATATTTAAATAAATTAACGAAACGAATTATGCACATTAGAAGAACGCGATTGGGTCATATTGACCCGAACGCAATAAGAGGGTTAAGGTTATACATATAAGTTAATTGCAAATAATCAATTAGCTAATCTAAATGGCCTATTACACCGATTATCATTATTTTATTTACAATAGTTCGTCTAAAGTATAGAAATTCGCAAAATATACACCAAAATCTTCGTGTCTAATTTCTGTTAATCATACGTTAAAATAACCAACTTTATGCTTATTTGTGACCCAATTCATACGACTTTCTAGTAACTATTTTAATTATCAATCCTTCTTACTATTTCTGTATTCATTGTACAAACATTAGAAGTCTAAGAAATATGTCTATATCGTACCGTGTTAATGTGGACAGGGATCAATACATCGACGAAGCGTAAATAGCTTTGGTTTTAACCGAAATAACAACGTTAACACTAAGATGAAAAGTGGCAAGCACAAATAAAAACAATTGATGCCACCTTAATTAAAGAACGTTGTTAATGTAAGATGGATTAGACTACAATGTTTCTTATTGTGTTATTTTAAATAATTATATAATATTTTTTAATTAATTTTTCCAAAACGTTTGAAGTATTTCATATTGATGAACGTAAGTACAGATATGTACCGAATTTGTTTTAAACATAAAAAACAACATAGAAACCTATTATGTTAATGCTTGTACACACGAATGGTTTTCCATTAACTTGATATAGTGCTTAGAACGTCGATGCAGGTCTGGAACATTCGCGTAAACGTTTTTTGTAGGTTGTTATTCGATTCTCCAATCACCTCTACAAAAATCGTTTTATCGAATCATTTCTGATATTTTAATGCTAGTTTAACTTTAAAGTGGAAATAGAATAAATTATACCAGGTGTTAGGTCAAACGGGTACTGAGGGTGACTGCTGATTACAACTTGTGTTTCAGCTAAAGTTTCTTAAATAGTTAAGGCTGTGAAAGGTGTGTTAGCTTTTAGCGAACACTAACTCCTACTATTCCTACTATTTTTAGTCATCTTACATACAAATCATTTTGAATCTTGTAGAAAAAGTGATAAATGCCTATTACCTTAAAAACGCCAGCGTAGTAAGAATACGGCTAATATATGTAGACGACACTTTTGTTACATGAACAACGAGAAAGAAAATTTAAATACATATTTGGAATGTAAAAGCAACATAAATGCCATAAAATTCACTATTAATGATGAAAAAAGAAAATAAACTGTCATTTCTGAATGTGTACACAAAAAATGAGTGACATTGTATATGGCACACAACTACACCCAACACAGATTGAGTCAATCAGAAAAACTTTGGTTATAAGACGTGAAAGATTAGCAGGCGAAGACCACGTCGAAAAAGAACAAAAACACCTGAAATGGCTATTGAGATTTGGCCGAAACGTCATCAAGCCAGTGGATCTTTTAAGAACCAACGGAATGAGACGCCACGATGCGGAGAAATACCCAAAAGAGAATAGTTCGTAATAACACCCGCGAAAACCTCAAGGTGAATACACCTAACCTTAGGTGAGGAAGTGCTACAGCATTAAAAACGATTAAAGGACAAACCAGTTAGTTTGCGACTTCACGTATTAGAAACAATGTTTTGTTGCGAAAATCTATCCAGGATAGTAAAACCACCTAATTAGTGGAACTACAGCTAAATTTAAGCAACCAATTTAACACACAAAAACAATATCGACAAAAACTAGTATTCAACTTGTATGAAATAACTAAATCGAAAATTTCAGTAGAAAAAACAATTTTTGGGGTAGAAATATCAATTTCAAAACTAGAATATGACGCAGCAGAATTAATTTGCCAAGATTTTGCATAAACATTAAGAACATTACAAACACTAAAAAGAACATGTCGACAAAGGGACAGTATGCGCTAAATGAATTAAAATTTATCACAGTCATAAATATGCCTTTATTTTGAAACGACAGTGCAATAGTGTGGTCATGACCATCGAGCAGTATAGGCCAAAAATTAAAAAAAAATAAAAGCCTACTGGTGAATTCCGTATACATACCGACGTACTTGGAAAGAATTACGAAGATCAAGGTAACAAACATTGCCCAAAAGCCTCAACCTAACATCATACGAAAGGAGAAAGCATCAAGGTGCTCAAAGTTTTATGGATTATCACAAATACATAAATACGGAATTCCGTTGAGGCACGCGCACACGCACACGCACATGCACACGCACACGCATACGCACACGCACACGCACACGCACACGCACACGCACACGCACACGCACACGCACACGCACACGCACACGCACACGCACACGCACACGCACACACACGCACACGCACACGACCACGCGCACGCGTACGCGCAAACGCATACGGACACGCGTACGCACACGCACTTGCCCACCCATGCGCACACGCACACGCACACGCACAGGCACACGCACACACACACACACACGCACACGCACTCGCACACACACACGCACAAGCACACGTACACGCACAGGCACACGCTCATGCACACGCACACGCAAGCGCACACGCATATCCACGCGCACACATGCGGGCGCACGCGCACGCACGCGCACACATACACGGACACGCACACGCACACGCACACGAGCACGCACAGGCACACGCACACATACGCGCACACGCACAGGCGCACGCACAAGCGCACGCGCACGCACACGCACACGTACACTCACACGCACACGCATACTTACATGCTTACCCACGCACACACGTGCACGATCGTGTACGCACACATACACACACGCACACACGCGCACACGCACACACGCACACACGCACACACGCACACACGCACGCACACGCCCACACATGCACACACCACACGCACACCGCACACACACACACACGCACACACACGCACACGCACACACGCACACACGCACACACGCCACAACGCACACACGAACACACGCACACACGCTCACACGCACACACGCACACACGCACACACGCACATACGCACACACGCAGACACGCACACACGCACACACGCTCACACGCACACACGCACACACGCACACACGCACACACGCACACACGCACACACGCACAAACGCACACACGCACACACGAATACACGCACACACGCACACACTCACACACGCACACACGTACACACGCACACACGCACACACGCAGTTGTGCACACAATGAATTCTTTATGATGTGCATAACTTCTATGAGTCTACAGTTAGCTATTTACTGGGTATGGTCGCTTTGCCTTGTAGACCATAAAAACATCAACTCCGTGGGTAAAATCAATGGATAATATCTAATGAGTGGTATTTGCATAGTCGATTGGGAATAGTGGTTGATTTAAATTGTTGTTTTCTACCGTATATTGAAAGAAAAATGTTAAGTATTCTTTGGAATACTTTATATCGCACTGAATTGGGAAAAAGTAAATAACATGTTTCATGTATTTGGACTATGAGTACTTAATGTCGCACACACGGTTAGCATATTATAAAGAGTAATCGAACGAATTATTTATTTTGAAGCGAGTGGAGGGGTACATGTTATATAACTAAAACACATAAGTTAAAAAATGTTTTAAAGGTACGGTATTACAGATAAGTAGTGTAGATAATGGTAGCAGACAGTTAGATATACCAAAACATTGCAAAACAGTAAGGGTGTGGAACAATAAGTTTAATAAAGGATGATCTGCTTACAGAAGTAGTAGTACTTAGTAATTCTACTTACGGCATACAGCTGGGTATTTACTTTAAGAATTTGATATAGTTTGCATATTACAAAAGAAAAGGAAGTACAAAGTACCGTTCAAAACTAATACTCAGGTATTGTATTTTGTATGCAAATAAAAATCCAAATAACACCATTTTGAAGTCGGGTGTTTCTAAATTATACTATTCATCCTATAATTCTGTTTACATTGGGTAAAACACTTAAGAACTTTGATGTTAGGTACAAAGAACACTTTAGATGTTAAAAACTGTAAGCACACCGGCAAATGAGGTTACGTCAAATATTTATTACCAGATAATCACCTTACGAGTGCACAAAACAACATTAAATTTTTAACATATTTGTAATAAAAAAGACAAATTAGACATTCCAAATCTATAAACATGAAAAGAAAGTACCCTTAATGATTTAATAGGCTGACTCACTGTTAACAGACATGTTAAATATAAAATTGTAGTTTATTTGCTTATTACCTTAATGAGGTTACCAAAACTATTTGTTATTTTACTTATACAGTGGGTTCGTAAATTAGCGGATAAATTCAATTAAAATTTGAATGGGAGTTTAGGAAGAAAACGCCTGGATACGTCGAATTTTACTTTCAATTCAGAATTATTTACGTAAAAGTGAAATATATAGGGTGTGTCAAGAAAAAGACGACGTCAACGACATTTTTTTTAAATATCGACCCCCGTTTTTATTGCAGAATTAGAAAGGGTACATCTTCTTACGTCCGAAAAGGTAAACATGGACAATGGTTACCTAAGGAAATATTGAATAAAAATTATGGTAAACATTAAAAATGAAAAAAATCATTGTCAATGTAAGAAAACATTAAATTATATATTTTGTTAAAATTATTTTAATTATTTGTACGTTAGCAACTTGTGTTTAGGTTTTGATAGGCAAGAGAATTGTTATGGTGAGTTTATCTAGTAACTACTTTATCGTTATTTTGTGAAATTAATCGAACGTGAAAGAATTGAAATCTGTGCATGCTTAGTTTCGAAGACAGGTCGCACTCTCAGTTAGAAGTGGTCGCGTTGTTTAATGTAACTCTGATCGACCGTCCATTAGCCAAAGCATGGTAAGCAGAGTTGAGGCGAAATTTAGGTAATTTGGACATGTTCGGGATGTGAAAAAATCGGGTCGCTAGTCGACAAGTGAAGAAGGTGAGTTGAACAGTGTGTTAGCAGTGCAAGATAATTCTAATACCACCATTACGGGCACAGTTAATTATATTAGTGTGGCGCGATTTACTATGCATAAAGTGGTGAAAAGAGAGTTTCATCCCTAGAAGATATGCTTACTTCACGAGCTGTCGGAAGATGATTTTGAATTTTGTGAACAAATGCAACAATTATGATATGATATTGCCCAGTTTGTAAAAAGAATATTTTTTTCCGACCAAGCAACATCTGCTTTAAACGGCCATGTGAACAGACAAAATGGGCAACCGAAAACCCTCATTGGTTCACGGAATATTACACCCCAAACCCTCAAAAATTGAAGGTTTGGGCGGCATAGTTGGCACTGGTGCGAGATCCACGCTCTAATAACGTTGTATCCGAATTTAGAAGACCCCGATATGCACTATCGTGACTTCTTTTTTCAACAAGATGGATCTCCGCCACACTACGCTTTAACAATTGAGTGGCCAGCCAGATCGCCAGATTTAAATCCTCTAGTTTATTTCTTGTGGGAATACTTAAAGAGTCAAGTATACGCGACGAGACCGGCCAAGTTCGAAAATTTAAAAGCCAAGAAATTATAAAAATTACCGCAGATGTCATCCACAACGTCCATAAATCATTTGTTAATCGCCTTGGGTATTGTCAGATTGTTAACGGTACTCAACTCGAACAATAAAATTAAATTAGTGGGATAATTGTACAATTAAACTAGGCCTAACCCCAAAATATTGTCTATGTTTCAAAATATATTTTATTAAAAAAATCATTTGAATATGCCTTATTAGAAATGATACATGGTATCCATTTAGGTACAATTTTTTCTTCAAAATGATCACAACTTCTAACCTATCCTGAATATCATAATCCAACCTTATATTAACAGAATGTCCGAAGTCAGCTGAATCCAAATTTGAACTAACATACAGGGTGTCCCATTTAAAAAATGTATGTTTAGTTCTTTCTACTATACTTCCAAATTTTGTTCTCCTATTCCATCAAATAAGGGAAAGGTTAAGGCACCCTGTATTAACATCATCCATATGTACCGTATGTCACGTAAAAAGAATTCTGTATTAAAAAATGGGGGTTAGCATTTAAAAAAAAGTCGATGACGTCATATATTTTTCTTGAGACGCCCTGTATACTTTACTTTGACGTAAAAAAATTCTAAATTGAAAACAAAAATCGACGGGTCCATGCGCTTTCTTCCTAAACTCATATTCGAATTTTTAATTGAATTTATCCGCTACTTTACGAACTCACTGTATATCTTCCCTTAATATAACGGTACATGTTATATTAAAACGCGTTATTCTTAAAAAAAAAACAGTGGAACTTTATGGTTTTTGAAACGTTTGTGCCATTATATATGGAATTACATGCAGTAAGGTTGAATAAAATTAATTTGTTTTCCCTTTATTTCTGTTGCAGGCGACAATTCTTGTCCGATTGTCCCTGATTGTTGCCGTACCTCGGAATCCAAATAGGCGAAACTACTTCATTGGTAAGTAACTCGTAGTAAAGTAATTGTCAAAAAGAATTGAGTTGGGTTCTCAACCTTTTGAAGCAATTCCAATACAACCTTAGATCCAAGACATTAACTTAATTTCATTTTGTATACTTTTGAACCGCAGTATATATTGAACTGATAATAATAACCACAAGAGCTACAAAGCATTTAGTTTTTTAATCAAACGCGGACCAACTTTTCATGTATAAATTGTTTGTGAAAGTGTTTCACCATTGCCTCGTCAATGGAAAGCTTTTTATGAAATATTCTTCATCGCAGAAATCTTTCATTCATTTTTTTTTTCATAAAAAATGTCAACCTGGTCATCTTATCAGCTTTATGGATTTTCTCATAATTGCAAAGATGCAAATATTGTGTTATTTTATGTTGTCTACGGTGACTCATGCTATTCATGCAGACTTTTATACTTTTATTCCTCCGCATAAATGATGAAGTATATCATTGAAGTAAGTGAACCAAATAAAAGTACTAAAGAAAATATGCGTAATCGACAGGATGAAGCTAAAAATCTCAGAATTCCAATAAATAGGATTGAAACGTGACTTATTTGGATCATAATCTTGTGCAAAAATTCGCTGCTGAACAATATAGTTACAATAGCAATCTAATCAAACTTGTGCAATTTTTAGAGATATTTAAATCCGAGCATTAGCAAGGTACATAGGTAAACCTATGGTTACCAATCTCGAACAAAGCCCTTTTGTTTATTATACTAAATTTGTCCCTGAACATAAAAACAACAGAAAAATGCTATCTTTGTCGAAATTACTGTTTAATTACTCGTTCTCCGGGATAAATAGATTTAAAATGAGACATGAATGACAGTAAAAGAAGAAAAACTACATAATACATATAAATCAGTAAAAGTTACTAATGGAAACAAATACTTTAATTGAAACCGTGAAAAAGTAGGTTAAACTCAGAATAAAATTAAGCTTATTTGGAAAACCTTAAGTACAGAAATAAAGATAAAATTTCGACTGCTTTCAACAATACTAATATGTATAAGCGGGAACACGTTATTGCTACCGGGTGAACTAATGATTCACGTACCCTCATCATGAATTCGTTAGACAAAGTTAATGTTTAACTGTCACGTAACGGACCAACACTTTTTCGATACACTACGTAAAGCTAAGTAACAAGAATTTTTGATGCAAAGTTTATAATGTCGAAAACTACTAATAAATAAGTAATGGGTTTAGGTAAACATACCTAGTTTTAAATTAATACAAAATGGTATACAGAGGTAAAATTGCAGAGTGTGAGTCAACGTTTAGGACTAATTTTGTTTTAGGATAATTGAACACGAAAATAAATGTTTACACTCCGCGTGGTAATAACCATTGGCGAATACATACGCTTACTCCTTAGTTCATGGATCACTTAGATTTATTTGAATTGTATTGGAATATTTACTTGCGTTGCGTTTGTTTAATGTGTCATTCACAAAATTGCTTAGTATAGCACATTCGTTGACTGCGTTCAGAAGTGAAGTATTAATGTACACGCGGTAGAGTTAATCATCACAGGTGGTGAAGTCGTATTGTCAGTTTGGGCCAAATCGGCAACTTATACGGTTGTCCATACGGTCCAAACTGTCCTTTTTGTATTCGAATAGCAGGAATGGTTTTTTGAGTTGTGTAAGGAAAATTGTTGTGTCTTGCATTCAATAGAACTTGAGTTTTCCATGGATCGAATATCGAGTTGAATGTTATCAAGAGAATCATATGCAGATAGCTAAGTAATGTGTCAACTATTGCTAATAAACAAATTTGTGCCGTTATTAATGTGTCGAATGTTGTAAAGTCTATATCGTGGGATTTTGATTTTACTCAAATATCAGCACCAATAGCTTCAAAACAGGTTATATCATACAGAGTCCATAAAACGTCGAGGAAATATGCATTATTTGGAGATTTAAAAGCACCGAATATTTTTTCCAACGCCACCTTCGGGAAAAAACTGCTCGGTTAATGATATTGATTAAACCGACAAGATCAATTTGAGACGATGTTGCATATGTTAATGCCAAATTCAAAATGTCGCTATGTCACCAAATTGGTAGATGTTCTGGGCTCGCTTCTTACAGTAACGTGGAAAATTCGATTTATGGCATTTGCATGTTTGCAGTCCCGTCTGTATACAATGATAAATTACTTTTGAGTAAAACATATTTCAGTAACTATAACATTCCACTGCCGGAAGAACCTTCACATTGAACAACACCAATTAACTTTTCACGTATGCCACCATCTTTTGTCTCAACAACATACTGCATTGATCTTTTACTGATAACCTATGTATATATAAATATATATATATATATATATATATATATATATATATATATATATATATATATATATATATATATATATATATATATATATACTGTGTTTTATGTAGCAATGCAGCATCTATTTCTGAAGTTTTATGAAATTTACTGTGTGAACTCCTCCCACTTCTCTGCATGATTTTTCTTACCTTTTTCAATGTTCCTTAAGTGTGACGTCATATCTTGCTAACAGAGTAACTATCTCTAGGAAGTTATCATGATCGATCATTTCATTGCCTAGGGTATATGTTGCTTCAAAATTATCTCCGCTATCACTTAAACCTCTTTTTCCAATGAACTTCACAATACCAATGAATATTGCTGCTTCTTCTCCTTCAGCTGCTTTTTTAAATCATAACTTTCAGTGATTAACAAATGTTCGATGCTTCCTCCTCTGGTCCACATAAAATACGAATCTACGCGTTGATTGTGGGTTTTACTTCTTTCATGTTCCTCTATTCGTTGCTGCACATGCATGAAGTTGTCCATGCCTTCAAAAAAAATTATTTCGTTGCAGAGAAGGCTATACAGATGGAACAAAGCACTATAGATCTTCCTTCAATAAAACTTAATTGTTTCCTATTTATACTGTATCGTTTAAAATCCACTTTCTTTGTAAGAAACGGCTTATTATTTACAGGTTGAATAGAAAGGTTTTCAAAGAGAGTTGTTAAATTGATTATTGGTCGTTTAAATGGCATGAACGTATCTAGATGACGTATGGACGAAGCATTTTGTTCGGCGTTAGAAGATTCAGCAAAAGTTTCTTGTTATTGGTCGGAACTGGAAGGAACATTAAACTTTATAACCGATTCCGCTTCAAGTTCACTTTCCAGTGTTGATGCTTCTGCAATTGCATCATCGTTGCTTTTTGAAAAGAAACTTTGAATTTTGCTACCAACACTAGCTGCCTTACGTATACTATCTTATCGTTTCTTCCGAGGTTTTGTAGGTCCTGCTTTAGCCTTTTTTTTTGTGGTGTAGTAAATGACATTTTGAAACTAAAGAAAAAGTATTGTTAACAAGATACCCTCTGACACTCCAATACTCAAGATCCTACACATGTAGAGTACGGAATATTGTAAACCTACATCCTTCGCGAGGTCCTGATAGCCTTAACGTTTAGCGTATAGCTTTTTTTCAACCTTGAAGTTTTTATCTAACATTTATTCACTTAGATCTGTCCGTCAAGAAAATGTATACCACTATACAGATAAGTGCCAAACGTTCTTATATTGTTCCAGTTTGACGTTTATGACTCAAAATTGAACAAGGAATTTTTGCGCCACTTTGTGTACATCCTGTATAACACGCAAAATCCACAAGTTAATACTTCTATAAAAGCAGAATGCAGAAAATACCTTGAAATCTTTAATATCCGTTTCTTAATCGCTCATGTTTACTCAAATCTTGAATTTGTATTGACATTTCGAATATCTGAAAGTCTGAAATTTTTTGAATCAAAGAACAAGGTGTTTCACACACAAAAATGTGTGGCAATGTTCAACTATCTCTTTACAAAGAACGTCATCAAATTATAGTATCATTAAATATACTGAAAGGTATTCCGCTGACTACATGTTCCAAAACGAATTGCTATTTTTAAAATAAATGTACACAGATACATACTTACAAAATTATAATGCAATATATTGCATAATATGTTATATTTGTAATGTTGCATATCCAGATAAAATATATTAGGGCAACCAATACATACATGCACATGCACAAACAATCACCCATTAACCCATTAATGCCCAGAATTATTTTGGGCAAAAAATTTCAGTTTCCTTTATAACAATTTAGGTAGGCATGTGAGTAATTGAAACTAAAAAAATTTATACTGTAGTTTGGGATATTTGTCATGGGTCCCTTGGGCTTCAGCAGTTCTATTTTAGTAGAAACTGAAACTACGTGTGTGCGTAATGATATTTACTTCAAAATAATTTAAAATTATTTTACCACAATAAAAACAAATTGTTATTTATGAAAAGCTCCAAAACATTTGTCATGCTGGGGAACGCCGTCTTATTACTACAAACTTTACATCTGCTTTGCTGAGTCTAAATGATATGTCGTCCGATAGAAATTCCAGGGTTTCCTATCGATGCCCTTTTTGATCCTGGTGCTAGATTTCTTGTGCCCTACTTTAGAATCAGTGTTTGACAGAGTTTTCTTTTGAATAACAGGTTGTCATCGGCACAGCCATATTTTCGAGCCAAAATACTATGAGTATATATGATTTTTTCCTCGAAATGCGATAGTCAGAAACCTGATTACCCAGTTGATCCACACCGCCCGTAGAGCATTTGTATTTATCAACTATGGGCGGCTGAGGAATATTAACTTTACTCTTCTATTTAACAATATATCAGCATTACGTGACTGGGTCACTTCCAAACTCATTGTATAATAGTGTGACCACACTATTATCCTTCGAGCGAACCGCAACGACATTATTTTTCGCATCCAGTGCGCTACACATACCTACCCTTTCAAGTTTTTTTGTTATTGAAGTTTCTATTAGTTTACGTTTATTAGTTCTACTTTAGCAAACAGTGCCAGTAGCCTCAAATCCGATTTGTCCCAACTTTCTGATATTTTACAGAAGTCAATTAATGATCAAAGAACAAAGATATAGTGTGATCCTGGAAGTTGGTTTTTAAAATACTAGCAAAATGAAAAACCATTTATTCCCCTAAGCCCATTCTTTCAACTCTATCCATATTTCTCGCTTTTCCTTGGTAAATTTGTAATTTTAAACTGATCTGAACTTGAGAACAGCTATCCAAGCTTTGTACCCGAAGCGCACGGGTTCCCACGGATAAACTGTTTACAGCCATGTCTGTAGTAATAGGGTATCATGGATTTATCTATAGACACGTTACTGTCCGCAGGTACATAAGGTATAAACTGAGCATTTAGGGCATCAGTAAGATATACAATTTTACCAAGTTTGTCATCAAGCGGCAAATTATAATTATCATCCGCATGGAAGCAGTGAAATTTCTTCTGAAATCCGTTTCCACGTATAGAATTTGACACTAAATCGTTCTGAACATCTTCGGCAGTTTACCAATACATTCATCTCCAAGTGGCATAAATGTAGATAAACCGCACTGCACTATGAAAAAAATTCGGAGTTAAAAAATGTTGAAAAAACTCCAAAGTATAACTGTGCCCAAACATTGTCAACAGCCTCACACATTTGAAATACTATTTATCTGTTTTTTGCAAATCTTCTCCTTCAGGGTCGCTCTTTGGTACTGGTTCAATACCTTTGGAATGTATAGATTTGGCTGTTCTTTTTCTTCTTTCGGGTACTAGCATTCTTGTGGGTTCATTACTTTTCTGGCAAGGCGGTTGATGTATTCGAAGCAGGAAGGTTATTATTATCATACAAAAATTCAGCCTCAACGTTTATCTGTGAGGAGCATGAGCATGAGTATTCCGCACTTTCTTCTCCGTCGTCAGGTGGTAAAATAACAATACCATCCGGTAGTTGATGTATGATGGGTTGTTAACGATCCCTTGGGTATTAATGGTTTGCAACTAACAGGTGATACCGAAGTGAAATTATTGAAACTCTAGAAGTGTGGCGAATCCCAATACATTTCTACCACCAGCAATTGCCCTTTATTACCTAAAGTAAAATTAATTAAATCTATTTTTTTTGTCAAATATTTACTATTGTTTGCAATCGTCCTCCATCAAATGTGTTGCTGTCTAATATCTTACTTCGTTCAGACACTTAAATACTACATCGCTAACAATTAAATTAATGAACAAAATCGCAATAGTATATCTTCATACTCATATCATCGTCCACAGTTGTTCTGTTATAATTTCTATATACTAAATACTATAAGTACGTCATGCAACTGATGTTATTTAGCAGCTTAGTTAGCAGGAATAAGCTGATAAAAACAACGTCTAACGTTAATAACAACACGTTATCTTCCCTTTAGGGTTGTAAACTACTATTTTAGCACTATGACAAAATCTAATACAGAATATCAATCGGGACTGATTTTTTGCGGTTTACTGTTTTATCGTGCTGCAAGGAAAATCGTTTTGAACTAATTCAAAATCAAACTGTTACTTAATATCCGGAAACATATTCTTTGGCCTTCACAAAATTATATCGTTTGACAGAGGTGTATTTTTACGTTCCATAGGATAGCTATTTCCATACATTGTTATGTCTATAACAATTAACCATGCTTTTCTAGTAATTTTTCTTACATTTATACTTAAATAGTTCTATACGTTTCGATAACATTTACGGTTATCGTCTTCAGTAGTAGTAGTAAAATCTTTTAGGATTGTTTAAGGTGTTAGAACAAAGGACCGCGCTATTGTCTTAAGGAAAGCGTCCTTCGGTTAAAATGTCCAATTTTCTGATAATTATTTGTTCTTGTCGTACTCATCAAGATTGTTCATAAGCACAAGGTCATCCTATGGCTAGTTTTAGAAATGCAGGTTGTTACAGTTCCAAAATACCTACCTTGCCATGTATATTATTTTTGGTTTGAAAGCACTGATGTCCATTTTATCTTATAAGTGCTTTTTCTTACATCTTTATAGGATATGTAGTTGTACACAAAGGGTACTATTCAGTTTCATTTACAGGTTGATACCCATTTTGACATGATGGTTTTTTAAAAAAATATTTTGTTTTATTACAGCCACATAATTGCTACTGTGAAAAACTCTTAATTGGCTATGATATTATGTTGGTTAAGAAAATAGTTATAAATATATGTTATACAAGGTGATTCAATCATCAATTCTTTTTAAAATCAAATAACGAAACCCTCTGTATGTGGCAATTGATTTTGAATTCATTTTATCCTTTAGTTAGACAAATTAGGTACTACTTAAGATTATACAGGGCGATTCAATAATTTTTCAAAACATTAAATATAACAATAAGTCGAAAAACCTTTTTTTTGTTCATCACCCTGCATCTAAAAATTGACTCAGTCAGTGTAGATTAATTTTAAAATCTTCGAATGCAGCATATTGTAATGATTTTGTTCCTAAAGGTAGAGTCTGGCAAGTTTCACCAAGATATATCAAATGAAGCATCCTGTATTTTTAAAACTAGTCATAGGATCATTTTGTGCTAATGAACAACATTGATGAGTATGTCGAGAACTGATACATATCAGAAAATTATATATTTTTACCCAAGGCGACTTTAAATACGGATTTAAAAACGCTGATCATTTTGACATGCCAGACTCTATCTGTAAATGTACTTATAGGATTGAAACGAAACTTTACGAAAAAAATGATTATAATATACTCTTTTTGAAGATTTTAAAATTAATATACCTTGACCGTGCCAACTTTTGAATACAGGATGATGAAACAAAGAAAGGTGTTTCGACTTATTGTTATATTTAATATTTTGCAAAACTATTGATTCGCCCTGTATAATCTTAAGTAGTACTTAATCTGCCTAACTAGGGTATAAAATGAAGTCAAAATCAATTCCCACATACAGAGGGTTCCGTTATACGATTTTAAACTGAATTGATGATTGGGACAAACTTGTGAATCACCTTGTATAATATATATTTATACCTATTTACTTAACCAACATAATATCATATCCAATGAAGAGTCTTTCATAGCAGCAATTATGTGGCTGTAATAAAACAAAATAGTTTTTTTAAAAAAACTATAATGTCAAAATGTGTATCACCCTGTAAATAAGATTGAATCGTATCCTTTGTGTACAAATACATATGATATAAAGATGAAAAAATGGCATTTAGAAGATAAAATCATCAGTACTTACAAACCAAAAATAATGAACATGGCAAAGCAGGTATTTTGAAACTTTAACACCCTGTATTTCTAAAACAAGCCGTAGGATGACTTTTTGCCTATGAATAGTATTGATAGGTACGATAAGAACTTAAACATATCAAAAAATCAGACATTTTAACCGATGGCCACTTTCCATAAGAAAATTGCGTGATCATTTATTAAATATAGAAAATTGAAAATGCAAACATAAGCCTGCATAAGAATAACTAGGTCCTTAACATATTAAATATTGTTAAACTGCCTTGAAGATGACAAATCAGAACAACTTGTAACGGTCATAATCAAAGAGCAAATTTGACAAAATTTAATCAAATGATGTGAAAAACTTTTATTTGAAATTTCACAAATAGAAACAACATACCAATTTAAAACGTAGTCAAATCTAACATAAAAACAGCTTTGTTAATAATGGTGTCATTTTACAGTGAAAAACAATGCAGTACGTTAATGCAATTTTCTATTTTAAATTCATTTTGTAGTGAATGTTTCATTTTTCACTATTAAGCGAGCTTTGTCCTTTCGTCCATCCCTGTAATCTCCTAAACGGCATAATGAAAATGATGCATTAAGTTTGCTACAAATTGAGCAAGAAATATCAGTATACAATTTTGGAATACCTTCCCATATTTCGTCACAAAATCAAAGTATACCATCAATTCTCTCAGAAAATCACCGCTTGCCAAATTTTGTTTTTACCTCACTTTTTAAAAGTAAAAGATAATTCTTCAATAGTGCACCACTTGATTGTGCACTAAACAATTGGGTTTTTGACGAGTATCAAAATGTAAGTGTAAGGTGTGTGTATTTTTGTCTACTATAGAAAAGACCAAATGAATAACTCTCTTTCCCTGCTGTCGCGTGAAAAACACTTACAAAATGTTTCTTTGTTATTTCTCACACTGTCCAAGTACTAAAGGATTTCATAAAAAAAGATTAATAAAACAATATACAAAGAACCGTATGTTTGTCTGTGCACATAATAACTCGTCCATTAGAAAACCTATTGATTTCTGGTTTTGATGATGACTTTAGTTGTACAAACTAAAACAGATTTTCCAAAAAAAGTAGATAGGATCAGTGAGAGATAATAATGTTGCCCAAAATCTAATTAACGCACAAAATTGCCTGGAAATTATAATCCTAGGTTCCATTAGTGTTGGTCAGCACTGAAGCTGAATATCGTTCAAGATCTATGCTGATACACCAATTTTGTTGAGGACGCAAAAAATGGATTCTCTTGATGATATGTAGTTCATAAGTGTCGCTCGACGTTTGAGACGAATATTATCCAAAATTTATATTGATACACCAGTTGGAGACGTTGGGGACACGGCAAAATGGATTGCTTCGATCACCAGCAGCTAAATTATGTAGTCCATGAGCGATGTCGTCGTTTGGGTTAAATATTGACCAATTTATTGCCATATTTGTACACAAATTTCGTTGAGATTACGCAGAATTAATTTCTGGCTAAGTTGTGTGTCTCCTAACTGCCTGGGGTAAAATTTGTCTAAAACCTGTGGTTAGGCAGCATTGTTGCTGGACATGCAGTAAAATACATTCTTTTGATGAATAAGGGCAAAATTTTGTGTTCCATGGCTGTTGGTTATCATTTGGGCGATATGGATGAAAAACTATATTCATCCAAAAATTTAGTTGGGGCCACGGCAAGATTTATTACCACGATAACTATGAGCTAAATTCTATTACTCATGAGCTTTGGAATCGGAGCTAAATTTTACCCGAAATCTATATTTGAGACACTATATACACTATGAAGGATTTTATCCATTACCAGTAGTCTCGAGTCTTGGTCAGTGCCGAATATTGTTAAAAATCTATATTACATACCAAATTGTTGGGGTGTTTACCAAATTACAAGAGAGAAAAATTCGTTTTACTTGACTTTTGCGTTTCATTTACTTGCATTATGAGGTGTATATATAATTTTCCGTCATTCATTGTGAAAGAATAGAACATACTGTTTTATTCGAAATATTGTCGATCACTACCACGTTTTCCTATCTTTCTGACAGTATACGGATACCGCCGATACTCACGATAAGCTACTCAATCACGCCAACTATATTGCCGCATGGAATGGTTGCAAAAGCATCATCACCAAGGCCAGAAAGATGTTTGATGAACGTAAATGCAAAGAATTAGTCTCCTGGTCGTAAATTTTGGTCATTAGCTAAAGCCATCAGTAAAAACTTTAGTACATCTTCCTTTCTTCCAGACATGCCGCGACGGAGCTGTAGTAGCTGATCCTGCTGAAGAAGCCAACCTCTTTGTCGATTACTTTGCATAAAATTCAAGTGTCAATGAATCTGGTAAAGCCATGCCATCGCCTAAATCTACCCCATACGCTATTAAACCAATCTACTTTTGTTATAAGCTCCTAGAATCAATTATCAATAAACTTGACACAAACAAGGCGACTGGCCCTGACGGTATTCCAGCTATCGCCCGTAAAACATGCTACCCTGCTACAGCTAGTACCTGTATTGTCCAAACCCTTTTCGATCTCCATGTCATGTGGAGAGTTTCCCTCATCGTGAAAGTTGGCAAATGTCAAACATTTTCCTAAAAAGGGCGACAAAACAGATAATTGAAACTGTCGACCAACAGTTATTACTTCCATTCTATAGAAAATCATAGAGAACGCCGTCAACCACCAACTACTTTCGTTCCTCGAGTCCAATAAACTCTAAAACGACCACCAGTATGAGTTCAGACAGAGTCGTTCAACGGGTGATCTTCTTTCATATGTCACCCAACTTTTGAATAACACATTAGAGAGGTCCGCTGAAACAGTTTCAGTAGATTTAGATATTTCAAAGGCTTTTGACCAGGTTTGGCACAAGTGCCTAATTGCCAAGCTCACTTCGTTCGGCTTATCCAATACGCTCATCAATTGGATATCTAGATTTCTTGACAAAAGACGTATACGCGTTGTCGTCGATGGCTTCTTTTTGATTAACGCGGGAGTACCCCAAGGCTCAGTGGTCTCCCACACTTTTCCTCAAAAATTAGCCCGATTCGTTGCTTTGCAGACGACAGCGCTCTACATTGTAGTTCTTCTCAGTTTTTCCACAACAATAAGTCTAGTCAGGACGTTAAGGTGAAAATGGCAGCCTTAATCAACAGTGACTTAGAACATGTCCTTGAATGGGGAAGGAATAATCTAATCACGTTCAACGTCGATAAAACGCAGTGTTGCCATATGTCCGTCAAGAAAGACCGATCATTTCCTGCTGTAAATATGAATGGCTTAGAACTCAAGTTTTCAAACTCTATTTCTATGTTACGGATGTCCGTATCATCGAACCTTTCATGGATTGACCACATTTTGTCAGCCAGCAAAACAGCTGCCTATAAACTGTTTTTTCTATACAGATCTAAACAGTAAATCACATCGCAACAACTCCTTTTACCGTATAAGGCTCAAATTCGACCTCATCTGGAATACAATTCCCACCTCTGGGTCAGTGCTACCCATTACGCCCTTCATATAGTAAACCGCATCTAAAAAAGAACTACATGGCTTATAAATGACCCATCTCTGACTTCTGACCTACAGCCTCTTGAGCATAGAAGAATAGTTTCGGATCTTTCCTTGTTCTATCGCTATTACCGTGGCAGAACACTTGGTTCGCCCATTCACACCATAATTACCCACTCAAAATCTACATTTTTCCACACGGCGACCAAATTGTGGAATGCACTACGCAGTTTCTATTTTCCTCCAAACTTTCACTTAAGTCAATTTAAGGTAGCCATTCATAAACCCCTCTCGGCAGCCTAGCAATACCCCTAAACGCTCCCAGTGTTCCTGAGTGTTTTAGCACGTTATGCAAGTCTTAGCCTGTTCGGGAATACTGTAAGTAAAAAAATCAAGTGTTTCCAACCAAGTTTTGATCCGCGGCACAACATGGGTACAAGCATTATGATGCAGAAGTACAGTTTTTTCGTGTATTCGGCGCGCTTTTGATTGAGTTCGGTTTGAGCAATTCATCACACACGACAACCAGCTAATCCCACAAAGTACACAAGAGTTTTTTTTTTCCATGAATATTTGGTCCATTTTTCATCACCAGTAACTATGAGGCGTTGGTTCATATGGAACCCTAGTTCGTTGTTTTAGAATCATTGCCAATGATTTCATCCGAAGTGAAATTGTTTATTGGGTCACTTTTAATGTAAGTACAAGTTATTCTTGCGATTGGTATGAATCGTGATCCAATAATGCTTCCATTTTCACGTCTACGTACACTTTCGGCCTTTCGTTCTCTGCCTTTGATGTCAAATTCATATTCTTAAACTTTTGATACTACTTGCAACAACTTCTCTCACTTAAGGCAGCCTCATCATATACTTCAATTAGCAACTAATGCGCTACGCTACAGATTTGTTCAAATTGAAGAAGTAACACAAAAACTCCCGCAAACGACAATTATTCCACTCAAAACTCAACACAGTCGCACAAAAAATATATTATACTGATAAAAATCGTACGATAGTGATGTTTTAGATCTGGAAATTTTAACCACACGGCGGAACTTATTTGTACATCAATGTAGATTATACATAAAATAGAGAATTTCTGTGTAAAAAAAGGGATACGAAATACGTAAGATTTAAACCCGCTAATTTATTCAGTAATACCAAACTTTTTTGTTTTCACTAGGTTTATCTTCAGTATCTCTTTTTGAACTTTCATTGTGATTTTCAGTCTCAATCCTTTTCTTTCAGACTTTCCTACAATTGACTAACAAATATTGTTGTATATTGTATTTCTTTTTATGCCAAAATTGTTACTCATAACTTCCACATTAAGCAAATATTTGTTTATGTCCTTGTTACCCATTTATCTCAGAAACTTGTAAGTGGAAGGGTAGAGCAAATGGGTTGGAGATTATTATTATGAAAGCTATTTTAGAATTTCACAACAAAACTAATTTTCCCTTTTATTTGATAGGTTTTATAGATTTAAAAATTATCCTTTTATTTTCTCAATTAAATTAATAATTCACATAAAAGCCAACTAGCTTTACCCACGCTACAAACCAATTGAATGAGTACCTTGTTAGTCTACGCGAAAGGATTGAGCCCAATTCCCTACCGAGCAATCCATTCAAATCTTAAACTTGGGTGTCTTTATAAGTGCACTAGTAATATAAGTTCTTCCACTTTTGAGTAATTTCTTAAGAGAAAATGTTAAACTAGAGTTAATATAATACGGATGTTTGCCGGTTGAAAATTTAATAGCTAATTGAAAATAACATCTATTATATCTTCTATATTAAAATAAAAAATCTTTAGGATTTCGTGTTGGAATTTATTCTAGAATGCATTCCAATACCACTGATAAAAAAGAACGAAGCTTATTGCCAGCAACTGACATTCACAAAAGATGAAAACATAAGCAAAAAAATTTATATACCTATATAACAATATTGGTATAAATTGAATTTTTTTTCTAGGCGATCTAACAACACGTTTTTATTTGCACTCTTTTTACGCTTTTCATTCACAAATATTAAATTACCTGTACATTTGATAATAATTTCAGTTCAGCCTAAATTTAACAATTCAAATTGTACTCGACTTCAGATCTTTATCATACTAGGTGTCACATAAACTAAGAAACTAATAAATAATCAACTTTCTTTACAAAGTTTTTAAGATTATAAAGTATTGTTTCCATAATTAGTTTAATTAATTAATGTTTTAAACATTTACTCACATTATTTGCATGTCCTATACCTCAGCATTACTAATTCTGTGCAATGAATAAAATTTTGAATACCGTTCTTTATTGCGACTTAATCAGTGCTTTGTTCGAAAAATTTATGATTTTTTTATGTTTAAGTGTTTTAAAGCGATTTATTAGTTAGCGAAGAAAAGTTTTTTAGGATTTTTTTACAGACACGCTTTTAATTTTGTTCCAAGTTATATTTTATTAAATTGTGCACTACTTAACTCAACACATAACTCTATACACATTAGTCTACTATGTTAACTATTATGCTTAAATCAAAATATATTGTTTAACAAATTGGTTTAACGCAAATACACGTAATACTTCTTTTGTAAGTGAACATTTTGTGTAGTAATATAGCTTTTTAATTAATGCTATGATCTCATAAAGCTACATAAGTACTACCGAAACTTGTGAGTGATTAATGTTGGTTAGCTTCATCAATAACATTCTATTTCCAAAAATCTTAATCTTAATAAAAAATAAGTAGTGAAACCTCTCATTAATTAATCAACCTTAAAAGCTTCGTCAACATTATAAACAACAGTAAAGAAATCGTCGTCACTGCAAAACTGTATAATCTGAAAAATTATATTAAACCAAGTATCAACCAGAAATGAATCAAAGCTATTGCTTCCTACTAATTTATGTAAACCGTAAATCATGATGGTGCTGCGAGTTAGGACAAGATCATAAAAGACGAGGTAAATACGCTTCGCTGGCCTGAAACGCACCTATATCGTACTATGCAACAAAAGGGGGTGTGTTCATCTGAGTACTTGAATACAGTTATACAACTTTTTAACTAGATTACAAAGAACACACAGTAGTTACGTTAACTTGCACAGATTTTCAGTCTAACTTTTTTCCCAGCTCACAGCGACCCTTCGTTAATTGAGCGGAAAACACCAGTTGAATTTTTGCCACAGAGTACAGCCTTTATGCTCATCCAATTTCGGTAATATTAACGATTCTCTACTCCCCCATTCTCACAGTAGAAGTTTGCCATCCAACCAAGTGAAATTTAACCAATTCTAACTTATACAGTGCAAATTTTGTGGTTATGTAATTTCCGCGACATAATTTTATACATGTAGGTCCAAATCAACAATTGAAGAAATTGAGTAAACACATGACTTTGGGCTCATACTCTGCCGATTTCTGTCGTGTAATATAAATTTTGTGCTAATACAATGGAATAGGTATTATTGATTTTATGCCTGTTTTACATGTGACTTCATTCCAAAAATACACTGAAATAAACATCAATATATGTACATGTATTGATGAAGGAAAAAATGTATTCATCAATTTAATGCAAATTTATTTTCTCTTATGGGAAATGGCAGACGATGTAGCTAATTTGCAAATATGACAATTACTGTAAGGGTACCTTTCTTATCTAATGAGCTAAAATTGAGGTAAGATAGAAAAACGTACAGTATTATTATAGCACGGTGTCTTTATATTTTGAGCAAATCGCTGATTGCACAATCTAGTAGATCCAGGAAGTGATAAAAACTATAAGTATATTGTGAAGTAAATGGGATACGTAAATGTTACCAACACCTACAACATACTTCTGATTATTTATGTTTTTAATACGTCAGGTTTGTAACTCTATTTTGTCTGCCTCCGCGAACACGCTAACTTACCTGCCAAAAGTCAGATCCATTTTTGCTGAACACATTTGAGGGTTATTTGAAAGAATACTTTCTGTTGTCGTTTGTTTCTTTAAACAGTTAAAAACATGAACATTACTAAAAAAAGTTTTTGTACGCCACTTCTAATAGTGTACTGAGCATATCGGCGAGTGGAAACACGATCTGCATAGCATTTGGGCGGTAATGGGTTCGATTCCCGTTACCGTCCACCCTGCATCAGGTTCTCTCAGTGTGTTTCCCCAAACATGTAGTGCCATGATCCTATATTGACCAGACCTACCTTAATCCCACCATGCTTACATACTTAATGTATGTATGTTTGTCAGGGAGAAGATGTAGGAGCTTGAAAGCTTAAGCAACCCACCCTTTTCCTGTTTTTCCTAACAGGGGTCATTTAGTACTATTTCAAACATCTCCGCAATAGTATATATATATATATATATATATATATATTTTCTTGTTCTCTTTTGTCAGGTTTCATTTTGGTTATCATCTTTGTAAACACCAGCGCAACTATATTATCACATTGATATATAAGAAATTATATTGACTGAACATTATTATTCAATGATGTTTGGTCTTGTTAGCATATGATTAAAATTGCGGTGAATGAAGTAGATGAGTTGCTTTTAACAATTTTAGGGCAATTGTAAATCAATTTTTTGATGTATCTATGTGGATTTAATTAAAATCATAATTAGAGACTACCAAACGAATCAAAAATATTACGTTCGTAGTTGTACTAATACAAAGTTCGTAACCATTTCTTCAGTTTTGTTAACGCTCCATTCACGACTTTGTCTCTGAATGTAAATTATTGGTGATCATGTAAGGATTATAGAGCAATTTATAGAATATTTATTTGTACAAGATGTATAGATACAACGTTAGTAACTTCTTTTGCAGTTAAGATAACGTTCCACCCACGATTTTGCCTCTCACTAATTAATTTTTTTCATCTCATCCCGTAGCCGGGGTGATCATTTAAGGACTGTTTTATAGAGCGCTTTATAAACTATTCACAAGTGAAGTATGGTAGTGGTACAAAGTTCGTAGCCAAGGGCGCCGGAAAGGGGGAGTAAAGCAGGGCACTTGCCCGCCCCCTAGAAAATTGAATGTTTTTGTTTTTACCTAGCTAGCTCTCGTAAAACATTCGAATTTTGATTTAAAATCATAAAGCCTAACAGAACTGAATAGTACATTTTTTATAACACTCAAGGTCAAGATAATATATTAATCTCATGATTTCGCATAAATCATGATAACGCTGCACTTGTTGAGATTGCTGCCGCCGCCTCCTTCGCATATCGCATTCCCTTCATTTTGTATACATAGACATTTTAAGGAACGTGTTTGTTCTTGTTTAGCTTGACTTGAATTTTTGAGTGAATGAGTTTTGTTAAGACATTTCACAAGTGCTACGCCTACGCTACAAATTTGAATTGTAAGGTAACTCGTATTTTAATTAATATGGTCAATAGGTTAATAGGTGTTGTTAAAAATGCAATGAAAAATATTTACAGATACAGTAGTTACTAGTTAGTAGTTTTATTACGCAGAATTTCAAAGTAGATGATTTGTACCATTTTTTTATTTCATTTTTCAATTGTTTTCTGGCAAAGGCTTAGAATAAAATAAAAACTAGGAGTTTTCTGCTACTCTACTCTACTTAACGATTTTTTCTATTTTATGATATATTTTATTTTTACTACTGAACATATCATATTTTTAGAAATCATGGATATAAGAAATTTTTTTAAGAAAAAAACTGATAGTAATTACACATCGAAGCCTTCTGAACCATTAGAAGTAGAACCTAGTACATCTACAAACATAGTTACTAGCTTAGCAGTAGAGAGTGGTTTTGGATCCTTACATTCTGATGATCAGGGATCTAATACGTCAACGTCATTATCTGGTGTTGGTGAAAATCGTACTGTTGATACTCATCCTTTAGATATAGGAGATTTTATTGAAAAGCATGCTTCTATTTCCGATGAAACAAGATATGCGTTATTGACTCGACATTTTTTTCCCGATTCAAGTTACAATTTTAAAATGGACTCAGCTGGAAAAAGAGTTTTCCGTTACGAATGGTTACAAAATTACGATTGCTTAGCTTATTCCAGTAAACTTAAGGGTGGACTTTGTAAAACTTGTGTTATATTTCGACCGAATCTAAGAAGAGGGGCTTTTAGTTCATTGTAAAACCTTTCAAGAATTATAAAGACTTCAATGAAATGGAAAAAAAAACATATGTGTTCGGAGTGGCATCGCTCATCTACAATAAAAGCTGTAAATTTTCGACATGTTATGGATGGTAAAAGTACTTGTGTCACTGAACAGCTCAGTAATTATGAAAGGGAACAAGTTAAATCTAATAGACAAAAACTTATGCCAATCATTTCGACTATAATTTTTTGTGGTACCCACGATTTACCTCTCCGTGGTAAAACCATTGGAAATTTTGATGATCTCCTAAATTTTAGAGTCGAGAGCGTAGATTTAGTACTAAAAGGTCATTTGGAAAATTGTGCAAAAATGCTAAATATACTTCTCACCAGACTCAGAATGAATGAATTAAGATTTGTTGTGATATTATTCGAGAAGAAATTATTACAGAAGTGAATGCCAGTGACGGTTTTTCATTGTTAGCTGATGAATCTCCTGATATTTCTGGTGTTGAGCAGCTCTCGATAGGAGTAAGATTCGTGGATAAAAATAATTCAGTACGTGAGGAATTCTTGGGATTTACTGAACTTAGTTCCATGAATGCAGACGGTATATCATCATCAATATTACAAACTTGGGAAAATTATGGCTTAAATATCCAATAGTTAGTAGGATTAGGATTTTATGGTTGTGCAGCAATGGCAGGCCGCGAAAACGGAGTGCAGAGAATAATTCGTGAGAAATATAACAAAGCTCTCTTTTTTCATTGGGCTTCACACAGACTTAACTTAGTGGTCAACGACTTAAATAAAATCCAGGATGTACAAAATTCAGTAGCTACTATTAAAAAAGTCATTAACTTTTTCCGCGAAAGTCCATATCAAAGAAAATATGCACCCAAAATTCCCTTATTTTGTGAAACGAGATGGTCTGCCAAGTGTAAGTCCATAAGAATATTCTCTGAACAATTTGAGGAAATAAGAAGCGCCCAAGAATATTTATCATATACGATGGAAATAAATGGAGATACACGATCGAAATCCAACCAGTTGTTATGCGCAATTTCCACTCCTAAATTTATTATGTGTTTGCATATTATTTCACACTATAGCGCCAAACTGGAACCTGTTTGTAATATTTTACAAACAAAAACAGTAAACCTTTTAGCGACGAAGAAACTTATTCAATTACTTTTATCTATTCTGAAAGATCACAGGGCTGAAGCAGAGAATTACTTTAAAGATATATTTCAAAAATGTGTATTGGAAGGAAGAGAATTTGACATAGATATTGAAATACCTAGGTTAGCCGCAACGCAAACACAAAGGGCTAACTATTCTACTGATAGTGCTGAAAATTATTTTCGAATTTCTTTATTTACTCCATATCTGAATTCAATTATACAGTCCATTGAAGTCCGATTTTCCCAAGAGACGGATAGTGCATTTGCTTTGTCTATTTTTCACCCGCAATTAATCATACAGAAGGAAGCATTTAGTTTGTTAAAATCAAAAATTCATAACATTTCAAAACTGTATGAAATTGCGAAGTCGAAACTTGGAAAGAAATATGAGTTTCAAAAGTTAAAAGTAACGATATTGAGAGGAGTTCGAGGTTGTTGAATTAATAGATAAACATTGCAAGTTCTTTTCTTCCATCAAAAAAGTGTTACAAATTTTTTTAGCCTTACCCCCTACCACAACAATTGAAAGATCTTTTAGTACGCTCCGGCGGGTAAAAGCCTGGTTGAGATGAACCATGTGTCAAGAGAGACTTTCTGGTCTCTGTATACTTAGCGTTCACAGGGAATCTGTAAATAAAAATAAAGACTTATTTATTGAAAAAGTAATTAATAGATTTTCTCAAAACAGAAGAAATCTCTTATTACTTTTCTCAGATTAGAAAAATAACATAAAAGTTTACTTTTTATAACTGTATATTATATATATATATATATATATATATATATATATATATATATATATATATATATATATATATATATATATATATATATATATTTAATAATAATGGTGTAAAAGTTTTAATCTGATTTACTTTGCCCCCCTCTATATTTGACTCTTCCGGCGCCACTGTTCGTAGCTGTTATATTAATTATAATAACGCTCCTTTAATTAGTAGATTTTCTCAAAACAGAAGAAATCTCTTATTACTTTTCTCAGATTAGAAAAATAACATAAAAGTTTACTTTTTATAACCGTATAATATATATATATATATATATATATATATATATTATATATATATATATATATATATATATATATATATATATATATATATTATTTTAATAATAATGGTGTAAAAGTTTTAATCTGATTTACTTTGCCCCCCTCTATATTTGTCTCTTTCGGCGCCACTGTTCGTAGCTATTATATTAATTATAATAACGCTCCTTCCACAATTTGGGTCTGAACCGAACAGAATGGATCCCACTAATCTCCTAGCTTAGGGTCACTAGGTAAGAACCACTCCATAGATCGTCTCGTGATAGACATATTAAGGTGGTCATCTTCTTATATAGCGTCGAATTAAATAACCGTTGTATATGTCATTTATTAATAATTTACCGGATACCATATTTTATTATTCCTTAACGGTGTTTATTTTTAATTGTATATATAATTTTGTTAGTTTTGAAATAATTTCATTTGTTTTAATCTTTAACCTAACCGTCCGTTTGCCGCTTGATGTTTTATTGTGAGTATAGAAAATTCCTTCCTAGGAGTTTTTCCATGTCCACATGGGTCAAATGCTCAGAATACAGCATACTACAGCGAGTAATCGCATTCGCTTTAAGATTAATTAATAATGTACGTGTAAAACTCTTAGACAAAGGCTTACCCTAAAGCAGCACCTGCTTATAGCTAATTGCATCGTGCAGCGTATTCAATGATAAAGGACGGATATGTAAATAATAATAAATGATCGTCTCTTAGTTCACTTATTGGCGATGCAGGAATAATTAGTATGGATGGCTGCTTAAAAATGCTTTTATCTCATATAATGCGAAATTCTACCTACTTTATGTAACAAAACTAATGATAGACGGAGTTGAGCGACAACGCACATTAGCTTTCACGGTAGCAATCATTAACCACCATTAACTGCAAGAATGTCACACGACAAATCATACAAAGTTGAGGCCAAAGTGGAGGTTATGATTAAGTTTTAAACTGGAAGTTGTGACCAGAGTGTAGTCTTAGAAGCCAGTGAGCGCTGTGATCCGTGGAGGTAGTGACATAGATCCCGCACAGCATAAGGTCCCAAGTATCACATTTAAATATTAATTGGCATTGCAAACACCTCGGTCACTTCATTTTGAAGGAAATGTACCGTTTACGTCGTATTGTTGGCGACGTTGTTTATAGTATGAAGAAATGTATACTTTATTAACTCGATTGAAGCGACCCATACAACCGTTATATCAGGATCCGGATAATTTTCAAATTCTAATAACGGGACATCTTACTGGAGAAACCGTAACCGCTTCAATTGAACTTGGATTGAGTGACATACAGATTAATTGTATATACGGATGCCGAACTACTGCGGTAGCATTTCTGACTACGCTTGATAAGGGAGTACCTAAACTAATTACAACAACGGCAAAAATGGCACTCATCCAAACCGTTTCCCTTTGAGGTTGGGATGTTGGCGCTACTCAGGGAAGAAAGTCTACGGCTAATGTAATGGTTCCTGAGAAGAATTACGAAGTTTCAGACTGGTCGAGATCGTAGAGGGAGTACTAACGCTAAAAATAAGAAACGTTGAGATACGACGGCGCTCGGATAAATTGTGTGTGCTTCCCGACAGATTAATCAGTGAAACCTCGAGTTTCATAGGCGGTGGGATGTTAAGAATTTTACTTACCTAGCTATCTTAATTGTACTTAATAATATTGGAATTAATCATGGTTTTTTTACATCCAAATGTAAGTTCTGTCACGTAGTTTATCTGTAGTACCGTTAGTTCTTAGAGAAGTTTTTGAAGGGAGCAAAATTTGGTTTAGTCACTCAATAGTATTCATTGAAGTTTATAGGAGTTCCTCAGGTCGTCTTTTTTTGTCAAAGTAGAATTTTATAAAAAAGAAACACTTATTGTCAGTTTTGGTGAAGTTATCAATTGTAAACATATACTACTCGAATTTAATCAACACATCAAAATATTACGTCTTTAAGCGAATTTTAGTCAATCATCAAGGGAAGACAAAAGAAAGCAAATATTAACTCACGGGTAAGTTTCGTACCTGCGAACGTGTGTACTGTAACACATTATTAAAACAAAAGCAAATTAATGTATTATTAATTAATTTAGAAAATTTGATTATGCCTTGTGGTAAACCCAATCTTAAATGAAGCTTTCTGAAACTAAATGTCCAAGTTAGACTTTACGACTTGAATTTAGACAGACAAAAGTTTACTATCTTTATGTTTACGTTAGCAAACACACAACAAGATGTACTTTCTTGCATCTTTCAAGTATGAAACCTGAAAGTCTTTTGTAATGTTAGTTACGTCATATAAAAGTTAATTCAAGCAATCTTTCATATAATTGATTTTAAACTGGAGTCTCTGCTTCTACCCTCGTCAGTAATATGCCAGCAGTAGCTTATCATATAAATGACTTCAAAATCAAATTTATACTTTATTTCTGACCAACAATGCCTTTAGGTTAATATAATTTGTTTTGATGTAATTTTAACAGTACCCATCATTAACTTACCAAGTTCCAAGTTATTTCTGAAATATTAAATAGCAGAAACAATATATAAATTACTTGACTGCAAGAATAACCTTTGGTTTATCGCTTAGTTACAAAATAATTTACTAGTCCAGTAATAAAATCCTATTTTTGGAAGATAAAATATAATAATGGATATATTAAGTGCTTCTAAAAGAAAATGAAAACTGAACAAATCAAATTACCCACACATCTCAAATGACGTAATCAGTTGAATTTTTTTGAAACCATGACTACGTTATAATAAAAGTTTTGGTATCATTTACAGTTATAGACCAAAACAAGATATTTATTTCTAGATTGCACTCGTTAAGCGCACATGCCGATTTTTCTGACAGTTTCGACAAGTATATACTTAAAATAAAACAAGATTATTTTCACCTCGTAAAGAAAGGATTTTAGCAAGCAATTGTAGTGATAAATCAAACTGTGTTCAAAGTATTTTTAGATTGTTGAAAAAATATGTTTGAAGGAATTTGAAAATTATCTTGAACATTAGTCTCTTATAAAAACATAAAAGTCAAATGTACAGGAGAATATAAACGTCAAAGTGTGTATCGAAAATAAAATAGGGTTTTGAGCCTACGCATGCCTACGGATACGGTCTATATTCCACATTATTGATGTTTATTATACGCCTTGTCTTCAAAACCTTTTTAATAATATATGAATACTGCTATCAGAATGCCTATTGGACTTATTATACTACTACCTTTACAATCTAGCTAGAAAAGCTTTCTATCCCTTCTAAACCTAAGCTAAAGATTAAATACCTTTGTATATAATTATAATTATCATTACTTACTTGTTATGATTCATAAAAATTTTAAATTTTAGAGTTACTTCATAAGCTCAGTTCCTAGTACTTATAAATATACATACATGCATAGGATATTTGTTCTTAATTGATCGTTAAAAATCAACTAAACAAATCATTATTAACTTAAAACATATATATCGACACCGGGTTGATGACATCGCCAGTAATACACAAATTAAAGCTAAAATTGACAAATTACATATACCTTTTTTTTAATGTAATATCGTATGTATTTCGAGGACAGATTATCTAGAACTGTTTTGAAATTACAAGCACTTTTTTTTCATAATCAATACATAGAACTTAGGTTTTGTCAATCAAAATTGACCATAGACTCAATTGTGAATTCGACAAAATCGAAATTTTATGTATTGAAGAGAATTATTGAAAGCGCTTATTGTTGGAAATGATATATATCAAAATTAATCAAGAAGGTGCTTGTAATTGTAAAAGTGGTTTGGACAATCTTACCTAAACATTATTACACGACCAACCAAAATAGAGGTCGCGTAGGTAAATTAAAATAAGCGGATTGCCAGCTTATCTCACCGAAGAAGGCCGTGGATTTTAGTGAGATGTAAAAAAAAAAAATTAAATGTTGCTACAAAATTAACACTTACTCTCAGATAAAACTTAAAATCGACAATACAAATTATAAGGCACCAATACAATCCGAATTTTGGTAATAAAATGTCCTGGGAGATAAGCGCTCACTCAGTAAACCAATAACTCAATCTGAAACACAAAAATCGTATTATTCGCTTTCAATTCCAAAAAGTACATTAACATTTGTTTAAATATTTGGAAGGTATTTGAACCTAAAATAATGAACAACTGGTTAATGAATTTTGTATATAAAAAATTTTAAAAGAACATTCACAATTTCCCCAATCCCGACGAATTACCCTCGTACGTAAAATTGCCTCGTTTTTGTCTGGACACAAAACTTTGTTTATTGTAATGCAAAGCAACAGTGTATAACTGGCTTAAAATCGACATAATTTACAAAGATATATAAATTGTAAGAGGACATGTGCTTTAATAACATAACATAACATAACCTGCACGCCTTTCCCTTGCGGGGTAAGCAAAATAATCCCTGCATTATATTTATTTTTCATTCATAATCTTTCTCCATTCTTTCCTATCTCTGCACACCTCCCTACCTTAGCCAAGATTTTTAAAACTCCTCATCTTTCTTTCTTTTATCATATATTCTACTACATTCAGCCAAGTTTTACGCGGCTTACCAGGGCCAGCCTTACTTTTAACCTCGCCCACATATATTTGCTTCGTTAACCTTGCGTTGTTCATTATCTCAAACGTCCAAACCGCACTAGGCGTCGTGTATGCTTACTAATGTAAGCGGGTTGCCAAGCCAGCTAACAGGGAGATGGGCGTGGTCGAAATAATAAGTAAAATGAATGATTAATACGCTCAAACACCTTACACCGATATTCAAACAGCTCAGTCCGGGAAAATATGTCTCTAGGCGCCACCACAATCGAAACTTTGCTAAAATAATTGTCTTAAGCTGGGTGTTAATTAACCCTACTTGATTGTGGAAAGTAGGATTGTGCTTACTCAGTAAACTCTCACACGAGGGTTCTAAAACAAACACTCGTCCCAAACAATTCAACTCAAACTCAAATATATTTAGTACTACCCAGGTTATTAGAAACTTTCTGAATACACCTCCTATACCAAAACTTCCAAAACAAAATTTATCACTCAAATTCAACTGCATTCACGTAACCAACAGTTATATTTTCTACGTATCCCTCGTATACATATAAAGTTAAATTTCTACTTATTAATGAATAAATTGTTCTTCATTCAATGATCGGTAATTAATTTTAAAATTCCTAACCAAAAGAAAGTCAATGTCATCGGCTTAATAATTGTTACTCCAATACAATAGTGATAAAGTGCTGCAAAACAGTCAAACGAGAATAATCCTTGAAGGTTTAATATACCTAACCTGAACGATATCTTTTAAATTTAATTTAATTCTTATGACACTTCTGAATCGTATTTGACATTCGTAAATATTAAGTTCTCAAAACTCATCTCTTAGTTAGACTTAATGAAATTTTAATTAACAGCTGATCCGTCATTAGTGTACTGCGTTAATGAAACTAACATGAACATTTTTGCAATCAACCTGGCAAATATAACCTTTCAGGTTGTTCATTAATCTTAAAAATCCAAAATATGCAAAGTTTACATTTAAATAATCGAAAACTAGGTCACCAATTAAGTAAACGTCACAAATGTATCTCATAACTGGCTAAATAAACAACAGAATAAATATTTAACGATAAATATATATATATATATATATATATATATTGTCCTGCACCAAAATAATAAACAAATGTTTACATACACAACCGCGTGGTTGAAAAACCACCGTCAATACCAATTTGCATTTCTACAAAAATTCTTATTACTAAAACAACCAATACAACATAACTCGAGACCGATTATCTTTTTCCTTCAACAATAATTAATTAACTAAACATTACGCAAATTACAATTAAACAAAGAAAAGATAATCGTGCTCTACTGAATTGTCAAGGTTCTTAAATATAATTCTTACTGAAAATTGTCCATTTATCCTACGCTTTTCTTTCTTCTTTCTTCCCGTAAATCAATTATTTGTAGTCCATTTGTATTCCTTAAATTGCCTGACTGCACATAACAAATACTTCACAATTCCACAAACACTTATTCCTTTCTGTAATCGCAAATAGTCTAACTATACGAGGCCATTACTCCAATAACGTAATAATCTGTACACGTTTGGTTGCCTCTTAAAAAGTTTCTCGCAACCTTTCGGACAATTAGTCCTTCCTTAACACAAATAAACTTTTAATGTCACATAAAATTACCTTAACATTGGCTTAATTTATTATGAATACTTCGCTCACTTAAAGGTGGTTCCATAAATAATTTTAACTAAATATCGGTACAAGAACACGCGCTGCACTCAACACTATAACGTAATAACTGTTATGTTTTTTTATAAATCTGCTTACGCACTTTTTACTTTCTTGAAAATAAACAAACTGATTTTATCTTCAATCTCAATTTAAATAATTGTTTTATTTATGAATGTCTTATACGATTCATCCCCTTTCGGGTTACGCAGTTGTTTAAATAATGACTGCCTTCAATATTATTCACAAATATAACTCCAACTTAACCCATTCTGATGTCACACATCACCTCGCGCGCGTCTCACCGACAACTTAAGCTAACTCCCCCGTCAATCTCTGACTTTCCTATTTATACCTTCAGCCATCCATCTTTAAACATGTTTTCCTTCCGCGCTATATTCTCCAATGGTATTCATTCAAAATTTCTTAGTCCCGACTGATGCTACCATCTGTACAAGCACGCTGATAACTACAATACATCGCCATATTTGTTTTTACTTACAAATTTTACAATCATTTTGTGAAGAAGCCATTTTTCGTCATCACATTCATTCAGTAGCCACTCTGGACCATTACGAAACTTTCAACGTTTATTTCCCACATGCGCTCAATCTCCTTCCGCAACATTTGCAAAAATAAGTACAGTCTAAGGTCTCAAATCCCATATACATACACGTATTCTCAAAACAACTTGCACAACATTACGAAAACTTTCTGAAATTAACACTCCGTCATTGTACACTCATTCTTTATCTTATTCCTTCTCGTTTTACCACATGCGCTTCTCAGGTATTTTATATTTACGGCATTTATTGTACTTTCGTGCTTTTTTTAACATAACCATGTCTCAATTCGGTACAGTACTGACGGGACAAACACTCCATTATAGATTGTTCGTTTGGCAGCTAGGATAATGCTTTCGTTTCCCATCATCAATCACTTTCCTTCCAGCATTGACCCTTAGTCCAATATCGCCATCCATTGCACCACCTACAGTAAACATTCTACCCAGCTATACAAACTCGTTCACTTGTTCCACAATTTCCTCTTGCAAAGTAAATGCTTTAGTCTCCTTTCCAGCTTCCCGATTGAACACCATAATCTTAGTTTTGTTAACGTATACCTTTAGGTCCATGCTCTCACAGAATGTATCAAACTACCTCAGAGCAGTTTGTAGATCATCCCCACTGTCACTTAATAAGGCTGTGTCATCTGTATACACTAGAATTTTACATTACACCATTTGAGCGGTACCTGCTTGTCTAACACATTTTTCCATATATACATTGAACAAACACGGTGATATCACACATCCTTGTCGCACTCCTTGCTCAATATTAAAGTATTCACTCACACCACCTCTCACTCTAACACATGCCCGGCTACTTTTATTTGCACCACATTCATATAATATTTCTCACAGCTACTCCCTATTCACTCTGTCGTATGCTTTATGCAGATCTACAAAGGTACAGTACAGCATCCTTTCTCCACATAAACACTTGCAATCACCTGCTGTAGACACAATCTATTTTAACACACAATATCTGTCACCTGAGCTATGCATAAGTTAATAGTTATCGTAAAACTGCACACACGCGTCATCTGAACAAAATAAGTCTTATGTCAGTAGGATAGAAAGGTGCACTAAAAGTTAAAGGAACATAAGCGCGCTATAAAGTATACATAAGGTCGTAATGTTCCAGATTTTCTTGTCCAAGTTCTTAACAAGCGCATGTGCAAAAATAACGCACCAATAATTTTTTACTTTAAGTTTCATAGACAAATCTGCATTAAGAATATTCATACTGCAAGAACATATCTGCATCAAAACTCCTTCTGCTTTTAGAAATCCTGCTGACCTTCTTTCTCTGCCTTTTCTTTAAAACGTTTTCAAAGTAGTAACGCATGTAACTCTGCAAGCTACACATATTTAAGCTTTACAACCTCAACATTAAAAGAATGTCTAATGGTAATTAATTTAAATAGATCATTTATGTTAAGTAATTTTTAAACTGTATTGGGTTGTAGGCAAATTTAGACAAAGGCAATTTTTAATAATATACTTCCTTATAAAAAGCCCAAACAGAAAGTGGAAACAGTAACAGAAAAGTAATGTATACAAAGCTTTAGCAACCTAGTTGATTAAATAAATTAAATAAAAATGTCTCATCATATTACATTTTATGCATCTCATCTAACTTTGCATATTTCAGGATATCTTCATAATGTATTAAAAAATGTATACTTTAAATTTGTATTAAATTATTTGCGGAGGTACTACCTTTTGAGTTTGAAACCATGTATCTTTATACATGTTTAATACAAATTTAGGAGTGATGACTGCTATAAGATTTAGACAAACGTATGTGAAAGCCAATTACGGATTCTATTTTTATTTTAGTAAAGATTAGCTAGCTTTTTAATAGATTAAATATTATTAAACCGCCTTGAAACTAATAAATTGCGACACTCTCTAAGGAATGTTAACAATGAAAAATGTCACAATCAGAGAACAATCTTCTACAACTTTGTACGCACCAAGTTAATTTATAAAATTAATTCGTTGTTTTGAAGTGACACCCAGCGCAGCCATTCTAATGAAATTGTCCTAATAGTTGATCAATCACTACGTAACGCTGTGACTGTGATCGGGTCACCACCGGATTTTTGAAAGTTGTTTATTCTGTTATGAAGAAAAGTTATTCATAGTTTGAAAATAGGTTATTGGGAATGAAATGCTTTTTTGCACTGGTTGAGCACAGTCGATTTTTGCATTTTCACAGTCCTTGGATAATGTTCAACTTTTAAGACGCTTTTCTTGCATCATTCGAACACAACAAGAGCTTTTAAATTTGTACAAGTTCAATGATCTATTTGAACAATTGGGTAAATTAACTGGTTCTTTTAATTTTTAAACTGATTTAATCCTGAAGATCTACAAGGTAAATTACAAAATTTTAATCAGACAATATATATCACGTCTATCACGTAGTTAATTTATTATAGATAAGGCTCCATTAAAAAAAAATGTATATTTGCTTGTACATCCACTATATTTTCCTTTTGTTAAACTACAGTGAGCGTACAACAAAAATATTGCTTTATAGACGTCCCTTGTAATTGGGTTTTGTAATCTAAATTATTTAATGAAATTATGATTATCATAAATTTCATTTTTTGTTGTTGCAGAACTATCAATTCTCCAAAACCTAATCTCTACATTTACCTTCTTTTACACATTAAATTCCCAATAACCGAATTATCAGTTATAGATTATTCAGAAGTGCTCACATTTATCACTTTTAAATAAAGTCATTTAGTATAAACGTTTTAGATCATGAGCTTTGATAATTGAATGTTATTACTCAGAAAACTAATAAACACAAATATTTAGCATGTAAATTGTAATGAAGTTAGAAAGAAAAATAATTTCAAACATTTTTAACTGTAAATAACAAGTTTTCTCTTATATCGCACAATAAAAGTTTAACGAATGATAACCTATTTTGTATTTAAAAATAGAAAAACGTCAGAATTCAAATAATAAAATTCAGATTCCGTATGAGTAGTAAATAATCAATTAGCACCGTCCCAGTAAATTAATCAGCTTATACCTTAAGATTGGAATTCTATATAATAGAGGTTTGACCGTGAAATGTGCTTTTATGATAAAATTTTATTTACAAGAAAAGAAACACATGTCAGTACTAAAATACCAACATATTTTTGCAGTCTATGACTACCGTTTAAGTATAAATGTGACAATAAGTTTCATTGAATGATCTCTAATACTAACAATCTAATTAAAATGTTGAATATTTTTTATAAAATATAACAAAATAGCTTTAAGATAGTGCAAGTGGAATTTGCCTGTTAATCTACTTTCTATTGGGTAAAATACAATGCACTGTAAAGGTTACATCCAACCGCTGTCACACGTGAAAAATAAGCAATTGACTTCTGTAATTTTGTTATTAAACGGGCACGGCTTGAAGGTCAACGTGATTTTAATCGATAAAGCAATTAATGTAACAATTGCAGTTAAATTTGAACGTAAATTTGAATTGATGGTTGAAACAGTGAGCATCGAAAATCTTTTGCTTTTAATAAATGGATTGAGATTATGTATTATTGTAAATTACAGCCGATTTCTTAATGGCTTTGCTAGATTAGATCATAGAAGCGTAATTTTTTCAAAATTATTCATTACAGATGATGTGAATATATCGATTTTCAGGACTACAATTTTGTATTAAAGGAAAGTAAATTATTGCCTGGTATATCGGAAATTAGAATCTTCCCTATGTTACTTTACTAACTTACTAATGATTACATAAATAGAACAAAGACATAGGGTCCCAAGACGTGCGGATTTATTTCTATGTATCATTTCCTTGAAAGCAGCGTACAACGTGTAATACGTGTGCCGTCTACACGGTCTTGAGACTCTGTTGGTTTTTAGATTTAGCAGGTGAACCGAGGTTGAATCGAAAAGGAGTATAAGGCTTGTTTTTGTACGAACTGGTACATGTGGTAGGAGAATGCTTTCCAAATTGAATTGGTAGGATTTGGAAATGGAAGGATTTACCCTAAATCTTTGGAATTTTGGACATGTAGGATATGTTATAGCACACACTAACATCTGTGGTTATAGTATGACCTGTATGTATATAAATAATACTGTTATAAATCAAGTACATTCAACGAATTGTGCATTATATTGCATTTAGGGTCATTAACTTATTTATAAGAGAGGTAGATTGAAGTCGTCAAATAGCATTAAATGTTCATAATAGTAACAAATGGTTTCAAAAGTAACAAAAAATAATTGTGGTATACAAATGACGAACACAATCAAACCTTAATTATTAATGTAACACTAACCACCCACTATATCAAAACACGGTAGTAAATTGCTTGTCTCACTACTACTAATTCTTGACAAAATTGTATTATTCTTAACAGCAAGCACCTCATCTCCTTCTCAATTTTTATTGACAGCCTCAAATAAGCTATCACATCTACAGAGGGTGCAAGTGAATCAGGCAAATTCAGAGCTGGATGTGGGTTATTAATATTATTACGTTTTTTGTGTTTGTAACAATTTGTCATTTATACAGAGAATAACTAAACTTGAGTCATCAGTGGATAACCTTGATTTTTTAGATATTTCCTTTGGTAGGAGTTTCATCAGCTCCAATCCATATTCTCATATCTTTAAGTTTATATTTGTTGGTCTTAGTTTATTACCATTTCTTGACTTGGCCAATGTAAATGATTTAATTTTCTACTGGAAATAAGTTCTACGACCTCAAGGTTGTCATTCTCTTTAATTACCGTAAGATCATTACAGGATACTCCGTGGGTGTTAAAAAATTACTACTTATGTTAGTGTTATAAGTTTTGTTATGAACGAATAAATATGTAATTTAAAAATTATTATTAATAGTATTAAATACATAAATAAAATTCTTCCTCGAGTTGGATTTCAGCCTACCACATGTACATTTCCGGAGTACCACTCTAACCAACTGAGAGCTATCGAGATACAAAGTTTACATCTATTGCGGCTTGTATCTCGATAGCTCAGTTGGTTAGAGCGGTACTCTAGCAAAGTACATGTCGTAGGTTAGGAATCCAACTCGAGGTAAACTTTTCATTTATGTATTTAATAAAATTAATAATAATTTTAAATAACTACATTAGTAGTTCTTCGTTTACGTTCCGAAATTTCAGAGATAATTTCCTCCTTATTACTTGCCTTCGTTGTACAGTAAGCTTTAAATACTGTAAATGTTTGTAAGATCTGTAAAATCTTAAATGAATGTGCATTTTCAATTGCGACAAACAGCTGCACTGGACATCAATTTAAAGGGTAATATAAACTGTTGCAATTACAGTTTATAAACTAAATATTTCCACAACAATTAATTTCAATAAATACGTATTATTAATATTCAGTTTTACATCGTAAATTTACAAAATACTAAACCACCTAGCAGTGATGGTTGAAGGCATATAAAAACAAAAATATGTAGAGTAGTAATTACTTGGGAAACAATATCTCATATGTGCATATATAAAACAGTTTGTTTATAAAGTGAACTATATATTTAAAAGGTACTTGTATACATTTAAGTAAATGTTTTCTATAATTAATTATGAACTCTTGCACCCAGGTCATCATTAAATTTAATAGGAAATATTAACATTCTAGGAATCTTATTCAAAAGATCATCGACGAACTATTTAGAGACCCCCGGATTTATTTTTTACTTAGAGAACGAAATTAATAATTACTATCAAAACTTTAGTTACATTCAGGATCACTAAATGTTTTCTTCGTAGGAAAATCCTAGTTTAGGTTAAAGCAAGACCTTGTTCTTAACGTTTTACTTTAGATTAATTCATTAAGTTATAAAAGAGCTGAACATTTAATAATAAGCTACTACTGGTACATACGTTAGTTTGCTGGGATCTACTCATTAGTATTAAGTGTTAGTAAGAGTTATTTTGTTGTATTTCTGTTTTGTAGAACAATAGTTAATAATAAATATTATATATCAAGATCTAATTATAAATATGTTTGGCGCAGGCGGTAGGATTGGAGAAGGCAGAATTAAGGTATCAATACGTTCCTAACCATTGCTTTCAATCGTTCATCTCCAATCCATACATTGAACCTGTACAACCAGAAGTAATTAACAGAATTGAAGCTTGACGCTTCTACCAAAGAAGGAAAAATTCGAAAACTTGAGACAAAAACGGAATTCATTTATTATTCTTGTAGTAATCGCCTTCATATTTATGTGAATTATAAATTCATTATTAGGTTTATGTCAAACCAAGAAGTAGATAATTTAACTTCAGAAAACTTGTCTCAATTATTAAAAAATATGTCTCTAACCACCCCAACATATCAAGCTGCAAAAGCTATTGCAGACTTACTACAAACTTTTTTCTGGTGAATGTAGTCAATTAGAATGTTTTATCAAAAGGAGTCACGGTTTTCATACTACATACGGTGTTACTACGGATAACAATCTAAACGATTTTGCATTTAACTTTACATGTTCAAAATTAAGAGACGAAGTATTCGATTTTGTAATGTTAAGAAATCAGTACGAAGATATGGTTGATCGACCAATATTAATGCGCGAATTCTTGCATATGTCGTTAAGCAGAAAACATGTTAGACTTTTTAGATAGAATTAGGCTTGTGAAATCTAGATTAAAAGTTAAAATTAATTCAGACACGCAAATTTTCAAAGACCGCAAATCCCTCTTAATGGAACATAAACGAAGGAAAAGCCCTTGACATGGTTTTGCTAACGTAGACGATTAATTAAGATTGTTATTAGAAATATGTCAACCAAATAATCTAGCGGATGCTAGTGATGTCACTGTACGCCATTTTCTTAACAAACAACGCATAAGTACAGTACAACGTGACTACGGACACAGATCTTTACAACTTCCAATGCAATGAAACAAAAATAACACGAACATGAACAGGAAGCCTGTGCAAAACACATGTTTCTCACGAAATGTTTATAACTTCAAGCCTCAATGAAATAATGCTGTTCTGAATTCCCTACTCAACCAATAAATATATAAAAACGATTCCCAACGAATTTTTAAGTTTTAGGTAATCCGAAATACGTTTTCTCCCATCAACACATTTATAAACCTCAAACTAACCACAACCAATGTCTACTAATTTTCGCAATGCTACCAAACAATTTAACCCTAAGCATCCAACATGTAATAACCATTTCCAATCGAACTGTAAACCAAATTTTATTTATTGACAATAAAACCTTGTAGGCGATAACGATTTTGTTGATAGTTTCCAACATAGAGACGACTTTGTGCGATGACTTGGACCTCTTCAACATGAAAATGACGAAATATACCATAAACAGAACCGTAGACTGAATAATATGATTCCAAACTCACTAACTTACATCCAAACAACAAAACCCCTATCAAAGTTTTAATTGACACAGGCTGTCACCCGCCCATTGTGCTACCTTATATTGCGGAAAAATAATTCCCCCGACACCATTGGCCGATCCAAAACTCCCATTGTAGCATGCGCTGGTTCACGGCAAGCGCTGTTTAAAGCAAAAATACGAACCTGTCCTGAACCCCACACTGGAGGCGACTTTTTAGAATTTATTCTTTTTTATTTCCATGATTACTTTAACGTAGACTACGATTAAACCTTGACCTGCATAACAAGGCAATGTATAATGAAAAAAATAAAATTCCTTTACAATATAGAATTGAGTTTTAAACACAAGATATTGAATCCCACCATCAACGTCTACTTTAAAAAGAATCAACATAGATCTCCCAGACCAGGAAATTATTACCCCGTAAATTAGAATTTCTGAAAATACCCTGCCACTCACTCAACTAATTCAAATAATTAAAGATATCTTCCAATGGTACGCTAACAATTCCGACACAAGACAATTTGAATGCTACTACATAAAATAATTTACGCATCATTACGATCAAACGATATTATATTTAATAAAATTTAAAACGCATATGGCAATTCGGAACACTTGACTCAGATGGCGGAAAGCGCATTGATAGGTATATAGAAACCCTTAAACAACACGACCAAAGTTTACTATCTAAATATGAAACTTTATTTCGGGAAATGACACGCACTTATAAAGAGCAGTTTGCAAAACTTTTGGAAAATCAAGTCACATTGCAAAATCAGGTAGCTAAACTAAAAAACAACATAAAAGAGTTGTTAAATCTTTCTCATTGGGTATTTTGGCAGTCTAACAACTCAGGTGCGAACAATTCAAAATCATGTTGATGTTGTAGAAACTTCAATTTTTTTTTTCGAAACAACATTTTGCACAAATCTATTATAAAGCTACAACATTAACAACTATAATATCCATGTTATACATAATATACAAAGTAAGACAAGTACTCCTATTAAGTAACTTTATGAATTATTGTAATCTCTTTTCATCACGATTAAAAATAGCTTAGTAGGATTTAGAATTCACGTACCCATCGTTACAGAGCCATATACTTATTATCAGATTATCCCGTACCTATCTCCAATTATTCCCGATCAACCCTTCCTTTTGCTTAATTCTGGATGACAAAAGAAGATTGCCCTGAAATAGAAAACTTCTACTATTGCCGACAAGTTCACTTACATCTGACATCTTAATGAAAGGTGAAATTAGTTACCAAGGAACCAATATTCTACTAATAGAAAACATCATAAGACAAGTAAACTCTCATCAAGTAATGATAGTCCCTGTTAAACCAGTCACCATCGCTGTTGGATGTGGAACAAAGGGTATATCTAAAATAATAAAACCATCCATCTTGAAACTTGGAAATTGCCACAAGAAGATTGATGAAAGAAAATTTCAAGCCCAAGAGAACATAAATGATATCGTTTTCGAGCCCCCGAAGTTAAACCTTACCTATAACGACACGGATTCAAAATCGCTATTAGTGAAATTAAGAACCCTTAATAGTGATAGTGTAAAACAAATTACAACAGTCGTTCAAATTTAAAAACACCAGTATTGGAAGTGCCGGGTAATCACATGGAATGAATAAACAGCACTTCGATAATAATGGTAGTGGTGCTAACTGTAGTAACAATAAGCTATATTAAATATGTATGACAAAATAAAAAGGTTAAATAGTAAACAATGCTCAAAATCGGAATCCCTCATTTATCGAACTTAAGGAGTGAGCAATTATGGAATTAAAAGGTGCGTATTAATTTAAGTAAATGTTGTGTATAATTAATTACGAAGTCGTGCACCGGGATCATCATGATATTTTATGGGAAATATTAACTATCCTATTCTAGGAATTTTATTCAAAAGATCATTGACGAACTATTTAGTGATCCCGGATTTATATTTTACTTAGAGAATGAAATTAATAATTTTACTATTTTATCAAAACTTGAATTACATTCAGGGATCATTAAATATTTTCTTCTTAGAAGATTCAGTTCAATCACCATCGTGATTGAACCCCATTTTAGATTAGATCAAAACCTTATTGTTAACCTTTTACTTTAGATAGATAGATATTTTATTCTGAACCAAGTGGTGTAGAAGTAGATACATTATATAAAACACACATGAAAATATAGTACACAAAATATATTGGAAGTAAATACATTATTTAACTCACATAATAAAAACAAAATATACAAACAGGTGATATTAATATGTGACTAATTTACACTATATAATGTTATGAGATGTGTCAAAAAACTCTTGAGTGGAGTAAAAAACAAATGTTTCAAAATACTTAGAAATTTTGTTTTTAAATGTTGACTTAGAGGCTTTTTTTTATCTCATTTGATAAGTGGTTTGATTATACATCTGTATTGCCTGATTTTTAAAATACTTGTACACTATAGTTGATTTTGTAGCCTAATTTCTAATTTTGTTACGCGATCTGGTGTTATACGTACGAAAATCGGCATTTTGTTTGAATGAATTTACATTTGTATTAGGCATTCACAGATAAATAAATTATACTTGGTGGGAATATTTAGATTGATGAAATGAGAACAATATGATTCTCGCACACCGACACCGGCTAATATACGAATTGCTTTTTTCTACAGATTAAAAATCTCGGCAGTTAATTTCGAGTTACCCCAGAAGAGCAACCCATACCCCAGATGCGATTCAAAATAGGAATGGTATACTGTTTTTAATGTTTCTGTGTAACCTACATATTTTAATCGTCGCATAGCAAATAAAGGCTTATTTAATTTTTGAGTTAGTTTTAAAGTATGATCCTGCCACTTAAAGTTGTAATCAATGCACAGTCCCAAAATTTTACATGAATTTACAAAGGTTACTTCCTTGTTCGCAACCAACAGACTATTTAAAGGGGATCTATTATTTTGAAAAAGTAAAACGTTAGCATTGTCCAAATTGAGCACCAATTTATTTTCGTTAAACCAATGCTGTGCTTGAGACAGGGTTTCTATTACATTAGATTTTAGGTTTTCCAGTGTACTCCCAGATACTACAAAACTTGTGTCATCGGCATACAGTTTTGTTTTACATGGACAACCTAAATTAATGTTGTACGGTAGGTCATTTATAAAAATTACGAAAAGCGCAGCCTTAAAACAGATACTTGAGAAACTCCGCATACAACTTGATTTAAATGAAGACATTAAGTTATCATTTTTATGAACAATTTCGACTTATTGAAGACGTGAGTGAAGGTAAGACTAGATAACATTTAAAGCAGGTCCACGTATACCGTAGTGTATTTATCTGCAATAAATCCATGTTGCTCCACGCTAATATATTTGTTTGCCTCAAAATAATCTATAACACGACTTTTTAATTCCTTCTCGAATACTTTAGAAATCGGCGATAATATAGCATAAGACAACGTTATGTTTATCTTTACATTTATAAAGTGAACGAACCTTGGTGGTCTTTAAAATGTCAGAAAAAACACCGCATTCAAAGTGGAAATTAATGACACGAGAAAGTGGTTCAGACATTAAAAATGACACAGCTCCAATAATATTTTGAGGTATTTCATCATGTCCTGTAGTGGATGTCTTTTGTCTCTTGGCGTGTTGTAGGAGTTAGGAACAGAGACGACCCTTTATTCGGAGGAAGTTTCGAACTGTAATTTGTACCTGAGGTATTTTGTTGAACTGGATCCATAAATTTTGTGAAATACTGATTAAACGTGTTAGAAACGGTAATCGGGTCTTTATTCACACGACACTGCAATTAAGCTAAAGGCTTTCTATTTCTTTATCTGCTTTAAAGTTATATTTAATAATATCCCAAGTAGATTTTGCCACATTAGATGAGTTTCTTATTTCGTTACTTACATACATTTTTTTCGGATCTTTTAAAACACATTTGAATACCTTATAATACCAGTGATAATGACTTATGAAAATAGGATGTGGAAAAACAGTAATTAAGTGCTTCAACTGACGTTTGGACTTACTTATTTTTTTAATGCCAGCAGTTATCCAATTCTTCTTATAAATTTTAACACTAAGCTTCTTCTTTGGAAAAGAAGCTTAATTAAAATGAAACATAAATTGCTCATAGAATATCTCTATTTTACTCATAGTGTTTGCATACAGTTGCTAACGCGTTACAAAATTTATTTAAATTTTGTTTGTTGAAACCCCTACCAATTCTAGATATGCGTTGCAGAACCTGCGTATTCGGATTGTACATTTCCTGTATGCAAGGTAGCACTACGTTGTGGTCTGCGAAGTCGATATAAATGTTATCATCCATCGGAGCGTTTATTTCAAAATTTATATAGATCTTATCTATGCACGTTTGGTAGCTAGAAGTAATTCTTGTAGGAGTATTAAAGTGAGGTTTAAAATTAAATGAACCAAACATGTATAGAGAATCATGGGCATCCCTAGAGTTAACCTATAAATTTATGTTGAAGTCGCCACAAATTATAACCCGTTTTTTTCGACCGATTAAATTTAGCAAACGCTCAAACTGAACTAAAGAACATTCATATTATCAGACGGTGTGCGGTAGATTGACTCGATGCAAGTAAGAGAGTCTAAAATTTGAATGCCACCATAATCAAACTCTTTTTCAATACATAAGTTTTCTATTTGGTCAAGGTTTATGAAACACAATTTTTTTTTAGTTGCTCCTCTAAGATTGAGTGGTACTAAGATGCAGACCATGTCGAGTATCCATTGCTCATTTATGTTTAAAATTAATGTCAGTTAAGGCAACAGAATTACTTAAGCATCTATTAATAACATAATGTAATTTTTTATTTAACTTATAAATATTGTTGTTTAAAGACACTATATCGTATCTATTAGGTACTGTACAAAAAAGAAGGTTAACATGTCGACAGTGGTCAATAATATTGAATAAACAATTGCCAGTGGGATATAGACACGCATAATCCACGTCATCCGAACATGCAGGTAATATCACAAAATAATCTTTTGTGTAAGTTTTTTTATTAACGAATCTATATTTTCTGCAACTTGGTGTAACTTTGCATTAGGTTTCATAATTGTTTCTATGGTGAAGTGTTCGCTAAGGGGACTATCAATCAACACATTAGCAAGGTTTCTACCATGACTGTCAGGCAAAAGTAAGATCTTATTCTTGTTATTGTTGCATGTACGGCGGTTTTGGTTGTTACTATCCTCAAGTTCCACGTTCACCTGATGTACGTTAGTGGATTAATTAGAATTAGTAGTTACCTTAGTCTTTAAATCAGTTTTATTTATTTCGTTAATTTCTAGGAGCTCATCAAATAAAGATTTGTTGGCAGAAGAGCGAACTTTTTTTATTTCTTTACTAGTAATGAAAGGCTCCATAATCGCTTTCCCGTCTTTAGGTTGTTTTTGTTTTTTCGGTTTAGCTACAGATAATCTATTATACGTTTGAAGGTCGATTTCACGTGTGTGCACTGTTGTATGCGATTCATTGTCACAATAAAACTTCACTGGTTTTAGAGATTAATTAATTAAGTTATAAAAGAGCTGCACATTTAATAATAAGCCAGTACTACTATATACGTCAGTTTCGCGACTATACATTAGTATTCAGTATTAGTAAAAGTTATTTCTTTGTAGTTCTGTCTTGTAGAACAAGAATTAATAATAAATATTATATATCAAGATTTAATTATAAATATATTTAGTGTTTCATTTAAGCAGCATTACCTTTGGGTTTTGTTAACTAATAGAAAATAGAAAATTTAGCCAATAATGATGCACATAAACGCAATTATTTTGCTTCTGTTAGATTGTGATTTAAAATAGTCAATAACCCAGCAAAATAAAATTATATACGGTATCTAAAACTTTTTATAAGAATCGCTTATTATATATGCTCGGAAATGAACTGGAACAGTTTATGGTTAGTTACACTTTGAATATTGTAACTTATATCAATTCTTATAATTGAAAAAATGTTATAAACTTTACTTTGTAGCATTACATAGTAACAATAATTAATTTTATATAAATTTGTGTTCAAACTATATTTCAAGCGTATAGGTTATTACACTTATAAAAAGTTAAATTTTTAGTTCAATTTCAAAGTGCATTTTACATGGGGGTGGTGAAAAGTTGGGATAGAATAATGTAAAATTATGGAATTATGCGGCGTAAATACTAACGAGCTTACAAAAGTTTTGGGGTACGCAACCTTAAAATATATGTAGGAGAATCGTAATCAATAGGGGTGCTAGGGTAGCTAACATGGGTGCAAATCCGTGGGGCATTCAAGAGAGTAACCCGGATGTGAATGGAAAACAACACGTTCGACAAATATAAGTTTAAAACAGGTCGAGGCAAATTTTAAATGCTCGTGAAAATTTAATTGACCCTATAATTCATACAGTAATTAATATTCTTATGTGCTGAAACGAAAATAATAAGTATTGTAATGTTGTAGGATTGAAATCAGTGTAATAAATTAAACTGACTATCAATGAATTCATAAAATGCCAAAATATGGTAATGTGATATCCTGCCTTACAAATTTATCTTTGACGTTTAATACCTTACTTTATTGGACGTGCGCATTCCAAGAGTATATTCCTATTTACTTAATCTAAATGAGGTAAATATGCTAACGAGTTCAATCAATCTACTGTATTGAATACTGACAAAACTACTATATGATTTGCAATTCAAATTGATTTTTACTAATAAAGACGAAACTCCAGTAAAAACTAATATTAATATCTAAAACGCTGCATTCCAACAAAAGTACTTCTGCCTGAAATCTGTAAAATACGGCTGTTTCGATTTGTATTATTGCTGCTCTGTGGAAAACGAAAACAGAACAAACGATCTTTCATATAATATTATTCACTTATAAATTTTCCCGCACTTCTAAACCGAAAAAAAATAAATTCATTTTTTATCAACTCACTTTCAGAGAATTTTCTTTTTTATTTCTTAGTTAACAGTTTTATGGGTGCAAGCTTGAACGATGTGTTTGCAAACATAATCCTATGATTGATAGAAATCCTTATAAAAGTACGTATCAAGGAAAAGTTTCCTAACTTTGAAAATTGGAAAATGAATCACCACCCCATCATTACTAAATTTAAACTTGCCTTCTTATCAAACCTAATAAATTTGATAAAGTGTTTGGCCATCTGACTTTTATAAACTAGTATAAAAGAATAAAAATTAGGCAGGAGAGTGATGCAAAGCCACCAATCGGACTTCAATACTGTCTATATGTGTTCGTACATTGTAAATGCTTTTAGAGAAAGAAAACTTTTCTCATCTGCACAACATTGTTGAAACACGTTGATTCAAAAGAGTTTAGTGCTTTTAACTAACCCTGAAAGTAGTTTAAATAAATGTAGTACCAGCCGATAAAATGTAAAATTTTTCATTTTGTGTAGTTAATGTAATTAAGTTCCATGTTATTAATGTCAATCTAATGGATGCATTTTTGTAAACACGGTGTAATTAACACAATTCTCTTTTTGTTTAAAGTTCACCTTCAATAATTATTATTTACCTTTAACAGAGAAAAAGTGACAATTGTTTCTTGAAACAAAACGTGTATTAATAATTGACGAACTTGTTCTATTGTAATGTAAACCTGTGAAAATGGAAAAACTCCTGAATAGGACTGTAACGAGTTTATTAGTACAATAGAAACAGTTAACGATGTTAGTTGGTAGTCTCATAAGTTTAACTATACCAAGATTGCAGCATATATTTTGCTTTAAACTCTTCGTACAAGTAGAGACTAATAAAATCTAAGATGAACCAAAGATGGTGATTAAATCTCATTTACTAAGTCAATCTTATTATTGTTTATTAAATGTTTTATTAGCGTTCCAGAATTTTTTACTCTTTTAAAGTGCACAAGACTACCCCTCCGTTTATTTGGGTCGATTTAATAAGAAATGCACTGTGACTTACACATCTTTTGCATATTGAAACGACATCCACCCGTGTGCTCACTAAATGTAACGTTTAACCAGAATCATGTATTATATTATGCTTCTGTTCTTTCTTGAATAATCAATTTATTAAACAGTAAATTATCCATTTTTGGATTTTTTAAGTTTTGTTCATATCCATATAGCGACATGGTCACTAATGTAGTTACGTCCCTTTCAGAACTCTAATTTTGTTACTTCCAGTCGTACGCTAACATCCCTATCCATAATCCCAACATTTACCTATTTACTGTGTGCATTTTGGAAATCAGCCGCTGTGATTGAAAAAGCTTAGACAACCCAAGTAGATCGTCCACCGGCTTCGGGAGAGAACGAAACACGTTGATTATTCCGTCCGCTACTTTGTTGAATCCGTTTCACATATTTTCACAAAAGGAGAATGTAAACAACAAACTTCGTTCAATGACATTAAACCAGTAATGCATTTTAATATTTGATGGTAAGTCATAATGCAGTCTGCTTGGTATTCGGGAGGCAAATAATTTGATTCTTGTTATTATCTGATTTGGATGAGCGTCTCTTAAGGATATTTCATCATACAAACATCATGCGACACTATTTACAGGAATGAGGGGGTAGTAAATTTCCCTTCGGAAACCTAACTCGATTAACTTCCACCGTATTTTGACCAAACATCCTTAACTTGACCATGTAAACATTGTTAACGTGTTCATGTTCGGGGAACCCATCATTCTGTATGAAAGAGGTTGGAAGAATTAACCGGTCCTCTCACACATTTAGAGAAAGAGAATGAAACTTGCCAATCCTTCATTCCGTTGTTTTGTTTTCGTATATATACCGTCCGTTTTTCTTTAATCCGAAGATACCATTTTGTAGACAATGCAATTATCCTTATGTTCAGTTTAAAAAAAAACACGTCAACCTATTGCAGTAGTTCAAATGAGTAGTAAAACTCGCAGCTGTCACATAATTTTAAAAATATTGTCCTACAGTTTAACTTACAAAATGCTATCCACTGAAATGAAAATTCAAATTCTAAACTGGTACAAGAGTAACAATAATTTGAGAGTATGCGGGACCTATTTACCGTACAATACCTTGGGGAACACTTCCCATGTATTTCAACCATCCATAAAATCGTTACTCAGTTTAATAAGGATGACTGTGTCGCAAATTCCCACAGTATAAGAGCAAAAACCTGCCACATCCTCAATGAGGAATTAGAATTAAATATTTTGTGCTATGTCGAGGACAATCCCACAGCGTCATTGCAATTAATAGTACAAGAATTTCAAATTTCAAAGAGTTCGGTCTTTAAAACATTAAAAAAATTTAACTACAGGTCGTACAAATTTCATAATCTGTAACTGTACAATGACAACATTAAACGCACGGATTTTTGTGAATCATTATTTAATTTATTATGACAATCAGAAAATTTTACAAAAAATAGTCTTCGAAGATGAATAAATGGGACAGTAAACTCCTAAAATGATCGGTATGTACGTATCTCCATTGTCCATTTCCATCTTCCTAATACACTTCACTTTTACTAAAACAGATATTAATTACGACCGAATCTTCATTCACAAAACCTAACGGATTCAGAATATAACGTCAGGCCGGTGAATAGGGAGATTTAGTCATTTAACTTGGCCTCCGCGATCGCCAGATCTGTTGACAAATTATTTTTTTCTCTGGGGTTCTTTTAATTCTAAAATTTATAATGAAGCTCCCATACAGAATGCCGACGACGAATTAAAAAATCGTACACTTACTGCATGTAATGAGTTGAACACCATTTTATTTACAAAATACCGTTAAAAAGTTTCATAATCGCTTAGGATACCGTTTAGAACGTCAAGGGGGACACTTCGAACATTTATTGTAATGATTTTCATATCATTCACGTGCATCACATTTATTTAGCGTGCACATAACCTCCAATTCTGAAAAGGTTGGTTCAGTTTTAATTGAGAATTGCGCATGTCCTATAGGTTGATGCGTTTTTTTCAAAACTGAACATAGGGATAATTACATTGTGTGCAAAATGGGATGTTCGGGTTAAAGAAAAACGCAGTAGATATATATATATATATATATATATATATATATATATATATATGATAATGATAATGATAATGAGCGATTCAAAAACTTTTCAAATGGTGAATGCAATTCGTTATGTTTAAAAAGTTGAAGTAGAAAATAGTAAATCAATGCCTACATATTATGTCTGGGACTACGTTACTTTTTCATTAGTGGATACCGGTTCTAACTTGAACATCTAGAAATTTTGATAGCTATATTTTAGAGAAATAAAACAACCATATCTCTTGTAACTGAGTCTTCAGTTGTTACTACTGGGGATGGTACTAGTGATTCCGCTAGTGGGGTTGTTGGATTACTACTAGTCGTTGATAAATGGAAAGTGTTACACGGTAAATCGCACTAGGTGTCGCGTATGCTTATTAATTACAAGGATTGCCCGCTCAACCTGCGGAAGGTTGGTCGGAAACCGTAGTAAGGCGCAAAGTACCTAGCTGAAATATTGCTTGAAAGTACTTACACTTACCTCAACTTTCTAAAATATACCCGTTAACTCTCAACAGTGCCCTTAAAAAACAATCGTTAATTAAATTTGGAAAAACGTACAAGTTCATCGGAAGTGATATCAACGTTACTTAATATCTTTAATCTTTATCAATTAATACTTACGTGAAATATTATTACCAAAACTTTCCTTATTCACAATGTACACCTTATGCACACGTTTGTTATTACTCACTAAACAGTAAACAGAACCCAAACAATATTGACTGAAATAGGAAAATGCAAACTTTCACGATTGTTATATGCTATTAATTAAAATACCTACCACTTGGGTATTAAATCGTGTATTTTTTACACGCGTTTTGTACATGTTAAGCTTTTCAATAATAATTACAATTATCGCCCTCGGAAAATGAGAAAAGTTTTACAAATTGAGTTTTCAAAATAAATTTATGACACTATAAAACGCAAGTGTAAGCCTGCTATAATCATATAGAATCCCAATTTATTATAGTAAAGAATAGCTAGAGCTTTTATAAATTAAATATTATTAAACTGCCTTAAAGATGACAAATCAAAACACCCTCTAACCGACGAAAGCTAAGAAGGAAAATAAATAAACAAAAAATACACAATTTAATACGCAATACATAAGTACTGTAACATTGACCCAAATTAGAAACTATACTAAAAATGTTTAAACTGATTTTTTTTAATTCAGTAAATTTTTGTTTATAATTCATTAAATAATATATATAAAACGAACTTAGCTCTCATTGACTCAAAATCAAAGCGATTTTTACTAACGTGATACCTAGAAGTCGTATTTAAAGATTACATAATTTAATAATCCTTTGTATAATTTCCAAAATTAAGATACTCTTTAATATCTATTATGTGTATACATTAGGGCGGAGCGATATTTTTTATATTTGGAATTTTGAAAACGGCTAATGTGGAAAAGTTGGAGATTTATGTCAGTAGTTAATAAAAAATTAAGTATATCAATTAATTTCTGGCGATGCTACTTTAGGCCTAAACTTTCGGGATTTAGCGAATTTTAGCGTTTTCGTAAATACGACATTATTAGCTCTTAAATCTGTATAATATAAACGGCTAGTGTTAAACAGTTATAGAATGATGCAAACAACGTACCTATAACATTTGGTTAATATGGGATAATATCAAGTGGTGCCATTTTAAGCCTGTTTATTGGCTTGTTGAAGTAGGATTATACGATGTTAGTATTCAGTAGGTACCTATACATTTTGTGCAATCTGAATGAATGATTGTACAGAATAAATTGTTAAATCATATAAATTGTTAAATAATTTAATCGGAACATTGCGTTACAATTAGTTAATTATCGCTTTCAATTGTCTTCACTTTATATTGATTTTTAGTCTCGAACTGTGGGAAAATTTCTCTGGATTCCAATGTACTTCGGATGAAGCCATCTCGTCTCTTGTAGCCCGATACGGTGGAAGATGCTTCGGTCGTCAATTAGACAGCTATTTCGATCGCCCGAGAATGATAAGGTAGTTTAATGGCAGTCCCAAGTGTTTTCTCAATAGCCTCAGAATCCGGGGAACTGATGAGATCACGTAAGTCTTCTTCAGTGAGATCAGCCGTCAGTGGTGGTTCTGAAAAGTCAATAATTTGCCAGTCAATCAGATCCGTGACAGATTTTGCGTTGAAATTGCTTGGCGGAATTTTAAAAACACGAATTTCTTCTTTCCGTTCGCTCCCGGCCATCCTGGCTTTCAGTATTCTGCGAATACCAAGTTCTCTTATATGTTCTTCGTTGTCTGTAATCATTGACAAAACGACACACTCATGGTGCCCAAAATAAGCATTGCGCTGAATTACGGGATCGACGATAGCCTCTAGTTTCTCTAATAAGTATCTGGAGCTTTGAATAGTTTTTAATAAATTTCTAGCTCCATCAGTGCAATACGGGTGAATTTTGATGTAGAACCACATTGGCCCGTAAACTTTCATAATGAATGTGGCTAAGCAAAGTAGCTCTTCTGTAGGTTTGAAAGTGCTTATGCAAAGACGCATAATGCGATTTGCCGTAGTCAGCCAACGAACATGACTCATCTTGCCAGGTTTTCTATTTGCCAAATCATGAGACACCTTGCCACTGGAAACAGCTTGAGAAATGTCCCAAAGATACTTCTGGTCGGGGCTCAGATCTTCTTTGTCAATCCTCGGAAATTCGGCACTGATGACTTCAAATGCCACAATAGGAAGCTCTTCATATTTCTCGGTTGTTTTCCAATATTACCAGCGAGTTTGGTAGCACCAGTCGTTTTACCGTCCAAATACTGTTCCAGATGACGTAGTGGCAGCTCATTTGCATGCAACTGGCAAACTAGCCAATGTAAAGGCTTCTGAAATTCTTGTTCTAGGGCACAAATTACACCACTCTTAGCACCTGTATTAATGGCAGTACCGTCGCAGCATATTCCCATCAGCTGACTAACGTCGATGTTGTGAATCTTTAAAAAATTAAGAATGGCCGACACAACATTTCTAGATGTTGATGAAACAGGACTTACGTGTCCAAGATACTTGCTTCCAGGTTCTTCGACAATAGTAACATGCTCTTCTGAAGCTGAACACTGATGCCTCGTATTTCCTTTAATGTTATAGCTTAGAGTTACATCTTTTCTCCCATCAAAGTAAAGTCCTCTGATACTTTTATTTTCGACATCATGTTCTCTGTGAAACTTCCGATCTCGTTTAATTTTGTATCTGTCAATTACATTTGAATAATCATTTTCATTGACAAACCCTAGATCTTCCACAACAGAGCTTACAAGAATGGCTCCCGCTCTATCTGGCACTCCTGTTCTGTCGCAAGCTCTAGCAAGTGCTGGAAGTTTTGAGAGTCGTATTTCTTTAGAGTGAGATGATGTGGTTGGTGTGTTGTAGATGTGTAAATCTTTTTCATCTTCATCATGGCCCGACTCTGAATCACTGTTTTGTGTTATATCTTGATTGCATTGTATGGGAATTTTTTCTGGTCTATTCATGGTTTCCTTTTCTCGGAATTTCCTTTCCCCTCGTTTTTTAATTTGTTTCGTAGTTTTCACGTCGACATTGTAAACAGCCATCTTGCGTATTGTTCGCTGATCTTGTAAAAAAGCTTTCTCAATTTCTTTCCTTTGGGCAATTGCAGTCATCCAAAGAGGCACACTTGCACGACTAAATATCAAATAGCCGCTGTGAATCTGTTTGGAAGGCTTCAAGTTTTGTTTTATCGTTCTCTGATTGTATTTTCTTGGACAAGGTTTTTTTCAGGTTCTTGTACTTCTCATTGTATGAACGTATAATCTCTACAATACGGCGTCGCAGAATTATAGGAAGGGATGCTGTTGTCCATATTTCTTCAATTCGTTTGGCTACAGCTTCAGCTGCTTTGCCAACTGGAGGATCGAAAGAACTCTTCTGCTTTAAAAGTTCTCTTACAAACAAAAAATATTTCATAACATCATTGTGTGTTGGCAAGACACGGGTAGCAAGATCACAAGGACTCCCAAATACTTTACACTCTGTTTCAGCTCTACATTTAACGTTTTTACCGATACAGGTATTATTTGACATTTTTGCTTTCAATTGCTTTTATTTTATTATATTATTTCTTTGTCCTGGAATCTCTGTTTTATAAGTCACTTTGGCAACACCGCCTGAACATAGATCAGAAATTGGTTTCAATTACGATCTAACCTTACATTCACTTCATTTTTTAAACTATTGTTTTTTGCATACCTGCATCCGATTTAGGTATCCGTTTTTGCTATCCGTTGAGCATACCACTTCAACTTTTGTAATAATTGTCTGTTAGATGTATTTTTTCTCTGTACTACAGTTTGTAAAAGTGTAGAATAACATAATGTACGAATGTTAGACAGACACAAACAACTCACACCCACTATTATTATTACCGCATCGTTGCCAAGTGCTCGTTAAAATGTATGTTCAAATGTTATATTAATAGGCATTCTTACTACTAAGCATAGGTCTAAAGTGGCACCGCAAGATGCTATTCAATGTTAACCAAATTTTGTAAGCATGTTATTTGTATCATTATATAACTGTTCCACACTAGCCGTTTAATATATACGAAATTAGGAGCTAATAATGGCATATTTACGAAATCGCAAAAATCGGCTAAATCCCGATATTTTAGGCCTAAAGTGACGCCGCCAGAAATTAACTGATATACTTAATTTTTTATTTCTTAACTATTGACACAAGTCCACACTAGCCGTCTTCAAAATTCCAGAAACAAAGATATCGCTCCGCCCTAGTATACATATCGGTCAATTGAAAATGTAAATTAATCTATTGAACCCTTATAAAATTAAAATTTTTAACTGATCAATAAATAATTGAATTATGTTAAATCCTTATCTTTAAAGACAATAAACTAGAATTTAATGCAAATAAATTTACCTAACAATTCCTTTCTCGACTTGCCTCAAAATTCAAACACGCATAAATTGAATCTTTAAACTTAACCCTTCATATAAAATTACTTTGGTAACTAAAACAACAAATAATATGATTGGAAATAATTTTCAGCTACCGTTCAAGTTGACTACTCCAAAACAGTTACTCTAACTAGACAATTGTTGCAATAAAGAAAAATCTCCGACCATTCTTAATATTAAATATTTAATAAATATTAAATTTTAATAAATATTAAATTTTAATAAATATTAAATTTTAATAAATATTAAATTTTAATAAATATTAAATAAATATAAATAGATGCGTCGAAAAATTAATTACATCTGTGACGAGGTGAAATAGAAGATAGCTAATATGGTTTAAAATTGTAACCAACACGTTTCGATTGAAATAAATTGGTCGTAATTGCTAAGACATATAATTCACAATGATTATGTAACATACAAAGATTCGGATAGCCAAATTACTTCCTATATGAATTACTTTTTAAGGAAAACAATATTCTTTTAACCCCAAGAAGGGCATATATTAAGGTCTAATCATTAATATATACTTCATTAATAATCATTGTGAAGTCTGTAAAAGCTCAACATCTAGAGCGAAACATTACTTCTTTATTTTTAATTTCACTATATTAAGAGAAATCTTTAATTATTAAACAAATATAGTTTATGTATACAAATACTCTTACCACTACCAATCTTTTTGGGTAATAGTGGTGTATTATGAGCAAATTTTACAAGCTTTAAAGCCGGACGGTGATAAATCGGCGATATTGCCAGAAGCGATACATTTTGTACCCCGTTGACTTTTTATAGTTTTAAAGCGATTTATATTGCCGAATGTACATGACAAATTGAAGGAATATACAATTAAGAATAACATATTTGTTATGAGCGATACAAACATAATAAACCAATAAATATTCTAAACAATCTTGGGATTTTTTTATTACATGATGCTTAGAACAAATAAACATTTTCCAAATATCACAAAAACTTTTTCAGTGTCTGTTGATCATTTGTTCTGCCACAATGCAAGATACCGTGTGGTTTGTATTTTGTTTCCTCCCCAGTGATTCTTTCACATTTTTGCTTTTACGAAGAATGTAAGAAATTAATGTCCTAAAACGCGATAAGTGAAGATCTTACTACTCTTCAAGGGTGTAGAGCTAAAGGAATATCTCTCTTATTTTTTCGTTATAGTCGGACATAAGATTAAATTACGGTTTAAAAATTTGTTTCATACGGTAATACTAGTAAAGAAGTTATCTGTCATTATTACGAATCCACATTCGAGCAGTTTAAGTAAAACAACTCGTTTTCCTTGATCTTTTTCGTGTTTACCACCTTCCTTTCTCGCACATATTTAAGCATTAATTCGGTCTCTGCAAGAATCCAAATGTTGATATTATATTTAAGTGTTTAGATTTCACATAAAACTGGATGAGACGCGTGAGTTAGGAATATTTTTTACAGTGTCGATCAACTCCATTGCTGCATTGAAAACTGGTCTACTAAAAAGTTAATCTTTGTCCAAGGTGAATTAGTTCGCTGTTTTCTTTAAGGACACCAGTGATTATCACCTAGAAATTTTAAACGGAGTCTGCAGGCTTGCCAGGATTTTTAGAGAAGAACTGCTTTTGAAAGGTTGGAAGTAGAAGCCAGTGTCAGCTTTTGGGCATTTTCCTAAAGCTAGAACAAGTTAAGTAGTAATGACTAGCTTGACCCAAAGAGCTCAGATTAAAACATTACCTACTTCTAAGAATCTGGTTGAAGATTTTGACGGTTCACATTGGCTTCAAATTCGCAACATTCAGAGGCGTTTTTTTACAATATAGCCACAGTAAAGCAGTGGCTCTATCTTTTTATTGTGAGAAATCCAATTTTTATTTTACGCAATAGGAAAACGTACGTAAATTCCTTTGCATCTTTTTTTTCATCAAATTGACACTTTTTGCCTTGATATACCATTTTTGCTATTAATGAAAAATATCAGACAGTTGCCAAATGGAGTACAACATTACGATTAAATGATTAAAAACCTGCTACCGTATCTTACATTATTGTGAATAACTATTGACAGCTAAACCTTTAGTAGATTAAATATTATTAAACCGTTTTCGAAATGAAACTCTAGAATACTCTCTATGGACCGAAGATAACAATGAAAAATGCCATAATTAAAAAACGAGTATAACGAGATTCTATTATTTGGAGAGGGTACTGGAATGTCAAAAAAAACGGTTTAATAATACTAAATTTATTAAACAGCTAATTATTAATCATTATTAATAATAGTATAACAATCAATTAAATCATACTATTTCTTGTATTTTCATATGTTATAATTTTTGTTAATATTGCTACTTGTCAACGTTTAAAGCTTGTAGAACCCATTGTACTTAATTCTTTAATACTAAGCCGCAAACGTATAATGCCATATTAAGTATGTAGTCACGGTTAATGGTTCGGATGTTAGTTTCCTTATTGAAACCGCCCTGTTTGGTTACTTTTCAGATGCGTTACTTCCTCCATTGACTTGGAACCGGCAATGCTGTTATATAAAGTGTCACACAAAACCAAGTATGGGATATATAACCAATAATGTTTTATTAACAAATGATAGTGTCAAATGTATAAAATATGGAAATAAAAATTACTTACTGATTTATAGATTATGTTGTGTTATTCTGCATGCAGTTTAGGGATATTCTCCCTCTTCAGCCCTAGGTCCTTCAGCTTTTTGTGTGTTTTTGTTTCTGTAATTGCTTGTCGTTTCTATTTTGGTGTATGCTTGTCTGGTAAAACCAAAGAAAAAAAATTATTATTTTACTGTCATTAATTAATTATTAGTGCATCGATTGGTATCAGTGGTTTAATTCTGTGGTTGGTTTAGAGTTGGCCATTTTTGTGAGTAGTGGTCATCATCTTTTGAGCATGGTGAGCAGGGTTATCGGAGTAGGTAAGAGGTGTCATCCCGGATTCTATTGATTTCTTCTAGTATGTCCACTAGTAGTTGTTACAGTAGTGCAGGTCGAGTTTTCTCTTAGATTCCCTTGGGTTGTATAGTCGTCTGTTCATGGAGCAGGAGGTTTTGAGGATGTTCTCGGTATCGGTTATTTCGCCGTGAACTCTGCGGTGGGTGTATTTTGCTTGAAATGTCTTGCTTTTTCTACTGTCCTATCGTTGGGATGCCTGTAGTGTGGTTTGTTTGTTCCGTATATGGTCCGTTCACAGACGGCAATGAATTTTAGGTTATTGTTTTTGGGGGTGACTTGTTTAGTAGTGGTTTTATGCATGTCTTGTATGTGTGTGATAGGGTTTTCGGGTGGTAGCCTCTGTCGTGTTCTCCGAAGTATTTCGACCGATCCGCACGGTTTATTTATACCTTTAATAGCGACAGTTTTTAAGTGAGTTAGGTGTAGTTTAGTGGGTACTCAATCAATCTAATGAAAGTAACTCTTTGAACTACTGTAGAAGCTTAAGTACTATCCTCGCACCAAAGGGTAAACCTGCGTGATCACTTACAGTAGTACAAGTTAATATTACAAAAAGGATTCAAATTATTTCCGTAATAATTTCTATTAATTAATTACTCTTTTCCGAGATGGCGGTAGTGCAGTTACAGGTTTTCATATTATTATAAACACAGTTGATTCGAAATTTACACCGTCAAATTAAACGTTTACTTTGTGAAAATCGAAGAAAATTGTTTATTATAATTAACGTATTAATGACCATGGTGAGAAACAAATGGAGCTTTAGCAGATATTTTATCTTAATGGTTTTTGTAGGCTATAATTTATGAGTCCTTATATCCAAAAAATACTAATTGCAGCAAGTTTATGTAAATATTTAGAGAATATTTATGTCCAATATCATGTAAATTGGTGGTACACATTTACATATAATTAATGCCTAAAGATAATCGAATTAATAGCTTTTCCTATTTGAACTTCCGAACGTTCCAATAGCTTCATTATGTTTATCTTTATAAATAAATACTTTGTAAATTTTAAACAGAACTGTGAGCTTGTCGATAGATAAACATGGAAATAAGACTTCCAATTAAAATAAAGAAGCATTTTTGTTAAAAAGTAAAACTATCAATTAGATATAAATTAACATATTCCATCAGAAAACTGCATATCCCTTTTTCTGATTAACTTCAATGTTTGATATTGATTCTTTTAGTGAACTAAAAAATATAAATGTACTTATAGAGCGAAACAGCATTCTAATAACAACGAATAGAGTGAACTTATATCCTTTTAGCATACAGATTTTATTACAACTAGCATTGCTACAGCTCTTACTAAATGGTAATTTAACAAACCACACATGATCTACGTTATACCAAATAAATAACTAAAATTAAATTTAATGGCTTGACATATTTAAGTGTAATCCATTCATAGTTCAATAACTGCACAGAATAATTATACTACCAAAATCAACACATCCTTTTCAATTACCTACACTGTTATATTGTAACAGTTAACTTAAACTACTAAATTTTTAGCAGTTATCCGTACCGGAACTTTCAGAATAGTTCCACACATTAATCACCGTTTCATCAGCTGCAATGTCCAACATTCTTCACCTTGTACCACTGCTATTTTCTGTATGATGGACACAATTAGACAAAACAGTTTGGTTGCATTGCTGTAATACTTCGTTACACACTGCAATAACATTTTCCTCTTTATAGCCATCTCTTCCAATGTGTTTATCGTAGTACCCTTTTGCACGTGCCCATATCAGTTCAATTGCATTCAATTCACAATGATACGGTGGCAACACTTTATATCCATAGCTTCTAATTATTTCATCTACGTCACATCTTGTCTCTATTTGCCAAGATTTAATATGTGAATAAAGTTCAGTTTCAAATTGTGAGAGTTCATGAGTAATATTTTCTTGTGTAACCACGAAATCATTTTAGAGTTAAAATTGATCTCTTGAATGTATCGTTTGACAATATGATTTCGCATTTCTGCTATAGTTCGTTTTTCCAATATATCTCTACGATTAGCGTCTTTTTTGAACTTGAATGCTAATGTGTGTAATGCACGATTCAAACTTCTATCACTTAATAGAACATGACTATTACGGAGTTCATCATTTAAAACTGCGACTGTGAACATGATTTCTGTAAATAAAAGCATTTCAGATGAGGGTATACGTGAGAATGTACTCACTTTGTGCATACATCTTGTACAATGTATTCATAATGCACACGTTGGATGTTTCTGGCAGATCGTTCGATTTGTTTTGCGAGAACGTTTTTTACCTGGACTGAATAAAATTGTGTTAGATCTATTGCGAGACTTGATATTCCTCACTGTAGCCACAGATATGCGTAGAGCATTTGCCACACGCTGTAATTTTTCGATTACAATAGTGAAATAAAAATAAATATTACCTACCTCTTGAATGCAAGATGTTGAGGTTATGTGCTAAAATTACGTGTCAGTCAAATTAGAATAAAAATGCATATTGAGCAATACCAACGAGTACTTTATTTCACTTTTCATTGCATGAAACTATTGAATGACATGTCGATTATGTCAAATGCACTTCAAGTATGTTTCTATCCTTTTTTTAAAGACGATTTGATATGAGATGGCAGTATATACACAATTTGGATAGCTAGTTTCATAAACTAATGACACAGGGCCTTGCTTTCGTGAAGAGAATAGTAAGTAGTTTTATTCCATTGATATAATCCCTTCTAAAGTATAATTAATTCACCGACATTTGCGCATAAATGTTTCTATTTACTGATATGGTAACTGTAACTGCCGCTCAACCGTGTAAATAAACATATGTATGTTACACGATTTCTCTTCAAAGTCGCTAGCTTTTTGTTCAAGAGTAAAAGCTATTTGACTGTATTATAAGATCAAATCTTCAATAATGAAAAATAAATTTTACTACTGAGTTTAGAAAGCATGTGATCTAAAGCAAACAGCAAACATACGTTAAGAAATTCTGCAAAAACTAAATAAAAATTTCTAATTCGAAACCTACCAATAGGTCACTACAATAATTCACCTTTGATGTATTTTCATTCTTTTCTAGAAATGCATAGCAGTATGTTCCCCAAAGACAGATTATAATTAAACATAAAAAATCGTAAAAAGTGTTAAGCGTTTAACCCACCTTCCATACGAAAGAATCGACTGCTAATTGCAAAAGTCACTTTGTTCACGTAATTATACACGTTGATTACTTGTAATTGTGGCACATTATTGTGTATAATGTATGTAATAAAGAATGTAAAACTTTCTAGTCTTCTACTTGCAGCACAGCTTAATTTCAGAGGTTACTGTGTGCAGGAAACTAATTTCTACTCATTTCATTTATTGTGTAATTACATTGACAAGGTAAGATACGAAGAGAATAGCTTATGACACTGACAGGGTCATAGAATTCTATCTTGTTACATTATTAATTATAGTTTACATTTACTTTGGAATCAATTGAGAACGTCTAGTGACAATGTAATTAAAAAATAAACGTTATTTAACAGATCATTTCTGTTTTTACTCTAAAGCATAAAAACAAAAGCTGATTGACAATAGAAATAGATATGTATTACATTTGGCCTGGTTTAACCATACCGCCTGCTCGTAATAGCCGAGTTTCCTTGTGCTGTATATTTAAAATGAGATTTTAAGGAGAAATAAGTACTAAGACCAGAAAAGTTTAACTTAATAAAGTAAGATTTAATTTGAATACAAGGCGTAGCATTTTTTGTTGGTAAGCACAAATAATTTTAAAAAAGGGGTTTATGCAAATAAAAAACCAACAGCAAATAATAAACATGGAGTTAAAATAAAAGAAAGGCCACTTTCAAATTACAGGATTGCATTTTGAAAAATTAGAAGGGTTGCTTCTTCGTTATTTTATAAGCTTTATGCAATGAGGTACTTAAAGAGTAAGTCCATTATTCTTTTAACGTTTGTATAAATGAATGAAAAGTTCAAATGGTACTGGGGTTCTTAGCTACAGAAATTAATCTATGTCACTTCTTGTTGACAGTTGACATACAATTCTACTTGATGTGATGCTACAATGTATGACAAATTTACTTAGCCGATGTTGCACATTGTATGTTAAGCATATAGAAGGCCCTTGATGTATATGTACAGACTAAATAAGGTAACCACAATGGAATGTATTTAAATTAGTGACATGTGTATAAATGGGTCTATTTAAATTAAAATGCCTATACATATTCTTTATTGTAAAAGAGACCATTGAATGGTTATATAAATTAATCTACAACAGATTTATACACAGAATTCCTTCATCAAGTTACTAACGCAAACATACTGATCTATGTCTGTTAAATAAGTTCGGTCTGCAAGTCACAATAAAATATTTTTAATACTTCTCTAAAATAATTACAGAGATTGCCAGAAATTGGTAATTATAAGAGAGTCATTTTTATGGAGCAGTTACAATTACCGCTGATTTGTTTAGAGAATAAGAATAAAAATACTTTGCCATCTATTATATTTAGTTGAATACATTGAGCTTATAAAAAACTTTTTTTAGAATATCATATATATCGATTTGAATTTGTTGTTAATCAGGGTGCCTCTGGTAACCTATGTAGGTTATAGTAACGCTTCAGTGATTAATTTCGGAAATTTAAATATCACTCCAGCAATCTGAATGAGAAGTATACTCCAATTTAGCACAAGTTGGAACAGAATATATCGTTCAAAAATTACAATCAAAGTTGAAAGAATAACAAAAATTATGCAATATTTTTTTAGTTACCTTTGAATCGTGGTAATGGAAAAATTTATATTAAAAAATAAGAAACAGTTAAAAAGGAGAGAGCTAATCACTTCGTTTGATTCGTAAGTACATGGATGCGTGGACGAGTGGCTGGGCGAAGAGAAGCTTGGCTGCTAGAAAGCACGCAAAACAAGAAAAGGGCAAAGCACAGTTTCGGTCTGAGTTTCCAGTTAACACAAAAAAAAAAACAACAATCGGAAAGAAAACAGGTCACTCAAGCACACGAAACAACACACATAGCAACTTAAAACAAATCTCTATTGGCCTCAAATGCCAATGAGCAGTTCGAAAATAAAATACAACGCAAATGTCGTACAGCTAAATAAATTAGTTGACCAATTTACAGACCCCAGAACTCAAACCCCAAATAAATATATCCATAATTGGTCTTTGGACTAAAGATTTTAACAAAAAGGATAAGCTACCGCACGAGAATCTTGCAGATTCGTACATAAACCCAAAATATACAGCAAGTAACAAACATTCACCTTTCTCTTATTTTAATAATTCAAAAAAAAAACAAGAAATCAATTGCGATAATTCCACAAAGGGAGAAACATCTGACTAACTGGAACAAAACGAATCGTTTAGCACTAGTACACATCTAATAAGTGACGGCCCTAGGTCTAACTACAAGAAATGGCACTTGCCACAAACGTGTCATAAGCAAATCATCACAGTTAAATCTTAAAACGTTTCTAGCCCATATACAATGCGTTAATACGGCAAAACGCCAACAAAAGCGATATTCAACTTAAATCTGCGTTACCTATCCCAGCGACATGTCCAACACCAAATTTACTTAATTTGGTAAAATAATCAGCCCTCTCCTTAGGTATAAAGCACTAAAAAAGGCACATTAACATAAGCAGTTTTCCTGAAAGAAAAAAATTGAAAATTACACTATACATTTGAAATTAAGAAATTATCATGTCTTTCGCATAAAACCATGTGCAACAAAACAGAACGTTAATAAATAATATAATCTAACATACAATATTCTTAATTGTCATCCAGTATGGGTCAACACTACCTACTTAAACGTCCGTAGCTCTAGACTAAAACTGCAACTTCGTGTAATTAAACGTACCTTTGACAATACCCGCTGTCACTATATCCATAATAGCTATAGCGCGTCCAAGCATCCCAATTTCAGTATGGAACTTATGGAAACAGTGCAGAATTACCAAACTTATTATGCCAATAGATTACTGCATCTATAATACCGTATTACGGTTATAATAATACTATATCTACGGTAGGAGAGACACAAGTTCTAACCTCAAAATTAATAAAAATATTTGCAATTCAAAATACAAATTTAAACAAATCTGCAATGTACTTTTGAATATACCGAAAAGACTACCCTTAATCTATACGAATCGAATCTTTGAACTGTACTTTTTATAAAAGCGAAGTAGGTGTATGTAATGTAGGGGTACATTGCATGGCAACATGATGGGTTAGATTACCCTGTACATGGGGTTGTGAAAGAAGCTCTATAAGCAACATGAGCAAGTGGTAACTTTATCCTTTGCCCACGGAAGGAAGTTGCAGTATATAAACAAAATAACAATTTTATTAATGCTTGATTATAGGTGCATCATTTATGTATGTAATACGATATAGGAAGTGTGGCTATTAAATAACGAGACTGGCGCTGTAAAACGTTTTACTTTGATTTAATTATTTAATATTTTAGTAAATTTTTTTGTTTTTCAGTACAGTTTAATCTAATCGCTGGAATCGATTTCTAGGTCTTCGGATGATGATTCTGTAACGTTGATTATAAATTCTGCAATATGATCTTGAAGGTCATCAGCTTACTTCAACGATCTTTACGTGACGTATATAATGTTAATTTTCAATCGTCACTTTTTCGTAACCAAATTTTATTAATTCCTCCATGTCTACAGCTTTAAAAGTCTTGATATTCATTTTAGTATGATGCTTGACTTGTGTCCACACCATTTCTATTAGGTTTCACTCGCAGTGGTAAGGAAGCAAACGAAGAACCTATCTTGTGCCATAACATCAAGTTTATTCTTGTCATATAGATGCCTCATTTGTACTACCGTAGATAATTAGGTCTTTCTTACTAAGCCAATCAACAATTTCTTCTTTTCACTACGCCATTGTTGCAATCTTCTCCACCTTCCTGCTGTGATAAGAAACATTGTCAATAACGATAATTGAATTTGGTGGGATATTTGGAATGAGTTGATTGATAAACTACTTCTCGTAAGTGTTTGCTTACATTTCATTGTGCACATCGGCTGTGTTCTTTTTACTGAGGGAAATAAGTTCCGCACCATGAACAAAACCATTATGGCCACCAGCATCAACTAATTCAATTCCGGGTCCAAGACTATTTGGTGATTTTAAACCAGTACCTAGCCCTTGAACAAATGCCTGCCGACTACTTTCAATAGTGGTGTCACACCATGCCTTAGTAACGTTAAACGTTAAACCACGATTCATCGGTGTATACGAGGGCAGTTTGACGGAAGAGTGACTTTTCTATGAAAAAGTTACTTTACTGTAAAAAAATATTTCATTTTTTAACATAATCTCATTTAACTCTACACACTTAGCCCAGCGAGTTTCCAATTTTTTCAAACCATCCAAAAAATAATCTTTCGGAAGTTCCGCAAAATACGCGTTTGTCTCTGCCATCACCTCTTCATTTGTCTGAAATTGCTTTCCACCAAGCCATTTTTTTAAGTTTGGGAACAGAAAGTAATCGGAGGGAGCCAGATCAGGTAAATATGCCGGATGAGGCAATAAATCGTAACGCAATTCGGCTAATTTTTCTGCAACAATATCGGATGAATGGGCAGGCGCATTATCGTGATGGAACAAAACTCTTTTCTTCAACAAATGCGGTCGCTTTTTCTTAAACTCGGCATCAAAACTTGTCAGCAAATCAGCACAATATTGGCCAGTTATCGTTTTCCGTTTTTCTAAATAATAAATAAAGATTACACCTTTGGAATCCCAAAACACTGTAGACATGACCTTATTGGCCGAAAAAACAGGTTTTTGCTTTCTTGGGAGCACGGTCCTAGGATGAAGTCCATTGTCTTGACTGCATTTTTGTTTCTGGGGTATAATGGTATACCCAAGTTTCATCTACTGTGACACATCGACGGAAAATTCACTTGGATTACGTTTGAGGGTAGCCAAACATTCGTTTCAATTTTTAATGCGAGCGAGCTTTTGACCAGCATTAAGCAAACGCGGCACCTATCTCGAAGATAGCTTTTTCGTATGTAAAATTTCGTGCAAATGTTGCATACCCGTTCGGTTGAAATATTTACTACATTAGCTGTCTCACGTGCTTTTATTCGACGATCGCTAAGTACAAGGGCACGGATTTTATTAACCATGTCTGGAGTAGTTACAGTAAATGGCGGTCCCAGACGTTCAGCATTATCCGTGGTCATATGGCCACTTTCAAAAGCAGAGAACCACTTACAAATCATTCCATGCGACTGAGCACTTTCAGGACATTTACGTAACTTTCCCTCGGTTTCTTTAATTGTTTTTCCACGTAAAAAATATTGTTTAATTAACGCTCGAAATTCTTTTTTCTCCATATTGAGCCAACAACGAAAACAGAGTATTAAACAGAGTATTAAAACTAATCTATCTGTCAGATTTATGTAAAATTTTGACAGATGATATCAAGAATATGGCGGAAACTACCAATATAATCACCGTAGCGAATGTGTCACTAACCTCTGAAAAGTCACTCTTCCGTCAAACCGCCCTCGTATAGTATATTTACCTAAAAAGTGAACATTACTAATTATGCGAAATACGGCATTATTTTATAAACATGTAATTGGAGATCGAATAAAAGGCTAAGTACCATCTTCTCGGAACTTTCTGATGCATCTTAGGTATTTATGCCTCCATCTCATAATGCCATCACGTTCAACAAGGATACTCTTCCGTCGCATCTTTTAAAACTCAAAATCCATATCTTTCAAGAGGATGAACAGTGTACTGCGTTTAAAATTTGGTAGATCATCATTACCATTAATGGAAGAAAGGATACTATTCATCGTTGGTGGCATATTTTCAATGAAAAAATTGTGCACTTTACGTCGAATAGTTCACTGTATATTCTGGTCATATCCATGAAGACGATCATTGAGTCGTGTACCTTTTCGTTTCATGCGTGTTTTCGGACTAGCTACTGCTCCCGTTTGGTCTTTTTTTGTTAGTATAGATACTACGCTCTATGCAACACAAAGCTTTGCTAGCTTCTGTAACAGTTGCACTAACGTTCATTGTGGCCAATAAATAACTAAGTACATTCATAATGAGGCATTTCTCCTTACAACTGTAGTGTCTTCCACTATGTCGTTTTACGTTTGCAGGGCCACACTCAGCTTCCATGTCCATGTGATACAAAATTCGACAAAATAACCTCAATCATACAATTGTACAAATTATTCATCATTGCCTTATAAGACGCGTGAATGAGATGTAGGCATTCTGAAAAAACAATTTTTAATAAATGGAGTTGGCTTAACTCGATAAATATAGAAGAAGGAAGTAATGAATTTGACAGTACACGGAATTGATATCGATTTGTTATTAAATTACATTTTACGTTTGACAACATCGCTATGAAGAACAAGGATACCATTATTTAGAAATGACTAAAGATAGGAAAAGGAAGAGTTACTCTATAAGAATCCGTACTGAATTTGGAGGTTTGGGCATTTGGACAGACTATAGCACAGAAATACAAAATAATTAGGCCGACCGAAATTATACCAGGAAACAATGCATAGGATTAGAATTAGGTTGTAACATTACTCGGGCTTTTCCTTTTTTTAAAATCGTAGGTGAAGTACATCATACACAAAGTATAAAGTTCGATAAAACACTATTGCACGAACAACCAATAGGTGTATCCTTAAGTGAATAATAAACATTTGGATACGTTTCCAGTGAATTAATTTGATTTTCATCGCTCACCATTGATTTCCTTGCATAGTACGTGAAAATGTACAAAAGATTTAGAGGGTCTAACATGCACGAGTAATGATCAAAGGCGGTACTGGTAACGAGAACACATTACGTGCATTCTTTAAGTAGCTAAACCAGATTCTTTCCTCGGAGATGTGCATATGATGGAGGTGATGTACTTCTCAGTTTACCGATCAACTCCAAATCACAAAAGATGGCTACTTTACGAAGAGGTAAAGACGAACATATACAAAGAATCTAAGTAAATGAAATCTTAGTTACAAACCCAACAAGGTCTATAGAAGTTTAATGTTCTATAACCAGTAGTATGAACGGTTCAGTTGCCACCTAATGGGATGAAAGTTAGGGTTGCAAAAAAACGTAAATCCGCCCAAGTCGGTAGAAAAATATCTTTATTATTAATAAATTGCTTGAATTACAACCAGTCCAAAGTCAGTGACAGTACAAACGTACGAACTTAAAAAAAAAAAAATCAGTCGTTTTATTAAAACTAATTTTCTAATAAAACGCCAGTGTAAATCTTAGAATAGCATCTATTCTAGGACGACCTCGAAAATTTTCCCATTTTTACAAACCTAAATTAAAACTTCTCAGAAACCACCTGTCAATAGTTGAGTACAATGTCGGTTTTAGAAATGCGACGTTGTCACGTTTAATTTCATAAAAATGAGTATCTTAAACAGAAAAATTTCGTTTAACCCATATTAAAACTAGAACACCTAGCAACATTTTATTTTAGTCGAAAGAACCTGCTCAGTAGATAAATAACTCAATTATCAACCTAGGATCCTAAAACTTTAGTTTAAATTTATAAATTATGTAAAAAAATATTAATCACTAAACTTGATCAGCCTAATTAATACTAAAATAATTAATATTCCATGCAAAATAAATATTGAACACTCTAGGTAATATTTGTGTGATCAAACAAACTAGTGAAATGTGATCCCATGAACTTTTTCCCTCGTATACTGATCATATATGTTTAATGTTATCAAAATAAGTATGAATTAAATGGTTAATGAACGTAACAAGATTATGCATGAATCTACCTCTAAAATACTAAGTGCGGTAGATAATTACCTTATCTATGGTTACTGCAATATACGCACGCTTTGTATATACTTTCGTATTTCAATTATGCAAATAATTGGAAATTTAGATTACATTAAATTAATTAGATACCACAAATTTATCATAAAAATTCTGTAGCGCTATGTGTTTCACTTGGATTAATAAACAAACCATTCAAAATGTTCAAAAACCAACAGCCTGTCATGATACTATTATTTCAAACTAATTCACAAAATAATTAATTAAAAACAAATTTCGATTGGTTTTGTAAGATTTTAACTATGTGCAACCCTCTGTTTAACGTCATCATTAATAATATTAAATTAATATTTACCAAACAACGATATTAATTACACATAAGGAACAAACAAAATACACCCACGTACCACACAAAATCAAAAAACACCAAACGCGTTTCGATAGCTACGCTATCATCATCAGCGGTCAACAAGGGGGACTAAAGAAAATTTCTAACATATATACCATCAGCGAGTAACGCTTCGTTACTAATCTGGTGAAAGTGAAAGGTCCTTGATCATCATTATTCATTAGAATTTGTTTGTTTTTGAAGATCTCTAAACTTTCATAACAATCAAGTTCGTGCTTATTACTAACATGTTTGATTAATGATACCTGATATACTACATGATTTTGATCAAACATATGTAGCGCTACGGCAGACTTGTCCCTACGCTTGTATTTTATATGAGCTAATGTTCTTTAAAGCGAACTTTAATAGGTCGTTTAGTTTACCCCACATATGTTTGTTCACAATTTTTACAATAAATCTCATAAATTCCCGACCTATCCTGCTTATCCACTTTATCTTTTGGATTGCCTAAAAGAGTTTGCACACTATTATTTGAAGTGACTTAAAACACGATTTGCCTTATTTTCCTAGAGTTTGGATTAGATATGTTGATGATGTGTTTGCCATCCTTAATACTAAAATTTGTAGCGTTGAGAACTTTGTAGAAACTTTAAATTCTAAATTTCCGACAATCAAATTTACCTACGAGATAGAGACAAATGACAGTCTCCCGTTCCTTGATACACTGGTAACAAGAAATGGTAGTAAACTAGATATAGATATTTATCGTAAGGAAACTAGCACTAAAAGATTCATATCCAATTACTCAAATTACTGTAGACAGCATAAACTCACGGGTTTTAACTTTTTGGTTCATAGATTGCTTAATTTTCTTCTTTTAGTTCAAAATTATAATAAAAAATCGCGCAGTATTAAAGGAATTGCTGCATACAATGGGTTTTCAGATGAAGTGGTTATGAATATAGTTAGGAAACAAACACATAGGATGAGGGTTAAGAACGTAACTACATTAGGTAACGCTAGAGAACGAATAGACACAAAGTATGTGAAGTTACCAAACTATCCTGCTTATACAAGTAGTCTACCTAAAATCTTTTCCAAAATTAATTTGAAACCAGTGACTACTTCAGATAATAGTTTGCACACTCTTTTAGGCAATCCAAAGATAAAGCGGATAAGCAGGATAGGTCGGGAATTTATAAGATTAATTGTAAAAATTGTGAACAAATACATATGGGGCAAACTAAACGACCTATCAAAGTTCGCTTTAAAGAACATTTAGCTCATATAAAATATAAACGTTGGGACAAGTCTGCCGTAGCGCTACATATGTTTGATAAAAATCATATAGTAGATGAGGTATCATTAATCAAACATGTTAGTAATAAGCACGAACTTGATTGTTATGAAAGTTTACAGATCTTCAAAAACAAACAAACAAAACAACGAATAATGATGATCAAAGACCTTTAGGCTACTTTGAACGCATTACTCTTTCATAACTTTCACTTTCACTTAGCACCAGATTAGCAACGAAGCGTTACTCGCTGATGGTATGTATGTTAGAAATTTTCTTTAGTCGCCCTAGTCGACCGCTGATGATAGCGTAGCTATCGAAACGCATTCGGTGTTCTTTAATTTTGTGTGGCACGTGGGTGTATTTTGTTTGTTACAGATCCTGCCACAGTTCCAGTGTTCCAGATTTTTCACACATAAGGAAAGTAATATACATTAAATATATTAGCAAATAGGTAAAATTTCTGCTACATTTCTTCTACATTAATCAAACGTAATCTCTTAAAAATAAATTTAAATTAACGCCACGTTATATAAATTCCAAAAAATGAATCAACACTTAACGCGCGACGTAAATTACATGAAAGTAAAAGCATTCAATCACTAACAAGCGTGGTCACCCAACTTGATGATTTCTATTTTATTTCCGATATTAATTGTATTAAAAAAGCATTTTGGAAAAAAATACACAAAACAAACCTATATACGCAAAATACATCAGACCAAACTGCGTACAAATAAGCGCTCAGCTGTTCGTAACTTACTCCATACGCGGCAAGTGTAGTCTCCTACGCACCGCACTACTAATTCCACAAAAAAATATATCCAGTGGCCGTGACATTGCTGCAGCATCGACCCTTATTGCCCTTTTACCTTTTGCTCAGTTGCTTTATAGTACAGCAATTTGCGGTCAAAAAGGGGGTTACCTGAAACCGCTTGCGCCACCATATTGGAAAAAATGGCGTGCTCAAACATTGTTTTGACAATAACTCCTTTCCGACTCATTGTACGATGAAAATAGTTATATAATAAATTAAACTAGACAAAATTTCCTATAATTTATGCAGTAACCTTTTTTTTTTGTTAATTGAGTAGTTTCAGCGCACGAGTGCCGCAAACCAACATATATCTACACCAACACGCGTCTTTCATATATTAATGAAAAATATTTTACTATGCGTTGAAAAACTGTCCTACTAGGGCCTATAAAGTCTATTGCAGGTATAAAGGGACACACCACCTTGGCGTCGCGACCACCTTCCCCCTTCTACGATACATTTTCGGACAGGGTTGAAATGTTCTGCCTGGATCACCAGAACAGGTATATCGTTCTAGAGTGTCGTCAGCATATTTAGAACCATGGCTTCTAAGGAAGTGTACTGTTTTATTTGTGAATGATTTAGTGAAAGAACCAAGGTCAAGCACGCTGCTTAATATTAAAAAGGCAGCAGATAGAAGAAAAGACAACATACATTGCAAGGAAGTGAGGTGATTGTAGTAAAGGAAAAAGGTTTTGCGACTTTCCGTAAGTCTCCTGTTCAAAGAAAAGACAACAAGAGAAAACTCTTGGAGTGACTGGGATCGATAGTAGTTCACGATGTGTGTCTAAAACGATATAATAATGAGAAGTTGGTCTCTGCATCTTTACGTACAACAAACTTACTCTACCTCATGGTGGTGTGGAAATAAGTTTTTTGGCCAACACGTGTGTTGGAGTAGAATTTGCAGCGCTCGTACGCTGAAACTATTCATTTAACGCAAAGAAAAGTTACTACATTAGTTATAGGAAATTTTCTCTGGCTTAATTAATTACGTGGCTATTTTCATCGTAAAATGAATCGGAAAGGAGGTATTGTCAAAAAACTGTTTCTGGACGCCATTTTTACAATATAGCGGCGCGAGCGGCAAAGATACGAGGTGGTAAAGTGAACATTCGGAAAGAGGCACTTTGAAATCTATAAAATTAACAATTTTCAAAACTCCAAATGACTGGACTATTACAATACTCTGATTTTTGTATCGTTAACAGTTTACCTTGTGATCACGTTTCACGGGTAAAATTTTACTAAACAGTCTTGACTAGTAATTAATTAGCTTTTTAATGTTCCAAAAGGACACTTTTTTACACTTAATTACGAGGGTTTAAACTCATCACCCTCTTTAGAATAGAGCAAGTTGTGGTTAAATTGTCTTTACTTGTTGACACTAAAACGAACAAAATGCTACTGCCATACTTTATTACATCCGGATTTGTCACAAATTCTTTAATAGAAGTAAAGAACTTCTTAAAATTGAGGCCACTAATATACACCACGATTGTTTAGAAACAATGCTCAATTATATATTATACCTTCCTTGCAAGTTCTGTGTGAAGATTAGTTTTTTTTCCTTTTTACTCTGCCAACAAAAACCGTAATCAAGTCCGTAAATGAATTAAGTACTCACCGTTGAATATCGATAAGAATTAAATTAAGTAATAGAAATAATTATGCCGTGATTCATCATAAACGTCAAATAAACATGTCAATGTTTAGCGATTTAAAATAAAATCATTTATGATCAAAAAGATCTAAGAGATTGCCGTTAATTATAAATAGAAATTTTTTTTTTTATTTCGAAACTAAAACTTATTAAGTACTATAAATAATTATTACACCGTTAATATAAATGCAAGTTTTGTTTTGTTAGTCCGAAATTAACAGGTAATAAATAATAATTTAGTTTATATTAAAAATGTATCTTGTAAATGGAAAAGTACGTATCGAGTAGAAATAAGCAAACCAAAGCATCAAAATAGAATTTAAAATCCGACAAAACTAATTAAGAGAGTTTTAAATTAGTAAAATAAGTAATAGTTGCCACCCTCTTTATAATATTGATTAATTCACTTCGTAGAAAATTGCATTGTTAAATCACATTTTCTATATAAATAATCATATGAACGAGGTAAACAACTACAATAGGAATTGAATCTCGTTCCCATTGTGTATAACAAACTATTTATAATAAAATATTCCAGTCGTTGACAGATGCGTCAAACATTAGCTGGCTTCTGTAATTGCGTGATTTCGAGTTGATATGTGTTACTAATTACTAATTAAACCGTTAGATAGAATAAGTATTTTTTGTTAATGGATTTGGCTGAATTTTATATCAATCGTTCTGTATTTCACAAATAATAATTTTAGCACGATGAAAGAAATATTAATTCAGTAATTGATTTAATATCAATTAAAACAAATTGTTACGCTGTCGCCTCATCGTTAAAATTATGGAATTTTCAGTCGTTTCCCCCTTTTAAATGTCGTACTCTATATAGGTAAGTGCTTTTACCAAAATGATTATCTTTCGTTCTCACTGCGTACGTATAGACGAAGCTGAGTTTTGTGAATTAGTATGAGGTATGAGTAGTTAGTAAAAATTAACTGATATAATTCAAACTTACTTGCTCTGTAAACGAGTATCAAAATTTAGCTAAATTTATTTACTTTGCTACGAAACACCGTTTTGCTTGAACCATAATCATTGAAATTTGAATAATCAATAGAGTTCATATTTATTAAGAATCATCCACTTTCATCCGTCATTGGTGAAGCAATTTTTGTTTTTCTAGGGAACCTGTGACCTTTGTCAACTACCGTATCCTCCTTCCGTCCGTATTAATTGAGTTTTAGGTAGATTTTCTACTATAAGGATTCGGCCCTGAATTTTATCCTCTTGTGGGAAACCCGACGCAGCCTATTTGGAAAACCATATACGTTCAAGAGTGGACCCAAAGACCGCCTGAACAATGGTTTATCTTTGGGTGGAGCCCGAATCCGTTTTCAACCTCCTGGAAAGACAACCGACATTCGCAGCCCATCCAGGAACGGTCATAAATATTCATAATTACCGTACCATATAATTTTCTTTAAATAAAATATTTCCAAGCAAGGTTTAATTTTTTTGGTGGACTTCGTTGAGGGCATGCTTCACTTGCCACCACCGAAAACCGTTATATTTGTAATTTATTTGCTTTAACCATTGTGCTTAATTTTGTGAAAGCTTCACATTACCAAAAACACTGCGCATTATTTGGTCTACATTTCACTACTATCATCGACAACGGTATCAGACAGACTCTTTCAATGTGCCCCCGGCTCACGTCATTATACTATAATAACGTACTTCCGCTAACATTCACCCAATCAAAATCGATAACATTTGCCACATTATATCCAAAGGGCTGTACGGCACTCTGTGCAAGACAAAAGTAATGTGTACATTCTCTAAGGACTAAGGACATCATGTTGAGTTGCGAAGTTCTCCTTGGTTCATATTAAATTCTACCAAACGTTTTGTAATATTTTTAAAAGTAAAAAATTTAATTTTCCTAAGTTTCACGTTATATTTCTTTTATATTGGAAATATTTCATTTATACACATTAAAATCTTTTATGTATAACTCATCCAACAAAATTGTTCCATGTTACAGAGTAAATACAGCAGCGCAAATTAAACCTACAGCACCATCGGTTGGAGGTTTCCACTGAATAAACCCCAGTGGCAAATTTGGTGGCGACCATATCTGTGTTTGTGTGTAAGATTTTTACCTTTCCCACTAAAGGAAAAGTTACCGTCATCGGCCTAAAATTCGAAATTTAACGGGACCGGACATACTTGGGGTTCACTGAGTTCAAAAAGTGGTTTTAGAAAAATATCAAGAGTGTCTGAATGTATGTGACCGTTTGTGTGTGTGGGAGGGGGGGGGGGTGTATGCGTTGGAGTGCGGGCGTGCATGTGTGTAGGTTTGTATGTTGGTGTGTATGTGTTTGGGGTGCGTGTGTGCGTGATTGAGTGTGTGCTTGTGCATGTGAATGTGCGAGTGCGTGTGTGTGTTTTTTCAAATTCAAATTCAAACACGTTTATTAAATTATGGTTACAATGGTTCATAAATGGGAGTTAACAATTTCAGTCGGCTGCTCAGGCGAGGTAGCCTCTTCAGCCGGTTGATTACATAGTTTTAATTGATTTAATTACATTTCATTGGTTATAAGTCTATAACATGTTATCTTATTATCTAGGCAAAAAAAAAGAAAAAAAAAACATGTTAGTTGGTTACGTTACTTAAATGAGTAATATTTGATTCTTAATCTAGTGGATGTTGTGGGCGGGATTCGTGGGTTGGAGGGCGGTGTTTCCTTGGAAGCAGGGGGCTGGTCCCTCGGAGCACCAAATGGATCGGGATATCGGAGGTCTGTACAGCTTCTTGCGGGTGTTATCTGCATGGGATAGAAAAGATTATTAGTATTGTTATGCGTTGTTTATTGAAATTTAGTGTTATGTAGGTGATTTTTAAGTATTGAGTAGCAAATGATTGTGTTAATATGTAAGTTAATTATATGATACTGTTAGCTATACTTATCCCGACATCCCTATTCATCGCCGTTCCGGAGATATTTACACAAAAAGTGCAAACACCTCCTGACCATGTGTGAGGATTACTCGCCACAGGTCAGTCGCAGTTTGTGCCGAAACTAAGGCCGCTGCCACCCTTCGGATGACAGGTAGGACCTTCGCCATATCCAAACCTCCGAGGAGGCCAAGAACAGCGTCGAATCCTAAAGCGGGCTTTTTCACGTCTGCGGCTTTCACCGCTTCAGCTACTTCAGCCATCTCGCTGCCGCTTGCCTTCGCTTTGGCGTAACTAACGCCGGTTCGGACTAGAGAGGGTGCCGCTGCGGGCGGTGTCCTCTTCTGTCGCTGTTGAGGTGACTCTTCGGTCTTCTTCCGCTGGGGAAACGTGACGGTGGAGCTTCTGTCTTCCTACGCTGAGGGAGACGCGGGTACCTCGGGCATCCCCTGAAGTTGGCCGGATGATCCCCACCACAGTTTACGCACCTTGCCCGGTCCGTAGGGGGTTTGGTGCACTCATTGGAGTGGTCATGTCCTGCACACTTGACACAGCGTGCCGCCGCTCTACAGCAACGCTGTGCGTGACGGAATCCCTGGCACCGGTGACACTGCCCGATGCCTGGTCTCCGCCTCAAGTCTTCAGTGGAGACACGTGATCGAGCCACGTACTCCACCAGCCGGATCTTCTTGAGGTCTTCTTCTGATGGTACCTGGACCAGCAGAAGCGGGATCGGTCTGCCTTGTTTCTTCATTCTAGAACAAGAGCTGATGTTAACGTCGTGATTTTGGAGCTCGGAGGTAACGTCAGCCTCGGAGATTTCTACAGGTATTCCCCGTATAACCACCTTGAACAAACGTTCCCTCTTTGCCTGATAGGTATGGTACGGTGTACCATGCCTATCTATATACCGCATTAGCCTGTCACGGTCCTTGGCAGTGGCAGGCTGTATCCGGTATCCCTCGGCGATTGCCTTCACACGTGTGAAGACGATCCCTCGGTGGTCTAATTCACGGGAGAAAGCAACCCAGTTCTCCTCTCGCGAAGGATTACTGGAGGAACCCTCTCCTGGTAGCTGGAAGCTCTTCTGCGTCCGGTCGGTCCATGGTGTCTGCTAGGGCCTCGAACGCGTTGATGACCGTAGTGGGCGTGGTCGGGCGGTCTCTAGAAGGTTTCTTCGGCTTCTTCTTCTGGAGCCGGAACCCGTCGGACGGTGGCGATTCTTCTGCAACGACGCTTATTGGAACTGCTGGAAGCGGTGTAGCAGCAATCTCTTCATCCAATTTCTTGGGCTTCTTTTCCTTCTTCTCGGTCTTCCTGAAACCATCTTCGTTGAAGGACCAGGGCTCGTAAGGCACCTCCTCGATCTCGAAGAAGCCATCGGGTAGCGGGACGGACAGCTCATCGTGACGACTCCGAAGAGCGTACGGGTTCTTCTTCCGGGGCGGTGGCTCTCTACCTGTCATCATGAAAACGACGCAGGTAGCAGAACGTACGCACGTAAAACTTTTAACAAAGTACGTTTACAATGTTAAACGCGATGCTCACTGATCTGCTTGCAGACAGCGAATGGGTGTGTGTGCCTTTGATCCAAATTTTATACGGTTATAAGTTGGAGAGGGGGGAACCGCCTCAATTATACTGTCATACATTTATTAGTGTCTTCGGAATAGCTTCGATAATTCTTCTAACAGTTTCGACAAATTCTACAGTTCTTTTTAGTTATAACGTGATACTATTATAGCAAAATAAATTTTATTCCATCAGACGTTGTTTTAAAATACTACCAAATCTTGTTGATTTTAACCCATGTCAGTCATAATAGTTTTATGTTCTTGTGAAAGAATTGTTGACTATTTAAATGAACATTACAGATCTGTAAGCACAATTATAATAATAATTAGAAAAGTAACTGCATCTACAGCAAAAAACTATCGTCCACAGACAAATCAAACAAATCTAGCCATTTTTAAGATTTCCGGAAATTTTAGATTCAGTCCACAGTTTCAAAAAAAAAGGTATTTGTATTTCCTGAGAGGTTGTTCAAAGATAAAACATTTTTAAGAAACCAACAGTGTTTATTATAAAGGATAGAGGAAATATTGATCAACATAAATTTATATGGAGAGAACCTTTTCTAACTCTCTGTGTGCTACGTTAATGTATATTTACTGTACAATAATTGTAATTTTACTAATGCTAAGTAATAAAAAAGGAAATACTTGCCATGAAAGCTATTTCATTAACATTTTCTACAAACATACTACACACCTTTTATACTTTTGCGTATGCCTTATTTATTTTTTCTTTTTTGCTGATATTCTGCCTTGTGATGTCAACAATACAATATAAGGCACTAGTTTAAATGTATAACACTAGTTGTCAAGATTAATTGAATGTTTCTGGTTACACACAAGTTTTAATTCCATTGTAACGTTACACACTTTATTACAGAGAAAGTGATTAAAAAATTTATCTCCGAAATAAAGCTGGTGCTAAACATTATGGAAAGACCAATTTTACGACGTAAGTATAACTTAAAAATAAAAAATAAGCTCTCATAAAACTTTATAAACGCTTCAAGAAATTATAATTCAACGTCAACAACCATATTATATTGGATTACCATTAATTTTAATGTGGCATTAAAAACAAAGACCTAATACAAACCAGCGTTGACGTACATTTATAGTTTTTTTTGTAAGGACAATTGTGCTCGCTGTAAAGTTTGGCGCATTAATTTAAAACTAAACCGAAGTCTAATTGATTTTGTGACCTACAAAATTTCTAAAATGAAATAAAAGTGGAGAAATACTAAACGAATAAGTATGTGTAGCCCGTTTTTATTTTTATGACCTTTTATCATTAAAGCTTTTAAGAAATTCCTGAAATGCGTGATAAAACTTTCAGCTCAAAGTTTATAATTATGCTGTAGTTTTAAAACGAAATCATTGTTCCCTTATTTTTGAGGTTTCCTTTTTTATACTGCAACAAGGCATAAAGCCTGACGGTATACAGTACCATGGTAACTTGACAATCTTCTCATCGTACTTATTCGGTTCGTCGGGTTATAGCGTATTACAGAATAAGCCGTCCAACAATAACTATTGTATTCAAGGCAATTCTTAACAAACAACTACGTATGCATATAAAACTAGGTAAAACAAAACCTTCTGTGTACTATTGACAGCGCATTAATTGGCAGGATGTGGTGCACCGTTAAAACATGTAAGTTTCAAATGTGACAATTGTCATTAGGATAATTAGTTATATCTTTTTATTGTTTCTACTTTTTAGCTTTTGTAAAACATTTGTAATTAAGATAATTAATTATATCGCTTTACTGTTACAGCTTACTGTTGTAAAATCAAACCTGTTGTGTGCTTAGTACGGTTTGATCGAACAGTAATTAAACTAGTCGTCGAATTATTTATTACTACTTTCTCAACTCGAACAAAAATTTTTAGCGTAATGAATTTAAGTTGTAGCTAGATGAAAACGGCTACGTGTTTTGCAAGGAACTAGTTTTTACTTTTGGATCCAATAAAATGAAAACATTTGAAGGACCCCATGAAAAAAGTGCCATGTGATGTAACGTTTGACAAGCTTCCTGCCTGCAAATTTTCTACTACTTCAGTGTAACATATACCCAATTCCATTAGCAAACACGATGTTTAACCACAGTTCAATGTGAATCTAAGACCTGCCGAAGTTATAGACATAGTATTTATCTTTTCAGCGCAAGAAACGCCCAAGTTCACTAATCCGTTATTTCCACTTAATTTGTTGTTGATAATCACGTCGTTTGTAATGGTCAGAGCGAAGTGCACGTGTTGTTTTTGTCATTTTTTGTGTGCAATATTAAGGCAAATATGGAGATGAATAGGAAACAGACAGGCTTGTTATTCTTTCAATAGTACTATTGATTTTATAGAATAACGACGTGCTACAAAAATAATCCTAAAAAATACGTCTTGTGTAATATATTGAAACCTATTCCATAAACATTAAATTCAAGTTGGTACCGTCAACTGTAGTGAACTCAGACAATAGTGGTCAAAGCGCACAAAATAACATGTACGCCTATGTCATTCAAGGTTATTTAAACGAGCTGCGTCAAATCTACGAAATGTGTTTTTAAGTGGTCAGTAGTCTACACCTGTTACGAGGAGGTTGTCAATGCCTAATTATTTTCGGTAGTGAATACAGGTACGTAATTTATAGAGTTGATTTTTTTAAGAAAATTAAATAATCAAACGGAAACCGCTACCCTAAAACATGACAAGTAACGTCGAATTTCAACTAACACTGGAGTATTACATACAGTGTTGGCAACGTATTAACATTTAATTTTTTTTTCTCTTTTGTTAAAATAATTCATTTATGTGGAATTTTCCATAGGTGGGGTGAAGGTGGACACTATGGGCAGAGTTTATAAGAGGAAAATTGGAATCAACTTTAGAAACTATGATGAGAGTAACTTACAAAAAGCGTTAAATGATATAAAAAACAAAATAAAAACCTTCAGGGAAGCAGCTGAATGTTACAACATACCTAAATCCAACCTGCATGATAAAATTAAAGACAAAAAACGGAGGACAAACCGCACTTTCTCAAGTAGAACAAAAAATGATATCCAGAGGTAGTGACTGGGGATTTTCATTGACACGTGCCGATATACGATGGTTAGTAAAAAGTTATTTAGATAGGAAAGGTGTAAAAAGCTTTCATTTTAAGAATAATTTACCAGGCGTTGAATGGTTTTACGCTTTATAAAAAGAAATAATATTTTAACGGAACGATTTGCTCAGAATATTAAAAGGTGTAGAGCCAATGTCGCCAAAAATACCATAAAAGAATATTTTACACATTTAACGAAAACCCTTGAAGATGTACACCCCAACAGTATCGTCAACTACGTCGAAACGAACCTCACAGATGGCCCAGGAAGGGCAAAAGTTATATGTTGCGTGGGATTAAACGAGTGGAAAGATTTATGGGCTCGAGCAAACCGGGTACTTCTGTCATGATGGCTGTAAGTGCTTCAGGGAAACCATTACCACCGTACGTAGTGTACAAATCTATGCCTTTATATCAAACGTGGATTTGAAGGGAACAGTGTTTAATCGAACGAAGTCAGGATGGTTCGATGCAGCCTGGTTTGAAGATTGGAGATAATCTTTCTGGCCACGTCTCTCTCTATGTGTTAAAGTGTCGCGAATATCAACTTTATACTACTGCCTCCAAACTCCACTCACTTGCTGCAGCCATTAGATGTAGCCTTTTTGCTACATTTAAAAAAGCTTGGCGTTCGATACTAACGCACTGGAAAATAAAAAATAGGGGATGAATTCAAAATTCAGACTTTCTTCGACTATTTAAAAATGCCATTGAAGTATTCAAAATATGGAAAGTAACATTCATTCGGGCTTTGAAGGATGTCCATTTATCCACTTTCTTCTAAGGTGGTAATAAATAAGTTATCTGACACACCAAAAAAAAAAAATCTCACTCGAGACGAACACGCCTGGACAAATACTTTACAAAATTTCCAACGAGAAAGTAGATTGTATGTGACTGAAGATACTAGAATAAAACGAGGTAAAAGATTGCAGGTAGCACTGGCAAAGGCGTAAAAGAGGATGATATTCAGACATCGGAAAAATGGAGGATCGAAATTTTAAAAACCTCAATGATAGTGAGGATGAACATTTTAACCCTTATTGGGAAGATGATGTCACTCTAGTGCAGCTTCCACGTAAGAAGATTCTAGTGCTGTTTCTGCGGAAGAAAATTTCAGCGCAAGTCGAGAGGAGGAACATATTAAAGAAAACCTTCTGGATAAGGAAGAAACCATTGAGACTGAATCTATTGTACAAATAGACATGTTTTTGTTAGTTACATTTTGTTGTTCTAATAATTTTATTATATATTACGCATGATGTGTAACAGACGTGATTAATGAAAGTACACATCAGTGTTTATTTAATTTTTTAAGAACACAAAAGTAAAAATGGGAGAATATTTTATAGGGCATAAATATTTAAAGTGATTCCAATAGTTAATATTTTAAGGCGAGGAAAATTTCAGTTCCCATTTTACTTAAATATAAGGGTCTTAGAACAGAAGAGGATTTTAGGTTTTGTATTTCTTACTGTTTTTTAGAATTTTGTTTTGTTTCTTTGTCAGCATTTTGCAATGTTTTGTTTATATATATATATATATATATATAAATATATATATATATATATATATATATATATATATATATATATTATATATAATTTATTATTTGGTCGTCCACTTTAACCACATAATAAGCGCGAACACAGAACAGAACAGTGCGGCGGTGTTGTTCTGTCTTGCGTTGTTTTATTTACTGTTTTCGGCACGTAACGCTTTTACTATCCTCATCACTAGTTTGAAATCGTCTTCTTCTTTGTCAGGTGTCGATTTTGTCGATTCCTTAGCTACTTCAGCGTAGCTTACGCCGTTTTGTCGTGTGCTTGTTTTTGTTTTTTTCCGTGAGTTGTGGGCTGAGGGTGTGCGGGGCATCCCCGGAAGTAGGCCGTGTGGTTTCCCTGGCAGTTGCAGCATCTTGGATTCCAGTTTTCCGTCGTAAGGGAGCACTCCCGGCTGTGGTGTTGTTCTCCGCATTTAACGCATCGGGAGTTGGCGTGGCAGCCACTGGAGGCGTGGTCGTACCGCTCGCAATTGTGGCACTGCCCGATGCCGTGTTTTTTATGGGGGATTTCTATTCGTACCCTGATGTAACCGATGTGGGTTACGTTGTAAATCTCTTTTGTTTGTTCGCTTCTGTCCAGGTGCAGTAGTAGCATTGACGTAATTTTTTTGTTGGGTCCTGCGTGCATCCGCGTGAGCTTTTGTATCGCGAAACCCATTTCTTGAAGGTCGCTTCGAACCATCTCTAGCAGGGCGTCGTCTTTAGGGATTCCTTTTATGACGACTTTTAGTGGTTTCGCCTCTTGAAGCAAATAGACGTTAAATTGAAGTTTCAAGTTATCGAAGGCTAGGGTTGTGGCTCTGTATTCGTCAGCGCTTCTAAGTTGGATTTTAACTCCGTTATGAATTGTGTTTACGGAGATGGGTTTAATTTCTAGTTCTGTGAGTTTCGTCATCGCCTTAATGTAGTCAGATTCATTGTGTAATATAATTGGAGGGATTCTTTCTTTGCGTTCTGCTGCCGGGTTTGGTTCTTCAGCTTCGATCCGCTGTCGTTTCGTGCCGCCTTTATGAACCACCGGTCATCTGAGGTGGTATCTGCTGCATATACTTGTGATGTCGTGTCTAGTTCCATGTGCTCTTCGGGTTTGTTTTTCTTCTTTCTGGGTTTTCCACTTCACTTCTTTTTTTTTCTGACGCGGGGCGTCGTCGATTTGAGTGGGCGGGGCGTCGTCATTTTCTTGTTTGGTTGATTTAGTGGATCCTAGTTGTACGATTTTGAGGTGTTGATTCAATTCTTCGTAAAGTTCTTTTATGGATGACCTTTTGTCTTCTATTTGTTCTTTTAGGAATTCTATTTCTTTAGACTGCGTGTCATTGCGCGCCTGTAGTGAACTAACTTGTGCTGTGAGTGCTTCGATTTTTAGCTGCATCAGTTGTTGGAGGTATTCGTGGTTGGTGTTCGATTGGTGCAGGTTTTCAGTTTCTTCCGTTTCTGAGGAGTCGTCCTCGGTATTCATTGCTGCTCGTTAAGCCGAAACTGCGTGGTGAAAACTACACAGTTCCGGCTTGTAGAGGTTCCTAAACTATCTGCTCAAAGAGCGCGCGCGCGTATTGTTCAGAGTCCTTTCTTGCTCGGCACGTGTGCTTTGCTTGAAAGGTGGCTTTGAACTCTCGTGCGCGAAGATGAATTGTCACGGAAATAAATGCCTGTACGCTTTCAACCCACACATAGGGGTGGAGACGCACAGTCTTCATTAAAAAAAAAACAAATTTACAACAAAGATATTTTTTTATTTTTCAACTTAATTCTATACATACACGAGTACCTAAATTATTTTCTTGAAAATTTGAGTTGCGAAAGTGTGCAACTTATTCACTAAAAAAACACCCAAAATCGACCGACTACACCTCAGACTACAGTAACGTTCTCGCTACAGGTAGAATGAATGATCTAAGTAATATTTCAGAGAGTGAGCTTGAGCATGAGATGCAGGATACTAATAAATCAGGTAGGCCTTTTTCCGTATTTTTTACTAATATTGCAGATTCTGGATACAAATATTTCGTTTAAACATCCTTTGTTGCAGATACCTTGGATAATTGGAGTGATTTTTCGGCTTCGGTCCCTGAATTTGAGATGCCGGATCTAAGTGAAGGTAGTAACTCATCGGTGTCAGATTATAAGCCACGTTTAAAAAAATATCAACAACCTAAGTAAAACCCAGAAGTTAAATAACAAATCTTTTAAAATGAGACAAAATGTGAGCTTTTTGCCTGATGTATCTTTTACAACCTGACCATTTCAGTATTCTACAGAGAATCAACATTAAAATATTGACATCCAGGAAGATGTGAGCAATGACGAAGAAGTCACAGTAAAAACTGATAACTAGAAAAACCAGAACAAAAAGTGGCCGGAAGAAAAGAAAGCACAAAGTAGACATTTGGAAAAGAAGTACTAAGAAGAAAATCCGTTTTGATAATCTTCAGAGTCGAGCAATAAAGAACTGCCACTAAAAATGTGCCTCTAAACTTTATGTAACGTATTATTTTTGAAATATATAAAGGTTAATCCTCCAGCACGGATCAAAATATCTAATTAGAAGGTTGTACAGAGCCACATATCCCGCAGCGTTCAAGCCATAGAAAGGAAGACGCAAAGAGCAGAAAAGTTTCATATAAATATGAGGTGCAAGCTGGAGAAAAAACAGTAGAGATGTGCCAAAACGTTTTTTGGATCTACATGGAATAAAAGATTTAGACTGAGACGCAAAATCCAAACATAATCCATCATTATTAAAGATCTAAATGAGAAACATGAATCAAGACCAGAACGTACTAGCGCTGAAATTGTAAATAAAGAAAGACTTATTGCTGACTGCTGATTGACTACTCGAGAGTCACATTATTCACGTACCCAAAATAAATTAAGAAAATATCTTCATTCTAACTTATCAGTGACTGAGTTGCATCGCAGGTTTATTGCGCAAATATTAATTTTGGGTTTCCCCGAATAGGCATATTTAAGGCCTACAATTTATTTTGGTTTTCAGCAAACTGATATATATATATATATATATATATATATATATATATATATAGTGATGAAAATGGAAAAAGTAACCAAAAACTCAATAGGAGCTTCATATAAACAAAGCGGAGGTCTTTCAGCAAAAATTAAAGAAAGAAGTCGAGGAGAAAGATCCGCAAATCCTTTCATTATGTTTTGATTATCAAAATAACATGTCAGTTGTAGTAAAGATATTACGCGTAAAAATGGCAGTAAAACGAAAGTAACAGATAAGGAACAGGGGGTGTCGGAAGCTCAGTGGAAAAAGATGTTTGTACATGTCAACAAAGGGGTCGTAGTACGTAAATGCGAAGCGTTCGCAGTCAGTTCCCAAGCAAACAAAAAAACTTGCTTACCTTTAGTCGCAAATCCAGGTGAATTAGTAAATTTCAGCCGATAAGTTGATTATTACAAAACTTCAAAAATATTTGCACGTACTCGCAAAACACTGGCGTGCAAATAAAGAACACAGCTGATCGGTTATTTACGTTAAGTTATATCGCAAAACTCAACTCTTAAAAGGAAATTGTATCAACAAAACTCAAAATCGCAAATTATCTAGTGAAGAAATCTCCCGAAAACGTGACGTTACAGCTTTCCTTAACAATAACAAAGAATTGAGCGTTGTCGCTGTTCGGTTGCATAAATCCAAAATTCTCATAAAATAAATAAACTATAAGGTAACTTGAAAGCAAACAAGATATATAGTCTGTTAAATTTTGATCATACGTAAATACTAATAACGCAGCAGTAAAGAACTGGGGTCATTGTAAAGAAAATAATACCCAATTCATTAACACCATATATATATATATATATTATAACAAAATTATACATGAATAAATCTACAATCAGCGTGTTAATACAGAAGTAACTAACCGGGGTTAATGCTTGCAAGATTCAAATTCTCAAAATAATATTTTGTATCCTAATTTTATATAACGCCAAAATGAATATTATTAACGTCGTACAAATAAATTTGACAAGTTTTGTAACACGTAATTCCGTATAGCATAATCAGGATAAGATAGAAATAACACACAATATGAAATTGTTAATTCACGAGCGGATACACTTTTATAGAATTTAAAATTATCAACAAAACCGATTATGTGTAACTATTTACATTGCTCTGCACAAGAGTGCACCTAAATTGGCCACCCTGAGTCCTCTCTTTTCCTTTGTGCTGCGGTATAAGATATATTTCCTGTGATTGATCCTCTAGCTATCGGATCGGTGAAAACTCACTTGCAGAATCTCCCCGATGCCGTTCCCCAATACAGTAACCAACTTTCGATAACTTTTCAATTTGTAGTTGAATAATAATAGTGGTTTAAACCAAACTAAAATGATGGACTGCTGTACCATCTGGTTTAATATAACTGCACATGAATTTTATTTACACAGCGTTCCTTGCCCTGTACATCCACAAAAATGTAATGAAGCAGAATTTATATTTACAGCAATTTCTCTCTGTTTATCTCTAATTGTATTGAGTTTGCTATCTTGAGTCCGCGAAAATGAGTTTATAACCATGGATAGGGAAAGGAACTGCTTTTAACACTAGTCCCTGTTCTACCGGGGTGGTTGTATATTCTTCAAAAGTCCCGTTGAGAGTGACTGGAAAACCTTTCTCTACGATACCTTCAATAACACCGGTGGCCGATATGCAAATTCACTACATCCGCGCTCTCAACGCGCGTTCAACCTTTTCCTTCCGCAACTAGGCCTAGACCCACCTACGGGTCTTTCAGTTTCAACCATACTGTATCTCATCTCAAATCACCAATCATACGAAATCATTTCTTCAAAATTATAAGCGCGGTAAACACGAGGTGCATTTTGGAAACCGCCTCGAGAGAATTACATCATATCATCTATCTACTCCGAGACAAATGATTAATGTAACCTGATATGGTTTCGTCAAGTTAAGACTTTGAAATAGCGACTCTAGTTCAACGTATTATAAAACCATACTCTCCGTCTTTTCAAAATAAATTTTATGAAACTCCCAACGACATACCATCACCAATGTCTTAAATCTGCAAACTACATTTCCTGAAGCTCGTTTAGTACAAAGTAACAATTTTCCATGACATTATTTTAACTCAACTAAACTACAATAAACGATGTTTAACAAACAGGAATAACCATTATATTAAGTTCTCATATAAAACTCCTTTTCCTAAAATTCCGTGTGGAACAGTACCGAAATTTAAGAAATACAACCAAAACAAACCGAAACATATATGCCATTCACACAAAACGGGATACCTAATTTGTAATAAATCCAGATATAGTCGAACAAGGTAAAATTTGTAACTAAATTACTGCTTCCAAAATTTATGCCCACATTAAAAAACGTTTTATACTCCATTCACGAGACTTTCATTTAACCTGGTTCAAATCAATATCAAAGTTATATTATATTGAAACAAGGTTGCTGCACAAACTGCAAACTGCATCGCTTTTCCACGGTAATGTAAATAATATCTAAATGTAAACCGTATTATTTCTTCGCCATGAATGAAGAGGAAATGCAAACAGAACATACAGTTACATCAGCATTCCTCAATAACGTCAAGGTGAAGGTACTGCTTAAGTATTCGACAACGGCATGATACTCCAACGAGATCTAACAGTACATTGAATAAAAGGTACCACTTTACTCAACAAACCTTATTTATGTAATCGTCATATTGTACACGAATATAGGTAGTCCATACTTTAAGCTTACTTGAGGTATTTTCAATACCAAATTTAGACTAAATGTATTTAGAAGTTTTCCAACTAATTACATAGTTTTACAGAACCAAGTCAAATGCATTAAATTGTATCATCTGAGTCGCGCACCAAGCAATAAGCAAATGCAGTTAATGAAGGGCAACGTGACAAAAAAGCATACGATGTTAGCCAATGATGAGCACATTGAAATGTTGATTACATTAATGTGCCAAATGTTCCATCACATAAATACTTGATATTTGAAGAATTATGGTCATGTACTATTACCGAATATGAATATTATAATTCATTACTAATGCATCTTAAAGACACAAATCACTTCAATAAACTTTAAAGGTACTATTACTTATACGTTAGGTTGGGTGTTAATTCGTTCGATTTTCCTGTTTAATACACTCTATTTTTGTATATATATATATATATATATATATATATATATATATATATATATATATATATATATATATATATATGTTGCATAATAATTGTAGGGATGTAAGTTTGATGTATAGGTAGTATCCTTTTGATAATGAAACTTTTAGGTCGGTATAGATATGTTGATGATACTTTCAGTGTACGGAGGCACGCAAAATAAGCATTCAATACATGTTTGGGTTTTACAAATGATATTAATCATGGCATTCTATTTACTACCAATCTAACGAAGGTTTACTTTTTTTGAGTACATAACAATATTTAAAGCAAGTACTTGTTTTCTTCCAGTGAGTTGCTAGTTAAGTTCGACAGTAATTACTATATACGTTAACAAACTGGTCCCAAAGAATTACAGGTAGCAGACGTAAACCTAAAGGAAGCAATATCGATTTTTGTTTCGAAAAGTAACAATGGCCTTGTAAATAATGCCTATAGAACTGATAACCTAAATACGCAACGCATGACATACAATTTAATAGTCCTTTAAAAATAATTTGATGAGAAATATAAAATCATTTTAACAACATTCAACGTTCAACACTGTTCGAATATCTTGTTATTCACTACTGTAAATCAGGAAGGTATTAACTCAAACAAATTTGATGCCACGTACTTTGATTGGGTGTTTTTAAACTACTAATTTGCGTCTCGTGGTATTACTAACCGTAATTTTTTCAGCAACTCGTTACAGATGACCGACTAAGTACCCTTGGGTTCTTTCTACTACAAATAGGCCCAGCAGTAGTCTCCACGAATAAACGTTTGTGTTTGTTTATTCATTTCGGAGTTATAATTTATTTTTTTGCTGGTATTCGTTTATTACGCTCTTAGAATCTAATATTTTAATTTAAAATATTTATTCTAATTAGGGCGGTATCTAAAGGAAATACATTTAAAAACCCTTTCGTCAGAGAGGCAATGAGTTAGCAAATTATTTAACAAAACCACCATGAATCTTTGAGTCTTAACTTACAGCCAAAGTAAATACAATTAAAACTATTTGTGTTATTATAGACATTAACATTACAATATAAATTAAACAACGCAAGTTGGTATAAAATCTAACGCAATATATATTGAGCAAAAGATTTCTTTACATTTGACCAAGGTTAGCTTGGAGGTAAAGTTTCGTTTACAAAATGTTCTTATGCCAACGTAGACTTTTTCTCTGAGATTCTGTATACTACTTGTAATATCATCTGATCATACCTTGAATATAGTTTCTTTTTTTAAACTATCTGATGTTGTTCGTACCGGTTGTACGCTCGCTATCTAAAGTATTGAAATTTGGTTAAATATACCTCTCTTTCATACAGATTTACGTACCTACATACTCATATATTTTGAGTAAAGCTTATGTTTAATAACCGTGGACCATCAGTTGATTGTTGTATTGTTAGTTTAGATTGACACAATATTACTATTGCTAAATTTGCTCGCTATTTTCGGTGACTAAATTGAAGTAATCGTATTTAAATTTCCGTATAAAGTAATGTAACGTAAATTTCATTTTATATAGTTTTAGGTAGGCTTATGTGCCACATTTACCTTTTTTTGACGTTAAATTTCAGATGGTTGAGTGAGAGCGTTTTTAATTAAAGATACGGGAGCTAAATTATTTTGCTAAGCTTTGGCTCAAAAGTCCACGTACGTGTTGAGACTTAAATTACTACGGTTGATAAATATTTTCCTAATGTAATAATTTACTATAGTCTTTTTGCATACCTCAAGCCATTTGGAGTTATTTAACTACATTTTTTTTTGCTTTTTTCTCCTAAATTACCGTTTCACTAAATAAATGTGGATCAGGTGCAAAATCTTTTCATTTAAATTTAGGTTTGTTCTCATTTATTCATTGAATAAATAACTATTTACTGGGTACTTAACTTTCTTTGTTATTCGTCACGTGTTGCTGTCTGTGCTACTCAAAATTTTCTCTTGCAGCTTTATTTTCTTTCCTTACTCCATTTTTAGACTTATAGGGTTTTATTTCAAAAAATTGTTCGAATGAAACAAGTATTCTGACTACACAATCTTAACGTTCTAGTCACTTCACTGCAGCTGGGTTACACTTACTTCTTAGATGGATTAATCACTCTCAGTCACCACCATTCTGAGGGATTTTAAAACTCGTTATAAAGTGTTCCATACAAATATTCTTAGTCTATTGTTTTCTTGTCGTTAATTGACAAACTCAAATATTTTCCATTAATTTCCTTCATTATGCAGATAACGACGATAATTTTCCTGGATGGGCCCATACAAAAATTCGTAGCAGTGTAATATTAAGAAAAAAACCCATTCAGACCAACATATGAGCACCCAGTCACTTCTATATGTCTTCACCTTTGAATTCATTCATGTTTTTTCCTAATTCATAATTCCCGGGGACCACTATGTTACCACAAGCACAGATTGATCCAGCAGAAAAACTAAGCGCTTCGTAGTGGACCAGAACTTTAAATTGAAACCCCTTTTACTACTTACTCTACCATCTACCTACCTACTTTGACTATATGTACTAATTTTCTACTTTTCCCCATTGCAACTAAATTAAACCGAGTATCTAACATTATATTATTCTGGATACATCTTTAGCTATCTTTAATTTACAATAATCTTAGTCATAACACAGTCAGCCACATTTTATTTTCCATCTCAATAACTACATTAATCAGTAATCCATTAGTCTTATTCTTAGCAGAAAGCACGCTTTCTTATTGCGACATTATTGGTAATTTTATAAACTGAGAGAGGCAAATGAAATTGTTTGCAACAGTATAGTTTCATTCCTTTCATATAAATGATCCTCCTACTGCTGAAAATGCATTGTCCGTTAAGTAAAAACATTGTGGATTTAGCTTCGTCTGTTTTAGAATACCTCACCTACTATACAAAATTGACTGTAGTACAATTTAAATCCGTAATTCCGCAAACTACCTATTCCATGTCAAAATATCTGTTAATACACTTTAAAACATGATTGTAGTAGTACGTTTACAAAAACAATGTATGTGAATGTCAATCTGTTTATGACGTATTAACAAGAAATACAGTTTCTCACAAAACAGCATCTAAATCACTTCAATAATACAAACGCTGCAAAAGAAACATATTAAGTAGGGGTGAAGATCATTGAGGCGAAATAGTTTATCTAATGAATTCTACAAGGACAATTACATCTATTTATGCTCTAAGACTTGGAATATCAAATATCGGAAGGTTTAAAAGAATTACATTGCAAAATAGGTAAATTTAAAACAATAGATGACTTTATTTGTTAAGGATCTAAATTTATTAAACGAAATGTTAGGAAAGGATGATTGATAAAATTTTGCAAATTTGTGACATATTTGCACAAACTCAGGATTTTTTTTAGAATTTCTATTTCACCCTTATAAGTAAATGCAAAGGTATTATAGAAATTGAATAAAAGGAAAGTAAGGAATATAATGCTAACACTGAAATGTATTCTAAATTTATATTTGATATGAATCCTCTTCTTTGGATTTACCTGCATTTGATTGCACCTTTATTATGTAGCGCACTTTTAATGATTCATTTAATTCATTAATTAATAAGAATGATCAACTTTCTGACACGAAATGGTTACCATATTTGAAATACACACTTAAAAGTGAACCATATACTTTCATACCAACACTTGAAACATGGCAGTCAAACTATACACTTGCGTGGGTATTACTGATAAAGAGTTACAACAGTAAAATGCGCTTTATAAATAATCATGCTAAATAAATAATATAACTATTCATCAAATTAATTAAGAAAGTTAATTAACAACTCATCTAAGTTGCTTAAAATCATTAAATCAGCCAACAGATCAGTGGAACGCTCTCTAGGTTCCTACGATTAGAGCATATAACATTGAAGGAGTAGAAAACAAAACTAAATATGGAACAAGATATAGAAAATGTTCAACTTTAAATGCTTTACTCAGTTTTCTCGCGAACAAATTAAGAAGGTACTTAGAAATTTTAAGTGTTGGAAAACTTCTGTTAACAAAAACTTCACCTACAAAGCTCCGTGTTAATCACTGATAATTATAAAGTTGTAGAATTAAAACCAGCGATCCATTTATCCAGGAAATCGTCTAATTTGTTATTGTGATGATTTTAAAAAGATGTACTTACATGTATGAGACGAATACGGATGTAAAGCATGCGTTGCCTCAGCAAAGGTAATTTTTCTAAAGATTGCTGTCATCAGCTTCATGGAAACATTACCATGAACGACACCATTATTTGCGCCACATAAATTTATCTCAAAACGTACCAAAGTACCTCAATAAACCAGGAGTTAATCACAAACTGTCCCTCACACATCACATATCCACACAAATTGTTATCGAAGACAATAGTAAATGTAAAAGATCCCCAAAATAAAATTAGAGTTTTATTAGATAGCGGGCTGTAGTACAATTTATTACACAACCATTATGCAATAAATTAGGCTCACCGAAACATGATATTATTCCTAATGTTACGGGATCTAGTCAAAGAATTAAGCTTTCAGAAAGTGCAAACATTTTATTTGAGTCTTTTTGCCATTACAAGAATACTCTAAAACGCTTAGTCGTGAACCAGGGCAAATTGGTACGATTTTTTTTTGTATGATTGTGAACCTGAACAGGCTAAATTTGGCCTATCGTGCTAAAGCACTCAGGAACACTTAGGAGGATGGATAGAGGGATAATGAATTGCCAATAGATGCCAATGAACAGCTACCCTAAATTTTCTCATATCATAAGTGAGAGGAAAACAGGAACTAGGGAGATCATTCCAGAGTTTAGAAGCCGTGTAGAAAAATGTGGATTGCGCCCGTTTGGTACGGCAAGTGAAGATTTGTACTGCATACTGATGATGTGAATGAGCGAACCGAGTGTTTCTCACAAAGATAGCCCGTGATGGTGTCAAAGAATATAATTCAGCAGCACAATAGCCGTTGTAATAACGATAATACAAAGAAAGAACTGAAACCATCCTTCTATGCTCAAGGGACTGTATGTGAGAAGTTAAGCCTAATCGCTCTCTTTTGAATACGATCAACGATATCGAGAGAGTATTGGGGGAGCACTAACCCCCAGAGGTGAGAACTATATTCCAGATGAGGCCGAATTTGGGCCTTACACAGCAGAAGCAGTTGTTGAGAGGTAAAGTACTGCTTATATCTGTACAAAAAGCATATTTTACGAGCAGCTGTTCTGGTAGCTGACAGAAGATGGCCAACCCATGAGAGATTTGAAGATATAGTCATACCCAATAGAGTAATAGAGTCTGAAAACTTAAGAACTGTGCCATTCATACTTACAACAGGAAATGATCGACCTTTTTTGATGGACACAAGGCAACACTGAGTTTTGCTTGCATTCAATTTAACTATATTATTGCTTCCCCATTCGAGAATACGTTGAACGCCTTTGTTGATTGAATTTGCCATTTCAGCTTTAATTTCTTGATTTGACATAGAAGGTATCACTATGAGTAGACTGAGATGAACTAGAGTGAAGAGTGCTATCGTCAGCAAAGCAATGGATGGGGTTAGTTGTTGAAGAGATAAGGTCATTTATGTACAGCAGAAAAAGTGTAGGCTCTATAACGGATCCTTGTGGTGCGCCCGCGTTAATGCTAACTTCTTTTGAAAAAAAGTCATCAACTACGACACGTATTCGTCTTTTATCAAGGAAACTAGAAACCCGGTTTATTATAGCTGGAAAACCAAATTAGGTTGAATTATTTCTAGAGAGTTAGCTAGTATTGGACCACAATCACAACGTAGGAAGAAAAAAAATAGTAAAGGGCAAAGATTTTCTAAATCATAGCAAAAATGGGTACATGTTCCTATGTACGAGCATAAATCTAGTGAATAAGGCGAGAAACTGTTAAGAACAATTCGTGATTTAGTTAATGGAGATACTACGATAACTTTGAACCGCGAAGATGATTATGCCCGAACTATTGCTAAAAATATTGCTACTACAACAAAACCTGTCTTGGAGAAAACCCCGCAAATGCATTTTTCCAGGTTTCAGTACAAAAATATTGGATTTATAATACTTTGTTGTTAGTTTTTACGTTTACTTGATGTTGTATTGTATATTTCAAAATATTTTTGCTACTTTTATTCCTACATGCTACATAGTACTTACATGTTAAATTTCAAAATAAATGATTTTTGTGTCTAAAAGTTTTATAAATACAATTGTAAGAACAAAACGAACCATTAATCAAAATAATCCGGATCATTGCTTTCCACTTAAATTAATCCTCTATACATTCCATTTTCCTTAGGATAATTCTTCCGGATATTATTGATTACACTGTCAGGTTGCGATGACGCACCCTGTATATAGGATGGTATAATGACGTATATTACGTGTTTTGAGCACGAGTGTATTGAGTTTGAATGAAAAAAAAAAAAAAATTTTTTTTGTGTATGTATATAATGTGTGTGGGTGTATGATACGCCACTGGAATTTTAGGAAAGATATTATTTAGTATGTAGAGACGTGTATTTGAATGTCATAAAGACTTTAGTGTTGGAAAATTAAATTCTGATGAATGTAAATGTGAAGAGAAATTTGTCCATGGGACGATAATGCTTTCCACTGGATTGCTTCTGTTTTGCTGATAAAGAAAGGAATGTTGTTGGAGGATAAGATGGGGAATCTTGATTAGAAAATGTGAAGAATAAAGGTAGAATGTTTTAGAAAATATGTAGAGAAAGATTGGGTATGTTTAAGTGATAATTTCAGAAAGTTTTGTAATGTTGTGCAATTGTATTGAGAATAAATGTGTGTATATGGAATTTGAGACATTAGACTGTACTGATTTTTGCAAATGTTGCGGAAGGAGATCGAGCGCAGATTGGAGATAACGGTTAAAAGTTGTGTAATGGTCCAGAGGGGCCACTGAATGAATGTAATGACGGAAGATGGTTTCTTCAGAAGTAATTGTAAAATTTGTAAGTGAAAACAAATATGGCGATGTATTGTAATTACACGCGTGCTTGTGTAGAGGGAAGCAGTTGTTGGACGTATGTAGTTTTGAATGAATATTATTGGAGAATATAACGCGGAAGGAAGACATGTTTAAAGATGGATGGCTGAAGTTATAAATAGGGAAGTCAAGAGATTGACGGGGTTGTTGTCGTTGGGAGTTGAAGGGAGAGTTAAGTTAGCTTTTGGCTTGTGAGGCGCACACGCGAGTGATAGACGGTGACGATGTGGGAGTATGTTTGTGAAATTTTAATGAGGCAGTAATTGATTAATTAACTGCGTTACCCGAACCGGGGATAAATTAAAAAGACATTCATAAACAATACAAGAATTAAAATTGACGTTGAAGTTAAAATTAGTTTATCTTCAAAGAAAATAAAAGTGCGAAGCAGATTTAAATAAAGTTAACAGTTGTTACGTAATAGTAGTATCAAGTTTAGCGCGCGTTTTGATAACCAGATTTAGTTAAAAGTATTTATGAGACCACCTGTTAAGTGAACGAAGGGTTCATTGTATATTATAAACCAATGTTTAAGTAACGTTATATGACATTGAAAGTTTCATTTATATAAGGAACTAAATTGGTGTAAAGGTTGCAAGAAATTTTAATAGGCAACCAAAGGTTTACCGTTATTACGTGTTATTAGACTATTTGTGGGAGTAATAACCTCGCGTAAGTGAACTAATCGCGAGTGCACAGAGGATTAAGTTTTGTTAAGCCTTGTGTAATGTGCTTCAGGCAATTTTATGCAGTACCAATGGACTACATATAATTAATTTACGGAAGAAAGAAGAAAGAAAAGCCAAGGAGTAATGGACGATCTTAAGTAAGGTTTATATTTGAGCATTTTAAAAATTTAGTAAAGCACGATTATCTCTTTGGTTTAGTTCATTTGTGTAATGTGTTCAAATATTCATTAGTTTTGAAACGAAAAGATAATCGTTCTTGAGTCACACTTATTGTATGGCTTGTTTAGTATTAAGAATTTCGCAGAAATTGATAGTGACGTGTGGTTTTGATTTTCAACCACGTTGTTGAGGTAGATGTAAATATATTTGTGTGTTTGATTATTTTATGCAGGACAATATATATATTTATCGTTAAATGTTTTATTTTGCTGTTTATTTAAACAGGTATGAAACACAGATGTAACATTCACTTAATTGGTGATCTTGTTTTGATAATTTTAAAAGTAAGCTTTGCATATTTTCATTTTAATTTTTCAAATTTAAGGAACAACCTGATAAGTCTTATTAGCCAGGTTGATTACAAAATTTTTATGTCAGTTTCATTAGAGCAATGCAATATTAATAGATCAGCTGTTAGTTTAAAAACGTCATTAAGTATAATAAAAGTTTGAGTTTTGAAATCTTAAATGTTTATGAATGTCAAATATTATAAGAAGTAAAGTAAATTTAAAAGATAGCGTTCATTGAATGAATTTGAGTGATAAATTTTATTTGGAAGTTTTCAAAATTAATTATCGAATATTGAATGACAAGATATTTTATTCATTAATAGATAGGAACTTAACGTTATATGTGTATACGGGGATACGCAGAAAATATTCAGTTACCGTATTATAACTTTTGTTTTGGATATTTTAGTTTACGAGGTGTGTTCAAAAAGTTGTTAATGACATGGGTAGTGCAAAATTTATTTGAGTTGAATTGTTTTGGACGAGTGTTTGTTTTAGAACCTTCGTATATGAGTTTACCGAGTAAGCACAATCCTACTTTCCACAATCAAGTAGGGTTAATTAACATCCAGCTTAAGACAATTATTTTAGCGAAGTATCGATTGTGGTGGCGCCTAGAGACATATTTTCCCGATTTGAGCTATTTGAGTATAAGTATAAGGTGTTTGAGCTTAGTAAACATTCATTTTACTTATTATTTCGACCACGCCCATCTCCCTGTTAGCTGGCTTGGCAACCCGCTTACATTAGTAAGCCTACACGACGCCTAGTGCGGTTTGGACGTGTAACAACACTAGCAGGAATTACTTTTGTTTTACCGACGCCAAATAGTAACCAACCGTTAATCCGCATTCAACATGTCGCCAATCCTTCATTATTCAATTTTTTTGCATTATTTGTCGGCTCATACAAGCATTTGATATCAGGAAGCTTTCAGGCAGTCGATGTTCAAAATAACACTTTTAAAATTATTCATGCAGTGTAATGCAATCTAGGCCTCCCATCTCTTCGCTAATTTCTGATTCTTTGTAACGTACACATTTAAAATCATTTTTGTTATTTCAGTGCAATTGCCATATTTACACCAAGACTTGGAGATTTAGTTGAGAATAACGCGGTTCATATAAATATGGTATCACACCTGACATAACCCAAATCACTTAAAATGGAGCAGATTACTAAAATTCTATGGGCTAGCACATGTGCGACCGTGCGACTTGTATCATTTGTGACGTCAGCACAACTTCGATACTAAACTCGTTAAGAAGGTATTATTTACAGACTTGTATTATTAACATTTGAAAATCACTTTTAGCCAGATGTGATTTTTTAACTTCACTGTACCTATTACAAGTTATCTTGCTGTAAACCAAAATACAAGAATATATAGATGTTTTGACAAGTAGCTGAATTTATGTCGCATCAACATCCATCTAGGTCAGATGAAGAATATTGTGACAATTACGTTTAAAAAAGTACAGAACGTCACACAGATGGAATACCTTTTAAACCAACACTGAATCAAATTGGAAACTCTTATGATGTAGCAAAATCAAGATTTTGATTACAAATTATGGTGTTATAAAGAATTAAAGAGAAACAACAAAACTGATTCTCTCATTTGATTATAAATATCAAACACTAAATGGATTTTCAATGTGTAGGTCCAACTAATCAGAATGACATATTTTCATTTATATCACGTTTAGAATACACGAACTTGTATTAAGCGGAAATATTGGACAAATATATCTTTTTGTGTAGGTTGCACCATCAGACCGTAAATATCAAAGAATTCTCTGGCGTAGCAACCACATAAGCTCAGTTCCATTTATGAATTAAATGTTGTTAACTGGATAACATCAGCACCTTACTTTGCTATAAAATGTTCTCAAGTAGCTTTCTACGTTAAAATAGATTTTAAAACATAATCTCACATAACACTTAAAGATTTGTATGTACACGGTCTCATTACAGAATGTTTTATTATGAATTTAGTTATACATAATCTAAAGAGAATTTTGAAATCAGCAGGATAGAGAAAGTTTTTGCAATACTCAAAAAAACTCAAAACATTATGTACAATATGAAAAATCATACTTAAAGAAAACTTATGATTGAGTATCCTAGTTTATTTTTTAAAACGCGTTTTATTTGTCTGCCGCTGTGCACTGTGAACAGGAACAAATACCTAAGGTAGGCTAATTTTCAAATAACACTCTCCGCAGCCATTCCTGATTAAGCAAGTTGTATAGCAAGAATTATTAAACAAACCTATTATTTTATTGATAATGGAAAAATGTTCTGCACAAAGCAAAGCGGTGTTAGCCACGTTTCTCATCTGGTTAACAACATGATGGTAGCGGTACGGTTTTGTAATAATGTATTTGTAAAGGAGCCCTTAGAAAATATTGTTAACCTGATTAATACATTAGTCATCTTTAATGAGTGAACCCGTACTTGTGCATAGAAGGATGGTTTCAGTTCTTTCTTTGTATTATCGTTATTACAACGGCTATTGTGCTGCTGAATTATATTATTTGATACCATCTCGGCTATCTTTGCGAGAAACACTGGTTCGCTCATTCACATCATCAGTATGCAGTACAAATCTCCACTTGTCGTACCAAACGGGCGCAATCCACATTTTCTACACGGCTTCTAAACTTTGGAATGATCTCCCTAGTTCCTGTTTTTCTCACTTATGATATGATAAAATTTAAGGTAACTGTTCATAGGCATCTATTGGCAATTCATTATCCCTCTATCCATCCTCCTAAGTGTTCCTAAGTGATTTGGCACGATAGGCCTAATTTAGCCTACTCACGTCCACAATCATAAAAAAATCCTATATAAGGTATGTCCTAAATGTGCAACACGGATAAAACACTTTTAACGCGCATGATGATGTAATGAGCTGCATTTAGATGCATTAACACCTTTATTCAAAAATTCTATCTAGCCAAAGTGAATCATTAGCAAATTTTGCTGCAGCAGAATTGTTCATTTCTCAAACACCTCTTATCCTAAAATGTGTGGAACTCCAGCTTCACTTAGTGTTAATTTTCACACAATCATTTTGGCTACATATTTTCCTGCATTATCTCTGTTTCATTAACAACGAACCAAATGTATTTAGTTCCTATATTTTTATGTTCTTTGCTTTGTAGTAAGCGAAGAGTATGCTTATAGAACATTCATGTCTAAACCGGGATTCCAACCCGGAACTGAGGTATCCTTAGAGATTTGAACTGGGATTCTCCAATTTAATCTATAGTATTTAAAATACTTAGATTTTGTGGGTGTTTAATGACGCATTCTTGTACTTACGTATACACAAATCTCAGCGTTTCGACAACAGTTACAGTTATCGTCCTCAGTATTGTTTGAAATATGTGTAGTAATGGTGAAAGTTTACATCTAAATATGTTATGGTATTTTCAAAGACAAGAGAGGTTGTCGAGTGTTGACCTAGTGTTTATTCGTGAAACAATGGCATGCCTTCATCATTGGTTTATTTTCTCAAAACGAACCAATTGCAAATCATACCTCTATAATTTTTACCTGTTAAGTGGTTTGAAATACTCAATCAAAAGTTCATTGTTGATATATATATATATATATATATATATATATATATATATATATTTATATATATATATATATATATATATATATATATATATATATATATATATATATATATATATATATATATATGACCTAGTTATTCTTTACTACAATTTTATAGTTGGCTTATACGTTTCTCAAACTGTTATATTAATAGCAGGCTTATGTTTATGTTTGAATTTTTCAAATTTGACAAAATTGTTTACTACATCTTTAACAATTTTAACAAACATTACTACTGACGAAGATAACTGTAAGTGTTATCGAAACGTTTAGACTGTATAATTTAAAGTACACCATTAAAAAATCCCAAAAAAGATAAGTATTTTATTATGAGTGTTAATGGTGAAAGTTTACATATTCATATTTCAGTCCTTTATGGGGAGGAAACATCGTTTTATCAGACAATTTGAAAAATTAAGGAAACGTAAAGCACAATTATTATCGTCACTCACTTTTTTATTACGATGCCGAGATCAAAAGGTTATCCCAAAGTTTATCTATATTAAAAGAAATTTTAATAACAAGCAAGCGAATAATATTTACAGAAGAACTGAAAATGCTCTTCTACGTAATCAAATACATATTACTAGGAAGTTACTGGATAACACCGATAAAAATCTTTTATATTTACATTTAGAAATTTCATCTATTTTGAATAAAGAAGATTGGGATAAAATTGATTCTTTAACGTTTAAATCTATGGAAATAAATTTTGACATCTCATGTCAACGTCAAAAAGAAAAATTTAATAAATTATACAAACAACAAAATAATAGACCATCTATTGATATTAGATATAACACCGTTAACATATTACGTAAAACAAAACCTCCAAAGAGCAACTTATCCTTTCGTCAACGACATGCTTTACTTGATCTTAAACGCAATGAAAGTATTATAATATTAAAATCAGATAAAGGTAATGCAACTGTTATATTAAATATGAACGATTATAACACTAAGATAGAACAATTGTTGGGACCAGAAACTTATCGTGAAATACCAAAAGATCCAACAAAAAAGTTTTTTTTAAAAACTAAAGAGCTGATTAAATTATCATCTATTCCTGAAGAAACAAAGAAGAAACTATCTAACTCTGAAGCTATTTCACCAGAACTATATGGTTTACCAAAATTCATAAACCTAATATTCCTTTAAGGCCTATTGTTAGTGCAATTGGTTCTCCTACATATCACCTTGCAAAACATCTTACATTGTTATTACAACCTCATATAGGAAAAACACCCCATTACATTAAAAATTCTGCCGACTTTGTTGAAAAAATGCATAGTTTCAAAATTGAAGAGGGTGATATAGTGGTTAGTTTTGATGTTATTTCACTTTTACAAAAGTACCTCTAAAAGAAACTATTGAATACATAGATCATCTTTTCCAAAGGACATAACCATTCTTTTCAGCACTGTCTTACTACAACTTATTTTCAGTGGAATAGTAAATTTTATGAACAGATTGAAGGTGTAGCAATGGGTAGTCCCCTTAGTCCTGTTATAGCTAATTTTTATATGGAAAAATTTGAAACATTAACGTTACAAAATACACCTAAAAAACCTTCAGTTTGGTATAGATATGTAGATGACACATTTGTTATTTGGAGACATGGAGAAGAAGCACTACATGAGTTTTTGGTTTTATAAATGGTATACATCCTAGTATTCAGTTTACCATGGAAAAAGAAACTAATGGAAGTTTACCATTTCTTGACATATTAATATCTAAAATAATAATTCACTATCTTTTAAGGTTTACAGAAAGCCGACACACACTGATAGATACCTTCCTAAAATATCCAACCACCATCCACGTCAAAAAAATAGTGTAATTAAATCTTTAGTAGATCGAGCAAAACGAATTTGTGACCCTGAATTTTGAATGATGAATATAAATATTTAAGAAAATCCTTACAAGATAATTGATATTCACTTACAGATATTAATAATGTTATTACACCTTCTAGGCGTAACCTTAGAAAAACCAGTTCTTAATGTTGGTACTGCTTTTCTTCCTTTTATAGCTAATGTTACAAATAGAATTGAAAAAATCCTAATCAAATATGGCATTAGGACTATTTTTAAACCTACAAGAAAAATTAAAGAACATTTAAGATCACCTAAAGATGTGTCAAACCCTTTATCATCTTCCGGAGTGTATAAGTTATCTTGTTCATGTGGAAAAGTATACATCGGGACCACAAAACGTAGCTTTGATACAAGACGCAAAGAACGTATGAGATTTTGTACATTGGGTCAACCAGAGAGGTCTACTGTGGCTGACCATGCCCTGAATAATCTAAATCATGACATTCAATTTGACAATATGAAAATATTGTCAAGACAAACCCATTATTACGTTCGTTTGCAACGTGAAGCTATTGAAATATATAAACACCCGAATAATTTTAATAGACAAGAAGAAAATCTCCATTTAAATAGGTTTTGGCATCTTATAATTAAAAAAGAGCATAATGATACGCCTTGATTTTAATTTGTTTTCAACTTTTGGTATGTCTAGGTTTTTGCTGTGTTTTTCCTAGACCTTGAAGCAAATGCTTTACCAATTATATGTTAAATTTCCACAGCACTATAATTTAACATAAGTAGTTGAAATTAAATTGAAATTAAAAATTACAAAGAACGTTCTGCATTGTGCTTTTCATTGTTAATAACACCTCCAATTATTGATAAAGATATCTCTTTGTTAGATTTAACTGGGTTATTTTTTTGATGTAATGTTTGGATTTGTGAATGCTTCTATCATTTTAAAATTGAAGTTTTTCACAACTTTACACTTACATCATAACTCGATTAAATTTTGTTAAATGTGTTTTTTGGCTGGCAAATTTCATTGTTAGCTTTCGTCGTAGAGAGTGTTCTGGTTCGTCATCTTTGAGGCAGTTTAACAATATTTAATTTTAATGATCTAGTTATTCTTTACTACAATTTTATAGTTGGCTTATACGTTTCTCAAACTGTTATATTAATAGCAGGCTTATGTTTATGTTCGAATTTTTCAAATTTGACAAAATTGTTTACTACATCTTTAACAATTTTTAACAAACATTACTACTGACGAAGATAACTGTAAGTGTTATCGAAACGTTTAGATTGCATAATTTAAAGTACACCATTAAAAAATCCCAAAAAAGGTAAGTATTTTATTATGAGTGTTAATGGTGAAAGTTTACATTTTCATATTACATTATTTCTGTTCTGAGATGAGGAAAAAGTTAATTTTTGTGTTTTTTTTGGAATTCACTTTTAAGTTGTTTGCTGAGAACCATTCTGAAGACTGCTGGAGAGTTAGATTGGTTTGATTTGCTGCGTTAAAGCCGAAGTTAATAAAAGTAGTATCATCGTCAAATAAAGTAGATCGAGAAGCGGGTATGTTGCAAGGTAAATCATTTATGTAAACCAAAAATAATACAGGACCCAAAACTGAACCTTGTGGGACACTCGATTTTACTGAGAGTTTAGTTGATGCACACTCATTTAATTTAACAATTTGACTTCTATCTGATAAGTAAGATTTAATCAACAGGTTTTTATCTCCCCGCTCACCATAAAACTCGAACTTGTTCAATAATATGTTGTGATTAACACAATCGAACGCTTTCATAAGGTCTACTAACACTGCGCTATTTGATTGCTTTTCATCAAAAGAATGTGATACTGATTGTAATAATTTAGAGACCACTAGATTAGCAAATTTACCCTTTCTGTACGCAAATTGCTCTTCGCAAAGACTTTATTTCGTTCAAAAAAATTAACCACCTGGTTTATTATCAGAACCTCAAAGGTTTTAGGAAAAATTAGTAAAATTGATATTGGCCTGAAGTTATTAATGTCTTTAATATCGCCTATTTTTGGAATTGGTACTACTTTCCCAAGTTTAAGACATACAGGAAGTATGTTGTAGAATGCACTGATTATATAAATGAGTCAACGGGGATACAATGTTTCTTTCAGTGTTTTAACAATTTTTACTTATAAACCATAGATATCACTACAAGTTGATATTTTAAGATTATTGATAACACTAATTATTTCAGAAGTACAGATTGGCCTGCGAGGGATTACATTGCTTACAGTTTAATAAATACTGAACAAATTGCACAGGTACTCGTTCTATTCCTTTTACTATATTATCAGCTACATTGGTAAAATGTTGGTTAAATTGATCAACTGAAATTTCTGTGTTGTCAGCTTTAGATTTAGGGATTAAGTTATTATTTATTAAATTCCAAGCTGCTTTTATTTTACATGAAGCTTGCGGATTTTTTAGCATTAACAATTAATGTTCTGTATTTAAGTTTAGTTTTATTGTACAGTTCAACAATTTCACGCGCATTTGTTGATTTTTTAATGACAAAGAGTGTAACTAATTTATTACGAAGAATACGTAAATCATCAGTAAACCAATTTAATACATTTTTTTTTCTTTTCACAAACTTGTTTTACTGGGAAAAACATATCCATTGCATTTAATATCGTTGTGATAAAAATATTGAAAACAAGATCCACATTGAATTGCGATTGTATATTTAGCCAGTCGCAATTCAATAGAAACGAATTTACTTTATTTAGATTTTTTTCAGACGTTGCTTTTATCAAATGCTTTTGTTTAAATCGGTTTAAGCCCTTAACGCAAGTTAAATTTAAAACTGCCAAGATTCCTGTATTGTCGGAAATGTGCGGTTCAAAGAGTTTTGTAAAAATTGTAGACACATTAGCTATAACATTGGCAATACAGGTACTACGTTTTTTATTCATTCGAGTTACTTCCATTGTGCAAAATTTCAAGTTAAATGAGTGGACAGTATCAATAAATGTTTTGGCAGACAAGGAGTCTTTACAAATATCTTCATTGAAATCTCCAGCCACAATAATATTGGTATTCGAAAGAAAAATGTGTGAAAAATAAATGGTTGTTAATTGTATAATGTTGCACTGTGTTGCACTTTATTAATTTTATACTTGAATTCAAAAGTTTTCTCTAGGAGCATGTCAGAAAATTCTGCGAGTATCGTTCTTTAAGTACGTAATTACACTTCCTCGTTATAATATTTCTCTACAATAATAATTTGCAATTTCAAAACCTTCAATAGCGCAAGTATTACTTAAAATATTCATCTCACTTAAACCACCTTCAGTAATACAAATAATATCTACATTTAGTTCTTTGGAAAGTAATTCTAATTGAAATAATTTGCTTTTAATTCCTTGTGCATTTACAACGAATAGTTTATAACCCCTATTATTATTACTCTTAACATTAATTTTCCTTATTCTTGCTACGTTAGAAGATTTTCACGATTTATTGAGTGAAAAACCTCAGTCTCTAACGTTATAGATTCTGGAAAGTGAAGATGAAGAAGATTGGAAGTCTGCAGATGTACGTCCAATATTATCAACGAAATTGCTAAAAATGTTTGGCAAAGTACCGGTTTCTTGTCACAATTGTTTTTAAATTTGTACAATGAGTCGAACGAATGTCCTTGTCAATATTATTTGTAATTAAATGCGCCAGTTTGCTTTTGCCGGCTTTATTTAAGTGAAGCCCATGATACGTGTAATCATGATGGTTTAATACACTGTTCCATCTATCTAATCACACTTTTGATTTTTTAAATAATCAAATATGTAACAATTGAGTTTAAAAATACGATCGTTTAACTTAAATTTATGGTCATATCTATACGGTACGGTTAAAAAAACTAAATTAGTGTTTGCGCACATGTCCACACAAAATTGCATTGGTGTTTTGATGCTTATTTTATTTATCATTAGTTCCGCCTATTATTATGAAGTATTCGTTTTTTGAATACAATTTAACAAGATTTTGTATATTACTCACAATATTTTCAAATTTTGAATTTGGTTTAAAAATACATTCAACCTTGTAGACGTTCTTTCTTGCAATCGCACTCACCATATATTCTCTTAGGTCACAACCGTGGCTATCAGCGAGAATTAAAATTTTTCGGGCATTTGTCTCTGACTCAGACGGATCACAATTATTTACTTCAGAGAAAATATTTTTTGAAATATTGGGTTAATTATCATTTTTGAGTTGATTTACAATCAGTTTAAGCCTTAATTTACGGCGTTGTAAGATGTTATTCCGTTTAATTAGGGCTGACACTGTATTATGTAAGTACTGACACTCTCTTTTTAAAATACGTAAATTATCATAAAAAATAGCTTTTTTTGATGATTTTTTACGAATTTTAGGGATGTTATGACAATTTAAATTTAGCTCGTGTAGTAACCATCGTATCAAATGTTTCATTCAAATTTATTCCGTATTCGATATTACGTCCGCACTCTATCGCAACCCAACATATATATATATATATATATATATATATATATATATATATATATGTATATGTATATATGCACGTATTTTCAGAAAAGGCATAAGGAGTTTTTTGTTTACTTGAAGTGGATGACAGTTGATAATGGCTCTGTTATGTTAGTTGCTGCAAAATCAAGAACAGCAACATAGAAAAAACGTACTATTCCAGGATTGGAATTATATTCCGCAGTATAGATGCTAAATTACCAAACAAGTTTAACATATTCTTGGAATTGAAGAATTCTACTGGTGTCATCCTCAAATACTGTTCTGGTGCCTAAAATCGAATTTAAGCAAACTGAAAGCTTACATTTGAAATCGAATTTGACAACGTACAAATTTAACAGAACTAAATAACTATATAAAGTCGTGTGATAATCTGTCAGGTCTTATAGTCACGTGGCGTTTAATCTCAAAAATTAACTAACTTAAAGTTATGTTGACATAGACCAACATGGCTTACAAATAATTCTGATTGTTATCCTTACAATTTGATTGATTCTTACAATGATCATTTGCAGGAAAAAAGGAATTCTCAAACAGTAATTAATGGGGTCCCTTTCAAATAAGCAATTATTCTTCATTGACAAAACTCGTTAGAGTTACTACAGCATTTTGTCTTAGATTTAAAAATAAGTTCGATATCCGCTTTTAATAAAACTCTTCGTTGTCCAACTGTTTTAGAATTATTAAATGCACTTTTTCAATTCAATTAGTGCCACAAAGTTATTTTTTGCTAGATATTCTTAATTTAAAAACAAAAAGTAAATTACATTCTAATAGTAATTTATTTAGTCTAAATTCATTCCTAGATCTCAATGAAATAGAGTACGGAGCATATTGAAATGTCACAATTAAATTGTCACAAAAGACATCCTATTCTTATTCCTCATAAAAGTCATATTACTGATTGAGTTTTTCAAAGTGCACGAGAACGTGTTTAGCCAACTTAAGGAAAAACAAAGCTAAAAAGACAATTACTAATTGCTAACTTGCTTTAAGCTTGATTACAAACCAGTAAATTAATTAATCACAACAAACACTACTTATTTATCCATTTCATTCTGCTGAAATTGATTATGTCGGACCTTACCTTATAAAGGGTCAATTAAGGAGAGGAAGTAAAATCATAAAAAGTCTATTTATTTGTTTTCAGCTAGCGCAATTCATATCTAGTTAATATCAGAAATTAGCACCCAAATGGTTTTATTGGCATTTCTAGCGACAATGGACAATGCAATAGCATCTGGAGGTATCAAATGGAGTGTTACACCTCGCCTATCTCCAAATTTTGGTGGTTATTGGGAAGCTACAGTAAAATGTATGGAAAATCATTTGAAAGGAATTTCATCGAATAAGCCATTTTGTAAAATTTTAACTCAAATTGAAGCAGTTTTAAATTCCCCACCATTACCTCCTTTAAGTACAGACCCTAATGATTTAGAATTTTTCACACCAGCATATTTCCTGATTGGACGTTCATTAACTAGTATCCCAGATGAAGATATTTCGGATATCAACAACAATCGATCACCACGGTTTCAATTATTAGAAGAACTGGCCATACAGTTTTGGAAGAAATGGTCTTCAGAATAATTTGTCAACTCCAGAACCGAATAAAAGGAAAACACCATCGAAAATTACGTCCTAACTCGGCATGATTGTACTCATTAAACATAAACACCATTTTCGGAAAAATAATACATAGTTAGAAATGTAGACTTTGTCCTGGAAAATACCACACTGCTCGTGTAGTGACCGTCAAATATGCTAAACGTTTCCATAACACTTATAGTTATCTTCGTCAGCAAAAAAAAAAACCAAAAGGATAAGTATTTTAACAAATGTTTAATGCTTTACTTGTGGATTTTCTGTTATTTCTTCTTAATGTTATTCTATTTTGCATAATTTTGAATTTAAACTATTTAAACATTTCAAGGTGGGAATGTTAATACACTTTGAAATTCAATTGTAGTAGTATATTTAAGATGTTTCCAGTTTACAGATTTGCATAAATATATCAGATTCTTCCTTTGAGAGAATAATGTTTATGTATTATAGTTCCGCTAGTATCATAAGATTCCACTGTCATTTACAAAATGCATCACGTTAATCAGTTGTTACATTATTTTTATGGCTGCATTTTAACTGCGTACAACGATGTGTTCCTTATATTGGATTTCACTTATTGCTATTATCATGATTATGCCATTCTACATTATCCATACTTGTCTTTTCGTAAATTCTTCGTCAAACCTTTGCGCTTTTACTCGTTGCCATTTTACTAATTACAACCTATTAAAGTTGACATAACCAAATTGCTATAGTAGATGCATCTCTTATCATGCTCTTATTAATACAACAAAGTTATACATCTATCATTATCTCATTAGAACGAACATTTTCGGATGTTTTCATTCATGAATATTACATATTTACACTTGTCAAACCTTCATGGGAAGAAAATTACCTAAATTTTCTTTAAACAGGAATTTATGAATATAAAAGTGTGTATAAAATAGTAATTTGTTATAATTGTTATTGTTACAATTTAATTTAAAATTTAATAAAAAATATTGCACTACCACATACAATCATTATTTGAAAAAAAAAATTGATTTTGCAACTTTCTATCAATTCATAATTAATATAATTTTGAAATTACATTCGACCACGCAACAATCTGCGTATAAACATCACCAGTCTTTGATTTAAACGAACGAGTCAACGTAGGTTTATGCATATTTCAAATTGGAATATGTAAACATTGAATATTAAAACATATGAAATCAATTGAACAAATATTTTTTGTAATTATATTCATTGAATGAGTAAAAAGAATTTATTGCAGTTTATCTTCAATTATATAAATTGAATTACATTCATTGATATGCTGACGTTGAATTTAAATCGTTCACTGCAGTATCAGCCCCCCGCATTTCACGACGGAAGCCATTACTCGATGCGATAGGGTTCCATTTATCGATTTATCTTACGCATTTTGATCTTGGGTAATAGAGATTGAGTTTTTCTGAGATAATACTTGATGAGTTGCTAATTTTGCACTGGTCTACTATAGTCGAATAAAGCTAAAGCCATTTATTGTGCAGAAATAAGTGTTTGTGCATTACCAGAATTTGGTTAAAATAAAATGTATTTGCAACACAAAAACAGTTTATAAGAATATCTTGAATGTTTCCAACTATTTACATTATAACCTTTACTTTAATTAAACTTGCATAGTAAGCTGTACTGTTACAGGGAATGGATCTAATCAGATTACAGTTCCTCAAAATTACTTATAGTTAGTAATTAACTATATAGAGTAATTCCTACGTAGCAAATATCTAACTGTTACGCTAAATATCAGCTTATTGGCATAAATATTTTAAAAAGAGGTATTAACACCTTATTATAACAGCTGCTTCTAAACCATATAATATAGGGATAATTTGATACATTTCTGTGAATATGTGATAGGACCTGAAATAAGAAGTAAATTTAATTCTTTTGTGCTGGTACAGTTTAAATATATAACAATGACAATTTAGTGCAGAGGCAGATCGACAAAAAATCGTTTAGTTTTGAAGTAACCCAATATTGGTGTAGAACTTTATGTGTTATATATCAAACTGCGTGTATTGATGTCCTCTATATATCACTAAAATCCCGACATTGGCCATTGGTCGAGACAAAAGTTATAACTATTTTTTTTGTAGATTATTCAAAAATTGCGCCGCGACGGGTTCAACTTGCCTCTGTTTAGAAACTACTACAGAGATTAAGATAATTCTTCTACAGCTATTTTGCACAATTTACTTGCTTTCCAACGAGGTATAATATAATGCATTAGTTTTGTTTTATATTGTTGGAATTAATTTTTGTTTCCACGGAGATAAGTTTGCATCCATTTTATTAATTAAAGTGATAAGTTTGCATTGCAATAACTCCAAAACCCGCTCGAATTTTTGGGCGATCTTTGCACAGAAAACTGCGCAAATTTATTACTAACATTTTATACGAAATAGTATAAACTTTTTTTCAAAAATACAAGTGTGAGAGCAAAAAAATTACAGTTGTTGCAGTTCTTCCGCGGGTATGCTGCGCGGCTACCCTCCCCCACACCAAGTGAGTAACATGCCGCATTCTTGCACATTTCCTATTTAGTTGATGCATGTTAACACTGTTGTATAAAACAAACTACATTCGCGGATCGCGGATTAATATTTATACAAAACTTACAAAATTTAAGTGTTTTTACCTATGTTTGTCCTGTGACAACTTTCAATAAACAAATTATAAGTTAAAAAATAAAGTGGAAGTTATATTTGCAACATATCTAACCTAATTTATTTTCATTGCCGGACGGTAAGTGATCTATTTCTAACTTAATAACTGTATGCTATATGTAGGTATACGTATTTTTTAGATTAATTTGATCGGTATATTTTATTGAAAATGCAAACATGTGTAATATGCGACCACGTCATTAATCCCGATGATCACAACGAAAAAACGTCAAAAAACCTACGGCTGCCGGTATTAAAACCATTTTAGAGTATTGTGTAATTCGTAAAGACGATGTATTTGAAAGAACACACTGAATTCTTGAGCATTTGTTAAACACTCCAGAAAACTGCACATATCACTTTTCCCGCAGAAAAAGATATTGTTCGAAAAAATCTGGTGGTTCTCGTAATAACAAAAATACCGAGTAAAATAAATGTACTCGACATTTAAGAGAAAAATGGAAAAGTTTGAAATAAAAAAAACAGTGTTTTATTTGTGAGAAAAGTGGTACAGTAAAAAAGAAGCCTTTAATTTCAGTATGTACTGGAACAGGCACTTCAACCAAAGAAAAAACTCTGAAAGCTGCTGTCGCAAGAGACGATTTTGTTGTTCAACATCGCATACAATTTTATACTGATATCTTTGCAGCAGATGCAAAATATCATAAAGATTGCTATTCCCACTAAATCAGTGAAAAACAGCATTGCCAAGAAAAAGATTTTGACTAACTACGGCGGACAATGAAAAGCAAAAATGTATTAAGTTATTATACGACGAAATAACTTTAAATATTATACAAAACAAAGCTGTAACAACACTTGAAATTTTGTCTAAGAGGCTAAACAGGATTATGCCGGATTTTTATATTAGCGATTTTTGCTTGGCTTCTAATTTGTACAAACCTTTAAAACAAAAATTTGGTGATACACTTTCTTTCATACAAAGGCCAGGTAAAACCACAATAATTTGTTCAAAAGAACACGAGATATATTACTATGATGACGTTTTAAATCAAACTGACACATCTGAAGAAAGTTTTGAAACAAATACCGTCACTCTAAACGAAAATCACATTCTTCATCAAGCCGCCGAAATTTTACGAAAACAAATCGTCACATTTTGAATATATAAATTCCAACAGATTCAATATTGAAACACTACAAGCAAAAATTCCATCAAAACTATATGAATTTGTATCATGGATCATAGATGAGAATTCTTATACGAATGCAAACAGAAGAAGAAAATATTAAAGTGATATGTGCAAATATCCTGAATAGTTTTGACCTACACTGGGACTTCCATTATACACGCCAGACCATAAGTTGTCTGACACAGAGCTAAAGGAGATAAACAACATGTCATTAAAAAGCAACAATATTGATTTGATTTTGAAACTACTACGATTTTGTAACAAAGGTGATAGAGCAATTGGTCGGAGTGAATTTAACTATTACATATCTAAAAACAACATTCCTGTATCATCTGTGTATTACTTGCCTTTTATAAACTCGAACACTCTTGGCAAGAAAATCACAATGCAATTAGGGTGCATGCATCTTTCCATGGCTTTTATTGCTAGTGTTGGGGAAATATATGGTGAGGGAGGCCTTACAAATATTTTAGTAGATTCTGGTGTTTATGTTGAAAATACTTGTCGCCAAATGCTCCAAGGAAAAAACTTGCTCGTGCGTATCGCGGCTTGATACTAGTTGAAGATGCACTTCTTCGTCTTTCTCTTAGTCATGTTAGAATGGGCGTCTGAGGTTCAGCACCACGACAACGTAATTGCTAACGAAGTGTTTAAACAACTAGTAATTTTACAAAATAATTTAAATGGATAATCATTTTGTAATACACGATGGCAATCCTAGAAGGTAACATGGATGAGATACAAAAAACGATAGAGAACTATCGCAGATTTTTTAATATTACGTGACTTTCCTAGAAGCTATCTACATTTTAATTCATTTGTTGAGAGCTGAAAGAGATGGTAATTTTCAATTACACCTCAATGCTGTTAAAGAAACATTATCTTATTTGGTGGCAGCTGGTCGGAACCACTACGCAAAATTCTCAATTACACCTCAATGGTGTTAAAGAAACTTTATCTTATTTGATGGCAGCTGATCCGAACCACTACGCAAAATTTACGCCTATTCATCTTTTGGATATGGTAAAATTAAAAACTCTTCATCTCGAAGTGTAGAAATGTTTAGAGGATGGTAACTTCGTTGTTAAAAGATCTGAAAACAAGAAGTTTAACTGTCTAGCTTCCGATATGACGCTGGAACAGACTTTACACAACAAGAACAAACATTGACAAGATGGATTGTATCAAGACATATTGTTGGTGAATATGCAAGAAGGTTTGAGAAAGTACTACTGCTTACAAATTCGTATGAAAAGTCATAAAAGTACGAGATGAAACAGATGTCAAGCAAATGTTAGATATAGAAAACACTTGGGTTAATCCTTTTACTCTCGACGGATTATCAAATTTAACACACATAGCTTCAGGAAAAATAGCTCCAGATTCTATAAGAAAATGTTTAATTGAGTTCATAATTAATGTTAATTTGTACGTTGAAAATTATTTCTTAAAAGTTCTTGTAGAAGAAGGCAATTAAAGTTTTTAGAAACCAGTAAAGAGTCAAAAAGTTGCCACATTTGCAAAAGCTAAAATACTTTATAAAAAGAAAAAGAACCCTGGTTCCACTTTGACGTTTGAGTTTATGTTTCGAAGAATTTTGAGTGCAGCTAGTCATAGAGACTAACTTTTAACAATCTTCTGAAATATCAGCTTACTCCTGTTGCACTTTTCATGTTTTATGAAGACGAATCTATGAGACAAACGGCAGAGTCAGAGTTTACGCGGCAGTTAACTCATGTATCTTTAGTGCAATAAGTTTAGTTCAAGCAGTACCTCAAAAGTCTATAAAGCCTTACTCAGATATTGGAAATTTTATTTTTAAAAAACTCATTGCTTTGCTTCAGATGTCATAATTCTGGTATTTGATCGGTATAGTTTGGAAAATTCAGTTAAAGATTATGAAAGAAAAAGACGTGGAGAAAGTACGGGTGTAACAGTCAGTATTGTGGGTCCAGAAAAGTGGGGGATTACAAAACATTTTTGTAATTTTGTGGCAATAAGATGGCGTTAATTAATTTTTTGTCTAAATATATTGAAGAACAGGTAATTTCTAAATTACCATTGAATAAACAAGTTGTAATAGTGGCTGGATACACAAACTCTTGCACCTGGATCATCATTATATTTGATAAGAAATATGAATTATTCCATTTTACTATTTAGTGATCCCGGATTTATGTAATGAAACCTATAATTATTATTTTATCAAACTTTTATTATATTCAAGATCATTAAATGATTCTTCTTGGAAAATGCAGTTCAATCACTACTGTGATTGAACCCCACTATAGATTAATGCAAGACCTTATTGTTAACCTTTTACTTTAGACTAATTAATGAAGCTATAAAAGAGTTGCACATTCAATAATAAAGTAGTGTTACTATAAACATCAGATTGGTAAATACGCATTAGTATCAAGTGTTATATTTTTGTAGTTCAGTTTATAGAACAAGAATTCACAATAAATATTATATACCAAGAAATAATTATAAACATAATTCGATGAAAGATGTTTTTCGATTACCAGTAAGGGTGTTGAAGAACTTAAAAGTTTAAAGTCAAACCACGAAGAAGCAGATACCAGAATAATTTTACACGTTATTGACAGAGCCGAAAAGGATGAAACTATTCTTACAAAAAGTGACGATACTGCCGTTTTATTACTTCTTTATTATTACTGGGAAAACGAGTGCATTCGTAAGTGCAATATTATTTTGCAATCTGGTCATTCAACATCGTTTTCAGTTAAAAAACAATTTACGTCGATAAATGAAGTTGTCATTAAATTGGGGCTTGCCCTACATAGTATTACTGGTTGTGACACAACTGCTGCGCTTTTTAAAATTGGAAAAGTGACGCCTTCTAAGATAATGCAGAAAGAATGCGAAAAATACGATTTATCCAAGTTTGGCAAATGTTCTTTTGATGAAGTTGCAAGAAAATTTGTCAGTAATCTATATCGTTGCGAAAACGAGGATTCTCTCGATAATATCCGTATTAAATTAACAATAAAAACCAAAAAATCAGCTTGCGAATTGCCTTTAACCGAAGATGCATTTTATCAACATATTTTGAGGTATAAGATGTACAGGTAATGAGGCACGTTCTAACTATATAGGTATGTTATTTTTTTTCAGATTATTAGTCCATCAATGGACTAATAGCCACATTTCAATTTGGAAAAACTTAATTTAACTGAATATGGATGGCAAATAAAGAATGGTATTGTTCTACTCGTACGAATGTTGCAACAAGCTATTATGTATGAATACATGAATTTCGTTAGATATTAGACCTTTTTTGTACAGAAAAAAAATGTTCCACGGCATGTAAAACAGACATGTAAAAATATTTTTATAGAAAATCAACACAAGTGGGAATTCTGAAGAAGATGATAGTTTTTAAGTTTTTACTTAAAAAGTATAGGTACGGAATGGTCAAATAAATTTATTTCACACTTCTATATAACTTTAATTTTACAAAAAATGTGATTTGAAGGTCATATCTATATCTACATTTGTTTCAATTGCATCCTAATCTTTTAAGGAAAGCAGTTTTCCTCAGCATATCTATTGATTACGCGACGTCGGTGGTGAGAAAGAGTGGGGAAATCGAACTCGGAAGAACTATGGCGGCTGTAGTATGTTTGCTCTCACACTTTTATTTAAAAAAAAAAGTTCATACTATAGTCGCATGAAATGTTCGCCATAAAATTTCGCGGGTTTCTGTACAATACAATATATCACTCTAATTAATATAAGGGGATGAAAACTTTTCTCCCCGGAAACAAAAAATAATTGCAACAATATAAAACAACATTAATGCATTGCGTTATACATCGTACTAGATAACTGTGCAAGAATTATCTTAATATCAATAGTAGTTTCTAAACAGAGGCAAGTTGAACACGTCGCGGCGCAATTTTTGAAAAATCTACAAAAAAATAGATTTTTTCATATAACTTTTGACTCAACCAATGGCCGATGTCGGAATTTTAGGCATGTATAGAGGACATCAAGACACGCAGTTTGATATATAACACATAAAGTTTTACGCCAATATTGTGTTGGTGAACGCTTTTGGTCTCTTGCCGCTCCATTATTAACTTGCGAGGTGGGAGACAGGTAAGCTCGGTAAGAATTGGCTTATGTTAACAAGGCAAAGTTGAAACTAGTCTGCATCAATTAATAATTACAACGGATAGTTGGGCGCCCTTTGATTGCTCAGTGAGCGAATAAAAAATCAAGCATTTAACAAAACGTCTTCATGGGTGAGTTAAATACGTGTACATAAATCCCAGGTATATCGATTCTGCAACTCAAATGAATACAAACACTAACAGAGCCTTTGCACAATGTCTTCACAATAGACGTCCAATGTTAAATTCAATTGTTCAAGTTACACAAATATTATATACCCCGCACAAAAAAAAATTGCAGAGGTGTTGTATATAGAAACGACACACAAGGCTTCGTTTATTCAAGTATACAAATGTTGAGCAATTTTTAATTAGTAATGGTCGAAGTTCGATAACGAAATTACCTACAATATAAATCGATTTGTACCTTTTGTAATAACCAAACTTCAATGGTTCCGAGTGCTAAAATTAACCAAACTCTTTGAATTTATTAAAAAAATGAAGGAATGTGTGGGAAGTTCACTCAACCTAATTCAGAATTACATAAAAATATGAATGAACATCACTTGTAACAAGGCGTTTTAATTTAAAAAAAATTTTATAAATCAACACGTATTAAATCTGGGTGATGTTAATGCGGTTTACAATTAAAACACATATAAGAATAAACTCAAGACCTTTAATTAATGTATTGAAGTATGGTAATTAAACGTGTTTTAATTAAAATTTGGTATTGGACCCAAAACACTTCAATTAAAGTATCCTTATTAAAACGTCTTCCTCAAGGTATTCAATTAAATGCGGAAACCAATGTATTCCAAAAGATATTGTACCAAGGTGTTTTAATTAAAAATTGCAGCTTAAAGCAACCTAATAAACGTAGGTTAGAAGTTAATATTCGTTTAGTGTATTTGCAATACCCGTGCAAGGAGACTGCTTGAAAAATTAAAGCTGACAAATCTCAAACTACATGAATGCCAATAAAGAGGTAACTCTGCAGATAAAACAAAATTACAAAACATACCTCCGCCAGTAACCCAAAAATAGTATAGGATTCTCAATGAATTAAGGCAATCGTCAAACAATTGTACCGTTTTATTCAATTTCTGGTAAAGATGAGTTACATAAATCCGAAAATATAAAAAAAAAAACGCCAGACAAACGCCCGACTTGGGTAACGTACTAACCGAATACGGCCATAATTTTTTCATGGTCGCATGTAAAGTTAATTATCTTTTCTCAATATAACTGATGAAGAATAAAGTAAGCGAATCTCAAGAACGCAACATGCAAACTCTATATTTTTTCTTGGTATATCAATTTCTATTCTTTTCTCAACAAAGAGAACAATGAATCTACTCTTAAATGTACAAACATCACCTTTATATTTTATTTACACTCCTTATTTAACACTTGTCGTATAGTATTCTGAAGAAATTACACCGCTTAATTACGAAATTTCGTACGAAAATGGGTTTGAGGGTAGCGTCCTGCCAAATGAAAGCGTACCGTAGTTTGCTTAGCAAATTGGAAAGAACAGGGTCTGTAACTGATCTACCGAAATCAGGAAGACCAAGGATTAGTGATGTTCAAATTTCAGAAGTTGACAGAAAATCAAAAACAGTAAGAATGGTCCGCTAGCGGCCGTAATTCGATATCAAAGTACTTGCAAATACCACACACCATGATCTTTATTAATACAAAATTTAAAATTTTGTATATTCAAAAAGATTCCCCCGAAGGGGATTCTAACCCATGTCCTCTGACTAATTGGACTATATTTTAGGGATATGGGGGTATAATGACAAAAGTACACAGTACAGAAACTGTTACCGTGTAAATTAATAATAAAATGTCGCGTTGTTAACAAGCTATATGCATATTAAGTGGTTCTATCGAATAGAGCACTCGTCTAGTTAATGAGAGAACATGAAGTTCAATACCATTCGGGGGAATCTTTTTTTGTGTATAACATTTTCAATTCTATATTTATAAAAATCATCGCTACTAATTCATATATATATATATATATATATATATATATATATATATATACATACATGTGTGTGTACACGATTGAATACCGTATATCGCTTAAAATCGTTAACAAATAAGGCATACCTCGAATTGGTTTCTACCAATGGAAGATCGTTTATATATAATAAGAACAAATGGTGTCCTAAATTTGATCCTTGCGGTACCCCTGAGATACAGTTTCATACTCTACAGATTAGGTATATTCAAACACTATGCGCTTGCATCTATTTTCTAAATATTATCAGATTAGAGGTAACCGGTTGTGGGAATAGCTATAATCTTTCAATTTTCCAAAAGCATCTTATGAATCACTTTATCAACAGAAAAGTCGAGTTATATAACAGCGATCCGGTTTTTATTGCCTAATGCTCCTAATAGATCTTAAGGAGTATACACAAGATTGGTGCTGTCGATAATTTATTGCAGGTTGAACATAAGCCATTATTTTATTTTGCAAAACGCAAATTCAAATACTTTAGATACCAAGCCTTATTTACTTAAATTAGAATTTAATCTCAACAGTAATACACTTCACGGATAACTAGTAAAATTTGAACTGTATCCAAATGGATAATTAAGCCAGCTATGCTTGGTGCCTGCTCGTATATGCCGATTCACAATCAGTCAGAAAGGAGTTTTCAAATTTTAATTTCATTTCTTTCCACTTCTGCATGTCATACGTATTCCTGCCTTTATTTAATTACCGTTAATGATTGAATGGTTAAACCAAGGATACCCTCCTGTTCAATACATACCAAATACCTTATTGAAAGAAAGGGAAATAAAAATCCTGCAAAGTCTGAATATGGTATGTGGTTACCCATCTCGAATATTAGCTAAAGTATTTACTATTATCATATAAGAATTGGTATTGAGGTGAAAATGGGTAATTAATGATTCGGTTTTTTTCTCCTCTTTTAGGGCTATTTTAACGGGATTAATACGTAAGTTAGTCCAGACTACTAATTTGTTTTGGTAAAATTTTTATTTGATAGTAATTATAATTATTGCATTGACCAGCATTGTGTTTAGCTTAATTGTTGTGTTTTATTTGTTTATTGTATTTATTTTTAATATGTTCGCTTACAGCATCATTTCCCCATTTCGTATCTTAGAGGCTGTCTTCTCTCAAACTACGTAGCTCTTTAGGTATCTATATACTATACGGTCACACTACCCACGTATCCATTGTTTTACTGCTTTGGGGATACTAAGAGATCGGCTGAGCTAGACGGTGTCTTTTTTCATTCTATCTGTAGCGTATATCGGACTATGTTCGAATATCATTTTGAACACGTTACAGTCTAACCATCTTTATCTGCGAATAAATTTGATGCTATTCATCGCTTACACTCTATTTCTCTTTGCTGTATTGACGAGATTGGTAAAATTAGTTTACCATCTCTTGTTGGAATAATGTGGGCTATGCAGTTAGTTTGGGAGAGGAATTTCTTTTACGATTAGTATGGCATAAGTATGGTTCATTGCAAGATCTAGGAACACATAATTTTATTTGGTTTTTCTTTCACATTTCATCCTCCTCTGTTATGGTGTCACATTTGAAAAAGATCTTCATGTATGAATAGTAATTTCATTTCTTACAATTTGTTAAATTTAGCTCTTTTGGAGAAGGATAAAACATAAAATGTTCTAAGTAGATTATGATTGTAATTAAACCACTATCCTAGAATGGAAGCTGCTATTGAGAAAAAAGACAAAAGACACAACCTGTTAAAAACAAAAATAGTATAGCACCTGTTACCCATTTGGTACAATGGATCATTTACGCACACGGTGCACTTCCTATTAGATAGTTTCCATTTATCTTTAACATTTATAAACACAAATTTAGACCACAAAAAGAATGACGTCAAATAGTGAAACAAGTAAATCCTAATATTGACCGCACCACAAATGAAATAGCAGAGATCATAAATATTCTTTTCGTATATTTTGAAGTGTTAAGAATGCTTCAGGTTTTCACGTAATTTATTTACACTAATTCATCTCATTAACATTCATCTAAATTATTTTCTGTTTATTCGTAAAAGTTTTTAATGCTATGTACTATCTTACCTTATTTCGCTATGTGAATTTGTTGTTTTTAAAAATGTGTTTGCTAATGGATTGTGTACTTAAATGGTGTAAAAATTCAAAACACATAAGTTGCATGCGAGCAAGTACCAAATACGTCGTCAGGTTATTGTATTTATATATTATTTCAATTTCACAGGCATATAGACTAAAATACTAATTTTTCATGTCCTTCTTATTAGTTTATTTAATCTTGTAACTTTACGGATCTAAATTAAATACTAATTGCTGTACAATCGAATTGATACGTCTAATACTGAAAATTTTTTTAAATTTTATATCTTATAAATAATAAACTTTATCGGAATATCCTAAAAACAGAACGAAAGTGTATAACGACTATTCAAGTGCGGTAGAAACTGAAAATTACCGTGGGTTTTAACGCAGTTCCTTTAACGTTTTTCTATCTATTATATGGTCCATTTAATACATTTTTCTTAGACTTTTCCAGTTTCGTTTTATGTGATCTCAAATTCATTCCCAGCAATTTTATTTTACCGCCTCATAGTGTAAATAGAAAAGGGGTACGCGTTTTTTCTTAACTAAGTTATATTATTAGTGTGTAACATAATTGATCTACCATGTTCTTAGGTAACCGTGTTGGTTACTAGCTTAATCTTGCCTACATATGTTTCAAAACGCGTATCGGTCTTGTAATCTGCCATCTATCTCATTCTACATTAAACCCTTGCTGGCGATGACAACTCGACGCCGCCGTTGGAATATTAAATAAATTGTGTGGATTCGTCTTTTTCGATTTCCGTTTGTCAGTTTACAGTTGCTCAATTATAATAGAATTTTCTTTAATCGCTTTAAAGTAACTTTCTAACTGTTATAAATAAAGCATAAAATTGAGTCAAATTTAATTTATTTTAACACGGCATTCTTTAACCTAAGCGTAATGCAATATTTCTTTGCGTCAAGTAAATGCTGCTGATACCAGAAAATATATTAGCGTGTGAAGTACACTCAAGTAATGTGATTAATCAAAATAATTTGTTACAAAAGCAATTAATAAAAAATGTAATTACTATAATTAATTTTCACTTTGTAAAATTTAATGAATCTTAAAATGTATATTCTAATAAAGTTCATTTTCGTGTATTAGATTGTTTTGCTTTTGCAGCAAGAACAAGAAACAAGTTTTAAAAATGCAGATCTACTAGAAAGTCTGCCAAGGGTATCGTTGACTACTACGTGTACCTACTGCTATAGTATATTTTCAGGATAAAGGGGAACTTAGCGGGTACTAAGAAACTTTATTACCTATGAAACTTTAAAAATTCAGTTTTTCTTTTCTAAATTAGTATTAAACAATAATTACCTACTCAGTCTAGACATCATATTCAGTTTAGTTCCTCTACAAAATGTAAGTTGGATCAAAATTATGCAATTTTATACAACTTTATTTCTACGAACCAAAATTGTATTTTGAATTATTCTTTCCATTTAAGTTGGTATATAGATCTGATCTCTCACCACCTGAAGCCAAATGTGACAAAATGTAATACATAAATAGTGTTTTTCCTTAAAATAAATACATTCAAGGATAGTATTAAATTTAGTTTACGTTGTTTTGCTTGTTCAACATGAACGTCTAATTTATTTAGTAGTTTATGTAATAGAAAAATAACTACAAATTTAATTACAAATTTTTCTATACTTCGTCAAAATGCGCTTTGTTTTTGATTTATACAGTGAGGTTTTTTTTCACTGAACTTAGCAAAACATATTAACACCATTAACCCTATGTTCAGTTTAAAAAAACAAGTCAGTGCATTACTAGAGCAATTTCAATATTATTAATCAACCTTTGATTAAACAGTTGTCACTAATGTCATGAAAAACTTTCAAAACTGATTTCTTTTTACAAAGTTTAATTTGCACTAGTGGTTTGCAGCATGTATTTAAAAGATGAAAATATTCCGATTTTTCATCTTGACCAAGTTAAAAGAACAAATTACTACCCGATATTTGTAACCAGTAACCCGTGGCAATGCATTGTCTTGGTTTTTTAAAACTGAACATAGGGTTAATAGTGTTAATATGTTTTGCTATGTTCAGTGAAAAAAACCTCATTGTACATCCATCACTTTTATGAATCGTGGTGAAATAAAATTACTATATATATATATATATATATATATATATATATATATATATATATATATATATAAAGTTTGGATTCAGCAAACCAAATTTTATTATTTTCTGGTGCCAGAATTAATAATCTATTTTTTTAATTTTATGTAGCTACATCTAATGTTGCGCTTATATCTTTATATTCGAATTACTTTTAGTACTCCTACGCAATGAATTTCATGCTGCAATTAATCAATTTGTACTTACATTGCAAATTAATCGATAGATTTCTCCTTGTCAACATGGATTCATGAAGATAAGGTCAACAGCCATAACATAAACTTAGCGTGTCTCACTCAGTTTACAGCCACAACACTTGACAATCATGACCAAGTTGACGTCATAAATACTGACTTTGCCAAAGCATTTGATTACATCCCACACGACATCACCTTAGCCAAAATTGTTCTAAACTTCGTCAAAATGCGCATCGTTTTTGATTTATATATCCACAACTTTTATGAATTGTGGTAAAATAAAGATTACCGTGTATAAAGTTTGGATTCAGCACATCAAATTTTATTATTTTCTGGTGCAAGAATCAATAAATCTATTTCTTTTACTGTTATGTACCTACATCTAATGTTGCACTTTTATCTTTATATTCGAATTACTTTTAGTACTGCTACGCAATGAAATTTCATGCTACAATTAATCAATTTGTACTTACATTGCAAATTGATCGATATATTTCTCCTTTTCAACATGGATTCATGGAGAAGAAGGTCAACAGCCATAAACAAAGCGTGCCTCACTCAATTTATAGCCACTACACTTGACAATCATGGCCAAGTTGACGTCATAAATACTCATTTTGCCAAAGCATTTGATTGAATCTCACATCACTTCATCTAAGCTAAATTAGCCAACTTTGGTTTCGGTCAATCTTTACAGTTATTGTTTGCATCCTACTTGGCTTCTATTAACGTAACTTCTGGAGTACTCCAAGGGCCAAATTTAGGACCACTGTTATTTTTACTTTTCATTAACAACTTATCATCTCAAATTGGGTGCCATAAACTGCTTTTTGCGGTGATCTTACAATTTATTCATCTATTTCATCCATTCATGACTGCAATCTCATTATACGAGCTTCTTGTTCTGCAGGATTATGCAATGTTAACTGTTTGTTTTTAAATATATCTAAATGTAAACTAGTAACTTATACACGCAAAACTAAATCAATAGAATTTTATTATAACATCGACTCAGTTATGCTTATCAGAACCAGCATTGTTAAAGATATAGGCATGTGCTTCGATAGTGAATTAAATTTTAATCATCACCTCAACAATTAGTGGTAAGACCTTTACATTCAACTGTTCGCTTTATTGTGCGAAATTGTAAACGCTTTTCTAATATAACTACCTTATGGTGCTTATTTTACTCACTAGTACTCACTAAAATGGAGTACTAGCAGTTATCTAGAATCCTATTTACCCAAACCAAAAGGATCTCCTGGAAAGTGCACAGAGACATTTTTAAAGTTTTTAGTTTTTAAAGTGGATAATGTATATCCTCCCAGGGGCTATCAACACGACCAACTCCTTCAAAAATTTGGCTTTTGTTCGTTAGAACGTAGACGCTGTGCAATTAGTACCACTTTTCTTTATAAAATATTGCACAATATGATAGATTGTTCTGATTTGTTATCGTAGATAGATTTTCACATTTCTTCTTACTTTTCACGTCACTGGAAAACGTTTCATTGTTTAACAGATGAAACAAATATGCTTTACAGGTCTCCGATCTTTAGCTGCATCCGCTATTTTAATAATTTGCCAAGTTCGATCGATGTTAATTATAACTCATTAGAAGATATTTTGAATTCAATAAGTAATGACTTTTTTTTTTTTTTTTTGTTACTATTATGGATAAACAAATTTGCTGACTTGTTGTAATTATGTTATTAGTAGTATATTAATGTATTTACTTTTTTATGCTTTTTTTTACTTTTATCAATCTATAAAGATAAATAGAATGGTGTATGTAATACACTATGGAATATGTATTAATTTTAGTTCATGAAATTGTGCTGTAATTGGAATTTTCTTTATTCTGGTGGTCAATAAATTTATTACTATTATTATTTTTTTTAAGGTGCGTCGACTACGATGGTCATTGGCACCTATTCTTACTTATCTTTTTGTTTATATATATATATATATATATATATATATATATATATATTATATTATATATATATATTAAATTCATTGTACATCTGTGACTTTCAAGAAGGTAAGTATATTGCTATAATTCAGCGAATTTGAAATATTGTGCGAGAGGTGGGTATTCTTGAAGGATATGTCGAATGTACTATATTTCACTATCACAATGGGTGCATGTGGGGGGTTGTCTCCCCATTAATGGTTGTCCAGGGGTAAGTATAGTATGTCCAATGATTAGTCTTCTGAGAATAATTCTATCTTTCTTTTTTGTTGCAGGTTTCTGGAATCTGTAGTCTAACTAATATAGGAGCAATATTAGAGTGCCAGGAGTCTATTGCTTTCCATTGTTCTGACCATACGGACCAGAGGTGAGTATTGAACCTCCTAAGGACTGTTTTCAGCGTATCTTTATCTTTGCGCAGTCCGGCGATTCCTTCGAGGGACGTCTTCAGTTTGTTAATGGATGAGTGTCTTGCAAGTTTATGATTTACGTCTTGGAGCTTTGTATATACTGGGTGATCTCTATTAAAGCTAATTTTAGTTGCGTATCTGAGTATTATCTTTTGTCTGCGCAGGTCAGGTTCCTGCTTCTTTATGCACACTATGTTGTGGCGATGTTCTAAGAGCCCCATTTGTTGTACAGAAGGCTCTCAGGGCAACTAAGTCTATAATTTTTATGTGGGATTTGGCAGCGGTTTCGTAAGCTGCTTTTGCGAGCACCAGTGATTGGATTATTTTACTGAAAGTAATTGGATTTGCTCCCCAATGGTAGTGACCGAGTATACTAATTCTGTTTAATGTCTTTCTCATGGTAGTTGCTACACTCTGGGTTTGTTCCTTCCAGGTAAGTTTTTTTATCTAAGATTACGCCGAGGAACTTTACTGACGTTGAGTATAGAATGGGTTCTCGATATAATTTTAATTCAGGGACTTCGTGTGCCTTCCGTCATTTGCAACTTTGTCTTTGAGGTAGAGAAGGCCAATCCCCTGGATTCTGCATTCTTAGCTAAGAAGTCAATCGACTTCTGCACCTCTGTTCGCATTGTTTCGTTATTTTGCCCGGATGATATTAGAGCTAGGTCGTCAACATATAGAAGAGGCATGACTGGCTTAGGTATGTTATCGGCTCTACCGTTGATGGCTATGGCAAAGAGCGTAACGTTTAAAACTGAGCCTTGTGGTATGCCATTTCGCTGGGGATTTTGTCTTGAAAGAGTATCGCCTAGTTTAATTTTAAACTTCATGTGCTCCAAGAAGCTACTAAAGCACATTGGAAGGTGTCCTTTGAGTTGCTATGCACTAAGTTTGTTTATGATTTCGCCGCTCCAAGTTGTGTCGAATGCTTTTTTCAGGTCAAAAAATAGGGCGATAGCGTGTTCCCTTTTTTCAAAGGCTTCTTTAGCAAAATTGTCTATCTGGATAAGTTAATCGGTGGTGGAGTACCCTTTACGAAATCCCGCTTGATATTTACTAATCAGATTATTTTGCTCCAGGAACTTTACAAGCGTTTTATTAATGATTCTTTCGTATAGTTTACCTATACATGAGGTAAGTGATATTGGTCTGAAGTTCTCTAGTAGGTGAGTGTCCTTGCCCGGTTTGGGTAGAGGGATTATTGTCGCTGTCTACTAACATGCTGCGTAAGTATTAGATTTTAAGATTTGATTAAAGAGCTTCACTGTTATTTCTTTTGCAGGGCGTGGCATGTTTTTCATCATAGAGTATGTAATTTGGTCGTGACCCGGAGACGTATCTTTGGTTGATTTAAGGGATAGTTCTAGTTCTTCGATTGTTATTGGTTGATTGTAGGATTCCTTTTTACCATCTGAAAAGATGGTTGGGGAGTAATCTCTATCAACTGCCTTAATAGTCTCCACGAATGCTTCTGCAAGTATTTTCGCAGTGTCTGTGGGATCGGAATATGTTTTAACTTCATGTGTTAATACGGGCAGATGAGGTGGTTGCTTCTTACAGGTAAAATTTTTAATAACTTTCCATACCTTACTGATGGGAGTTGTTCATTTACAAACGAGACGTAGCTTTTCCAGGACTTTTTTTGGGCTTCCCTCTTTAACCTGCGCTCTTTATCTCTTAGTCTTTTGAACTCAAATTGTTTGTTGTGCGGTGTCTTTTGTATTTGTTGAAATATTTCTTTTTGGCTTTATTAGCACTCTGAACCTCTTCATTCCACCAAGGTACACATGGGCGCATTGTGTTTGGAATCGTGCGGGGGGTGGTTCTTGTTGTGGCTTCAATTATTTGATTGGTAAAAAGTTTCACATTCTCTTCTGTGTTTGTTTCACGTTTAAGAGCGATCTTATGAATGAGGTTTGAATACTGCTCCCAATTGGCACAATACAATTTCCACTTCGAAGTGCTTTTATATTGATAGTGTTGGCTGCATATAGAGATCAGGATCGGGAAATGGTCACTGTGGTGTAGGTATTTTAGTGTTTCCCATTTTAGTAAAGTCCGAAGTGTTGGAGTGACTAAAGTTAATCGATGCAGCTGAAACGACCGTTTCCACTATTGAAGTGTGTAGGCGAACCATTGTTCAATAGTGAGAGAGGAATGTCGTGATTATTCGTTCTAGTTGAGTACCTTTAGTTGAGTTTTCGTCAGACCCCCACCAGGTGTTGTGGCAATTAAGGTCTCCTAGGATAATTTATGGTTCATAAATGCTTTCTAAAGCATATGTGACGTCCTCTATTGCCCTTCTATTATCGGGTAAGTAGATATTAGTTATTACCAGTTTCTGTGGGAGCCTGAGTTCTAGAGTAAGTAATTGCAGCTCCGTATTTACATTAATCACTTTTGCAGGCAGGTTTTCCCTTACCATAGTGAGAACACTTCCATATGCCAATTGTTGGTTGCTAATGCTGAGGCTTTTCAGGTAAATTTTGTAACCTTTAAATTGTAATTGTTCGTTTTGTAATAATTTAGCTTCTTGTATACAGACTACAGTTGGTGTATGAGTATGAATAATGTATCTTAATTCGTCGTATTTGTTGTTGATTCCCCTTGCGTTCCATTGAATTATGGTTTGGTTCATAATTTATTTGTGTATTAGTTAGTTTATTATTTATAGTTATATTCAATAAATAAATAACGAGTAAATATGTGGGACAAGACAAATAATAAATAAAAAAGTAATAAACAACGAGTAAATATATATACGGGACAAGACACAAATAATAAATAACGAGTAGTTGTATGTGGGACAAGACATAACTAATAAATAATGATTTATCGTGTGTATAAATAAATATATGTATATTATATCACAGATCGTATCACAGGTGTATTGGCTAGAAGTTATTCGCTGGTACCCCTTTAGCTACTTGTGGCTCTGGCTTTACCCTTGGGCCAACCCTTCTTTTTCTTTGGCTTTAGCCTCATTTACCGTTTTTTCGTCAAGGGAGAAAATGATGGAGTCCGTTGATAGGTTGCGTTCTAAAGGTGTTTTTCTTTTGGCACCCTTAGATTCATACTACATTTGCATTTCTTCTCTGTTTGTAACACTGAAAGGACGAACGGCGCTTGTTGAAGGCCCTGGCAACGACTGCTTAATGTATTTCATTAAGTCTGCGGTAAGTTGCTTTATTTCATCATAATTTCCATTACAATTTAAACATACAACAGGTGTTTGACATGGGTTGCCTTCATGTAAAGACTTTCCACATACACACATTTGAGGATCTTCACATCTTATAGTTGTATGCCCGAACCTCTGGCACCTGAAACATCTCATTGGTGGTGGGATATACGGCCTCAAATTTAGATTATAAAACGCCGCGACTACTCTTTTTGGAATCTGTACGGAGTTGAACGCAAGTATGAGGTTGGGAGCATCGACAAGATTTCCACTAACTTTCTTTTTTATTCTTTTTACAGCCATTACGTTTTCTTCTTGCAGCCCTTCGAGGATTTTCTCATCGCTGCAGTTCAAAAGGTCATGACAATTGACAACCCCTTTAGAGACATTTAATGTCTCATGTGGTTTTATTTGTACTTCAAAATCACATAACCTTTTGATTTGCTTCATCCTTCTCGATTGCATATTACTAACCGTTTTGACTAACAACACTCTTTTGACCGTTTTTTACTTCTTCTGCTTTACCAACTAAACCAAACAATGCTTTGGAGATTACAAATGGACTGACTCTGGAGAAATCTCCTTCTTTCTCTCGATGAACAGGAACCGAGGATAGTTTTCCTTCTTTTCGCTGTTTACCATAGGGAGCGAGGGAAAGCTTCCACTCTGTCGGGTGGTGGATTTTTTCGCTGCCCTCCTTCAGCGCCCATTTCGGAGGATGGGTCCTCAAAAGACAAAGTATCCATAAAAATGAGCAATAATTCAACCCCCATGCTCTCCACCCTCCACGGAGCCTCAAAATGGGATGACAGGGACCGTGGAAAACCTCCAGTGTGCCACCAGAGATACATGAGAAGTATAGCCACCACAGTTAAGATCCGCGAGCGCCTATCCGCTCTGACATGACTCGCCATCGTCCACGCGAAGAAAGAAGACCGAAAAGAAGAAACGACGAAAGACAGATAGGAGGGAGGCGAGAGAGAGAGAGAGAGAGAGAGAGATAAAGAGAATTAGAGGGGAATAAAGACAAAGAGAAAAGGTCAGAGAAAAGAAAGAGTGAGGATAGTAGAGCCGACAAGCCGATTGATCTCCTGTGGCCAGTAGTCTGTTGGCGGAGACGCTCCCCTCAACTACCAGGATCCCCTTTTCCTCCTTACGGGTCGCCACGCACGGCAAACACGCTGGTCCATTGGTCGCCTTTTACGACCTCCAGGATGGGAGCGGGACAATACTTACGCCGCACCCACAGGGGTTATTATTACTATTAATATATATTTTTTTTTGATGTTGATTGGCAAGACTGCTGTGGTCATATGCCTATGCAATGCTTATTTTATAGTTTGTTTATTATGTTTATTTCTTGATTGGAAAGACTGCTGTGGTCATATGCCTATGCAATGCCTATTTTATAGTTTGTTTATTATATTTATTTCTTTTAAAAATCTAATTAATTTTTCGATTGCTTCAGGACTATCTCTAAATATTTCTTCTATGTTATTTGGCATCTTTAGGTTTATTCGAAAATTGTTATATTGTGGGCATTCTATTAATATATGGTTAATGCTAATCCGTACGTTGCAATGGTTACACATCGCTTGGTTACATCTACCCAATAGGTGCAGGTGTGTGAGGTTCGTGTGCCCAATACGTAGTCTAGTAAGTGCTGCTTCTTCGCGTTTCGTTGTTATTGGTTGGCTTTTCCATAAGGTAATGTCTTTTTTAATTTTTTGTAGATGGCTGTGCTTTGTGTTTTTCCAATTATTTTCCCAGTATTGTTTAGTTTCTTGTTTTAAGTATAGTTTGACGTCTTTAAAGTTAATAGAACAGACGTCTGCGTTGTGCATTTCAGTGGCTTCTCTTGCATTGTTGCCAGGAATACCCATGTGACCAGGTACCCACATGATGGTCCGCGAAATAGATGGGTCCATATGGTAAATCAATGATCTGATCATATTACTTAATGAATCTTCATGTACACCGTAAAATATATTTTTTAATCGAGATAAATTATCTGTACATATTAAGATTTCTTGCTTCTATTATATACGCAAAATAAGACTGCTTGCAATATGGCATACACTTCGGTTATGTATGTTGTTGCATATGGCTTTAAAGACCAGTTATGTGTTTCGTTTTGAGTGTAAATAGTGCTTCCTGATCCATTATTTGTTCTGGACCCGTCGGTATACACTATGACATGGTTAATATAATTAGTTAACGTTTTTCTAAAATAGTGTTGACACGTCATTAGTGGTTCCCTTATTTCCAAGCAATGTTAGATCCAGCTTTGTATTTATTTTATCCAATAGGCACACTGGGTGGTCTGGTATACTATATTTAAATATTTCAAATGTATCGAATTGCATTTTATTTTTTAATTCTATTGCACGTATTAGAGCAGGTCTGACTGTGGATCTATTATTTTCATATGGGTTTAATAATTGATAACTTCCTAATGTTGAGAGATTGAGGTGGTCCGAAAGGTGTAAAAGTTTGTCCATATAATTTAATAATAGATATTTTAGTATTGTTTCTAATGGCATTATTCCGGATTCAACATATAATGACATATGTGGGCTAGTTCTGAATGCACCAATTGCTAGCCGTATTCCAAGAGCATATATCTGATTTAATGGTTTTAATGTAGAAGGTCTAGTAGAGGAATAAATTATAGACCCATAATCAATGATCGGAACTATGAAGGATTTGTATAATCTAATTGTAGTGTCTCTACGTGCACCCCAGCTAAGATTTGATGTACATCTAATAATGTTTAGCCTTTTTTAACACTTGCTTACGAGATTTTGGATATGGTCTTTAAAATACATTTTATTATCAAAAAGGACTCCTAGTATGTTCAACGTGCTAACATTTTTAATGCGTTGCTCGTATATGTACAGACTAGGTTCGTGTTCGTGATCTCCTCTCAGCCTGCAGAAGTGTATTGTAGCTGTTTTATTTATTGAAAAGGTAATGCCGTTTTGGTTCGCTACATTTGTAACGATATCGATGGTATGTTGCAGTTCCTGTATGATATCTAGCATTTGATCTCCGTCTTTGTATATCAGCAGGTCGTCTACATATAGTCCACTATGAATTTGGGGTGGGATAGATTTGATAATATCATTAATTCCGATCAGAAAGAGAGTTGTACTCAGCACTGAACCCTGGGCTATCCCATTTTCCACCATGCGCGGTGAAGACAATACATTTCCTATTTTAACCACGAATGTTCTGTTGGACAGAAAGCTTTTTATAAATTTTGGTAGGTTCCCATCGCAGTTCCATTCGTGTAGTTTATTAATTACATTGCTTCTCCATATTGTATCAAATGCTTTTTCAATATCAAATGATACGGCGATCGTGTGGTGTCTTCTTAAGAAACTATTTAGAACTACATTTTCTAGTTGAACCAGTTGATTTATAGTGGAATGGTTTTTTCGAAATCCCATTTGCTTAGGTGATATTAGCTTACTGTGTTCTAGGAACCATATTAATCGGTCGTTTATCATCTTCTCTAGGATTTTACTCATTGAGCTTGTGAGTGATATGGGTCGGTAATTGGCAGGGTTTGTTGTATCCTTTCCCGGTTTTGGTATTGGAACGACATAAGCTTTCTTCCACACTTCTGGATACATACCATTTGATAATATTTCATTGTAAGCCTGCAGGCTGGTAGGTTTTAACATACCGTAAGTGATATTGTCGGGTCCAGGAGCTTTATCATCTGTAACCTTCAAAGCCTTGCATAACTCTTTTAGAATGAAAGGTTCGTTATATGCTGCTTCATGTTGATCTTTAAATGATGTGGTTGATGGTAAGTTGTTATTTGATGATTTACCTTTATGTATTTTGTGGAAGTGATCAGCAAATGCTTCCACTCTGTCGGTAACTGTATTAATTTGATTATTATTCACAACTAATAGTTCTGGTTCGTGTTGTGTTCTATTTCCTATTATGTTTTTGGCTTTCTGCCAGACCTCAGATGGATGTGTTTTGATGTTTATGTATGATATGTATTCCTCCCACGACTTTCGCTTGTACGTAAGAATGGATTTTCTCATTACAGCTCTAGCCTTTTTGTATGTTATTAAGTTTGGCGTGGTAGGGTTTTTTCTAAAGATATTAAACGCTTTTCTTTTTTCTTGAATTAACCTTTTAACCACTTCATTCCACCAGGGTACTCTTTCCGTTTTTGTAATGCCAGTGGTTTGTGGTATGGTTTCTCTTGCGGTGTTCAAAATTGATTTTGTTAGTGCTTCTATTTTGTTTTCAATGTTGTTATCTGTGTTGTACGTGTCGTTATTTAGTCTACTTTGTAATCATCCCAGTTTGCTTTTTTGTGTAACCATCTTTTTGAAATATTTTTCATGGTTTGTAGTTTGTTTGTTTGCATGATTATTGGACAGTGGTCACTATTATAATATTCAGTTAGCGGTTTCCATTGCATATTCAAGGCTAAACTTGGAGTTGTTATTGACAGATCAATGGCATTAAAGCTGTTAGATTATGAGTTGAAATGTGTAGGATCCCCGGTGTTCAAAATCACTAGGTTTTTATAGTCTAGTAACTGCTCTACTACTCTGCCACGAGCATCAGTTGAATCGCTTCCCCACATATGAGAGTGGGCGTTGAAATCACCCAGTAATATAAATGGTAAAGTTAGCTGATTAATTGTTTGTACCAGGTCATCATAGTTCCAGTTTATGTTCGGAAAATAAAGGTTGCATATTGTTGCTTGAACGGGGTGCATCACTTCCACAGCAATAATTTGATGTTTTGGGTTTAGTCTTTTGCTTTTGTATACCACATTTTCTCTCAAAAATATGACAACACCTCCGCATGCTCTGAGTGGGGAACAATAGTTTTTGTGCAGGGTTTTATACCCTCTAAAGTGAAATGTGTCACTATTTTGTAAATGACTTTCTTGGATACATATAATGAATGGATTATATTTTGTAATTAACATTTTCAGTTCGCAATAATGTTTTTGTAGACCATTACAGTTCCATTGTATAATGTTCTCAAATTTGTTATACGTAGCCATTTTAAAATAATTTAGGTACAAGCCTTAATACATAATTGAAAATGTTATGTAGATATCTAAAAAGTATTGAATAAAATATATAATATAATAAATAAAATAACAAAATATCACAGACAAGATCACAGATCTAAATATGATATCACAGGTTTAATAAATATATAGATAGATATAAAAAATATCATAGGGTTAGTAAAATTTCTCGTCGTCAACGACGGCCGAGGTTATCTTTCCTGGTTTTCCCTTTGGCCAACATTTGCCCTTTTTTTGGGTAGAGTTGCAGGCTGACTAGATTCTGATATGGAAGAATCATTTTCGGATAGAGAACGACTGTCGTTAGAATCTCGTTTTCTTTTCTCTATAGTTGGAGATGTAGGACGTGGGCCAAGAGGAGATTCGGGTTCCAAAAAAATATTTGCTTCGGTTGGCTTTTCTAATAAGGGTCTGATTGCACCAACAAAGAGTGGTAACAACTCCTTTGCTAAAGATCGGATGTCAAGCTTGGGTTCAGTAACTGCCGATGGAGCAGTTGCACTTACACCCGCATTGGGAGTAGAGACTACAACTTTCTTTTTCGCTTCAATGTATGTAATTTTTTCTTTTACTCGTATTTCTTGTATAACTTTCTCTTGCTTAAAAATAGGGCATATTGAAGCTGTTGCAGAGTGATCTCCGCCACAGTTTACACATGAAATGGGTACCTCACAAAAGTTTCCGACGTGTAAAGGTTTTCCACATGTACATAATTCTAGCTCTACGGTGCATCTAGACGATATATGACCAAACTTGTGGCATTTGAAGCATTTTAAAGGGGTAGGCACATAAAGACGAACGTTTAAAGAATAAAAAGCAATTTTTATATTTTTGGAAGTGTAGGAGTGTTGAAAGTGATAATATGACTCGGTGAGTCCTGCAATTCTCCATTCCTTCTCGTTTTTAGTCGCCGAACCTCTAAGACACCTTGTTTACTTAATTCACTGCATATATCCTCTACAGTACAGTTCAGCAAGTCACGACAAAAAACTACTCATCTAGAAGTGTTCATAGTTCTGTGTGGAATCACTTCAATTTCAAAAACATCAAACCTTGTAACGCTTTGTACTCTTTTACTCTGTGTGTTTGAAACCGTTTCAATTAATAGACCTTCTTTTGTTTTTCTAATCATTCTCAGATTACCAAAGAGACCATACAACACCTTATGAATAAGAAACGGGCTGATTTGATCAAAATTCAACCCATCCTTCCGTTTCAAAACAAGGAACCGGGGTTGAACCTCCTTCTCCAAGTTTTTTGAAGACAAGGGTTAATTAAGTGCACCCTCAGCCACTTCCATGTTTAACGAGCTGGCACTCAGTTTGTTATTTAAAGAAACACTCATATTGTTTTCACGAGAAACCACGGTGATAAAAGTCACAAGCAGCAGAGGCGGGATACCACTAGAAGGCATTAATACTGTGGGGGGCGCCTCTTCTCCCACAGGCGTTTCAACGCTAAAGACCAGGCTTCCCCCTGGCCACGCTAAGGCTTCCCCTCGCGCAATCCCTTCAGCACCTAAAAGTGCCAAACGACCTTGGGATTGGGGGATTTTTTATAGAGGTTACCTTCCTCGTAGCCTGGGCGGTAAAGCCAAGGCCACCGACCGCTAGCTGTACGACGTTCCCTAGCCACGTCCTGCTAGAGTCTCTGAAGTACAGTTCGCGGTTGCGGTATTAGGAGACGGTTAGCGCTCAGCCGTCCCCAGCTAGGACATCCCGGGATAGCCACACCCGTATACGCTAGAGAGATAAAGGAAAAGGTCTCTCAGCTATCGCTGGGAGCCTGAAGAGAACAAGAGTTGGAGCGAGGGTGCTCCGACAGAAAAGAGTTAAAGCGAGGGAAGCCACTCAAGACTAGTATAAGAAAAGTGTACTTCCAGCTAGGGGAACGCAGGGTTGCCAACCTTGTCCTCGTTAGATACGAGGCCCCACGTAGACTGGTCCGCGACACCTTATTCTCTAGAGCTAACAGTGGCGGTTTAACGCCACGAGCTCATATTTCGGTGTTGGCCTTGAATCACTCACGATCATTTGCAAGGTCATTCCCCTATCCGCCACCTGGGGACGCGCCTAGTAGGTAGTCCAACCCCTAGGTATTAATTTTTTTTTGTAGCATCGGCTGCACGGCCATTAGCTATTCCAACTACATATGTTATGGGGTATGTTTTATATGTCTTGGTATAAATTAATCTTTTTAAAGAAACTAATCAGACTGTTTATCTTTGTTGTGTTGTCCTCAAATATTCCAGGTGTTGTCCTTGGTTCAGGTAATTGTTGCCTCGTTTCTGCGAACATAGGACATTCCACTAAAATGTGGCGTACAGTTAATTTGCTATCGCATAAGTGGTATTTCTGTATTCTAGATAGCCCCAGTAGCTGTAGGTGCGTGAGTCTGGTGTGCCCTATTCTTATTCTTGTCAGCACAACTCCATCTCTTCTATTCAAATGTGGATTGCTATTCCAAGGCTTAATGCCTCTTTTGATTTTTCGTAAAATTGCTTCCGTGTTGTCCCATTCTCTTTGCCATGTACTATTAACCCTATCTTTAATGAATTTCTTGTAGTCCTTTAATTCTGTAGATATTTCATCATGTACTGTTTGACTGGATCCCAACCGTGCTGCTGAGTCGGCGGATTCATTCCCCAGTATTCCGGCGTGGCCAGGTATCCACACTATAATTACTAATTTATTACTCCTACTCATGGAGTATACTAACACCTGGATCATGTTCGTTAAAGAGTCACTAGACGGATCATGATTATTTAAGCCCATTATGACACTTAACGAGTCAGTACAGATGAGGCACTTATGCAGATTATTTTGGTTCATATATAACAACGCTTGCCAAACCCCGTAGAGTTCCGCAGTGTATATGCTTGACATTGAGTTAAGTGTCCAATAATAAGTCGTATTGTTCACGACTATTGCACAGCCAACCCCGTGATTCGTTTTCGATCCATCTGTGTACATTATTGCATCATATGTATATTTATTAATTATGTTGTAAAATTCCTGTTTATATACTAGGTCTGATGTCTCTCGTCTAGAATAATTTGTGAGGGCAGTTTCAAACACTACATTAGATTTAACCCACGGCGGGAATTCACATATTGTCCGGTTAAACAATGTAGGGATGTTAATGTTTAATTCACGTGCTTTTTCTATTGCTCTTACTATGGCTGGTCTAGTAATCGTAGGTCTACATTGATATTGTACCTGAGTTTCTTTATCATGTATTATATAATGGTTTAGGTGGTTAGGCAATGTTAGGATTTTGGCAAGATAATTAGTAATAAAATATATCCTACGTAAACGTAATTCTGGTATTCCGCAATCGCAATGTATAGCACATTTTTTTTTGTATAGGGTTTAACTACTACGGTCATATCCCCTTTAATATTAGTAGATAGGCATACAGTGCGGTTCAAAGTTGATCATATACACCTACTTCTTTTAAATAGTTGATTATGTTTTTTATGTTTTCAGCGTCACACAGATTTTCTGTGTAGTTGACCTTTAAATTATATTTCGATCTTTGTAGGCCGTAACCTGGACATTCTTGTAATATATGCCTTATTGTAAGGGTTACCTGGCATTGTTCGCACATTGGGGGTATTCCATCTTCAAGTAGGTACTGGTGTGTAATCTTAGTATGACCTATTCTCATACGATGAATTTTTACGCTGACCTCTCTGGGAGTATGACGCAACTTGTCAACCTGAGGCTTTATTATAGCAAGGTGTGTATTTTGTGTTGTCCATCTTTGTTGCCAGTTTTTAATACTTTTATTTTTAAGATATGTTGTCAGGTTCGTTGGATCAAGTTGATTTACGTCTACTTGAAGTTCTGAGATCACCCTCTTTGCTGCTTTATCTACTAGGTCGTTTCCTGGAATACCTACGTAACTAGGAACCCAGATGATGGTAAGTTTAACTCTTTCCATCGTTAGGGACTTTATAGCAGCTGACATATTAACGTCATAGGATCTAAGGAATATATTTGTTTAATACTATTAACGCTATTCATGCTATCTGTGAATAGTAAAAAGTGTTCCGTTACCACATCCATTGAACAATATAAGATTGCCTGCCATATGGCATATTGCTCTGCAAACTTTATTGATACATCGTTGTTTAATTTCCATGAATGCGATACCTCATCAACATATATCGCGCTGCCAACGCCTTTCTCAGACTTAGACCTGTCTGTATAAATAATTTTGTGAGAGGGATACTGATCACATATGTTTTGAAACTCCTGTATATAGACATTGTTTGGGGTAGTTTCTTTTTTGTTTTGCCAGATCTGTCCTTATTTCAACATATGGTGCCTTCCAAGGTATGAACTCAAATTAAGTGACATAAAATTCAGTATGATAATTATCAGAGCTACTTGCAGTTGAGAACTGAGTCGCCAACGTATTTGCAATCTGCATTGGATCATGGACAAGAAGATTATCAGGGGTCTGTAGTGTAGTAATGGTGTGTGACTGATTGGTGCCATTAATTGCTTTTATTTTTCGCCAGGTCTTATTTATTTCAGAAGCCGCCGTGATGGTGGATGTATATTGATTCCAACTTTGGCGTTTACTTTGCAGGACAGTTCGCCTGCTGGCGTCTCTTGCTTTTTTAAAACCAATGTGGTTTTCCATCGTTGGATGCCGGCAGTATTTTTTAAAAGCTGCTTTTTTATTTCTAACAGCCTCATTCACTTCAGGATTCCACCATGGCATAGGGCGCTTTACGTATTTACTGCCTGATCTAGGGATGCTTGTAGTAGCTGCGGCTAATATCGCGTTGGTAATTGTTGCTACGTTTCTTGGCATTATAAGGCTTTCACGAAATAAGAGCCAGTTTGCTTTCGCGGTTTTGTATCGTTCAACAACGACTTCGGTTTGTGTAAGAACGTCTGTTTCAATAATGATCGGAAAATGATCACTATTGTGGAGATCATCGACAGTTCGCCATTTAAGGCGTGGAGCTAACACGGGTGAGACCAACGTTAAGTCTAACGCATCAAACGTTCTTGATCCAGCATTGTGGTAAGTGGGTGCACCCGAATTGAGCAGAAATATTTCGTCTGAGTTTAACCAGTTTTCTATCAAACGTCCTTTTACATCATTTTTGGTAGATCCCCATAATTTTTTGTGGCATTAAAGTCCCCAACTACAACAAAAGGTGTAGGCAGTCCTTTTATTAACTTTTCAAGTTCTTCTATTTCCCATTTGTTATCGGGACAGACAGTCATTTTAATAGGCGTTTCTACACTTATCGCGACAGCTTGCAAGGTAGTAGATAATGTTACTTTTTTGTATTGCACGTCATTTCTACTAATGATAGCAACACCGCCGCATGCCCTCTGCTCACCAGTAAAATCACTACGACAATGTTGTATCCTTTCAATGAATATGCCTGTCCAGATTTGAGGTGTGTTTCTTGTAAGCAGAACATCATTGGATCCAGTTCGTGTAAAAGCATTTTTATATCAGGATATCGTTTCAAAATACCTCTACAATTCCACTGAATTAAATAATTTTGTCTATTGAATGTGTCCAGAGTATTTTATCAGATAGTTTAAATATCAATAAAGATGCTATAGGTGCAATAAATAAATAAGTACATATATAGTGTATATAAGACATAAATAAAAATGAACGTACAAACATATATCACAGATAAATAGGTAAGTAAAATTAAACTCTATCAAAATCACAGAAATTATCACAGGTTATTTGTCAAGGTGTTCCTATGAATCACCTGTACTTTGACGAGGTGTTCTAGGTTTGCCTTTTGGCCACCCCTTCTTCTTTTTTTCTTGTCTCGCCTCTAGTACTGTCTCCTCATCAGGAGTGGTTATGCTAGAGTGACTAGATCCAGTTCTCCGTTTGGCTCCACGTGTTTCAGCCTCCATGCAATCTATTTCAGGTGGCATGGTAGATTTAATTTGTTTGTTTCCTCCTCGAATAGATGCTTTCGGAGGGGTAGGCGCAAGCATTGTTTGAAAAGGATTATTATCTATCGTTTTTTCGAGAAGAGTGTTTATTACTTGGCCCATTTCCTCCTTGATAATCTTTCTAATTTCAGGCACAACAGTTTGCAGTGATAGAGATGTTGAAGATGATGTTACCCTGTGCGTATGTGCTACTGGGTGTTACTAATGTAGAAACCTTCTTTTTGATTCCTGGTACGATAATTTGTGTAGTACTTTGACTTCCTGTATTTTCATTTCCTGTTGGAATACCAAGCAGGATCTCAAAGTTGCCTTGTGTGGCCCTTTGCAATTGGGACATTCAATTGGCAACTCGCACTGTGTACCCGTGTGAGGAGTCTTGCCGCACACGCATCTCTGGTCGTTTTTACAATTAATTGCAGATTGTCCAAATTTCTGGCAATTAAAGCACCTCAGTGGATTCGGGATATACGGACGTACTTGCAAAGGGTAGAAAGCTGCATGGATAGTTTTTGGTAGTAGCGGTACATTGAATGTTAGTACATGGTTTGGGGTGTCTTTGAATTCTCCTTCGCATTTCGTCTTTATTCGTCTAACATCTATAACTCCTTGTTCTTTTAGATTATCTTTTATTTCATCGATTGAGCAATTAAGTAAATCTCGACAAAAGACGACCCCTTTACATGTATTTAAAATGCTATGGGGTTCAACAGTACATTGAAACTCGCCATAACGCTGTAATTTCATTAAATACCTGGATTGTTTACTAGACACTGCCTCTACGAGTAAGTCACCCTTTATCTTTTTGACATTTTTCACATTTCCTAATTTAGAGTATAAAACTTTACTAATTACAAAGGAACTTACAGTAGTAAAGTCTCCTTCCTTTCTTTTAACTACCAGGAACCGGGGCACTGGGTCCTCCGTCTCTATGGAAGCGTTTGTTTTCAGAGGTGGGAAGACATCTTCACTAGAAGAATGTCTTCCTTTATGGTGTCCTCCAGCAGCATGTCCAATATCATTGCCAGGATCGTCATCTATTCCAGTAGTCCTTACTTGCTCCGTAGCCTGGTTTCCTACCACGGACGCCGAGCAGTCGCTGGATGACGGTCGGGTGAGGCCTGCCCGCTTCGCCTCACTCCCGACCGATATTGGGGACAATCCGAATCCCGGCACCGTAAGCTGTGGGCGCCCCGAAGGGCTCGTGTTAATGTCCATTATCCATGTGAATTGCATTGTCGTCATCAGTGCATTTTAACGCTACCTGCCAGCGGGCCAAGGCCTTTTTTTGTTTTTCTTTTCATTTTTGACATATAACAAGGGACAGGAAAAAAGAAAATATACAAGACTAGCATTTCAAACTAACTACAGTAAGGGAGCACGAGTAGACGAAGACAAACGACTTGAGATCTCTTTGCCTCACCACTGCTGGCAACACTGGCTACTGAGCCACCCCACCACGTCAAGGTAGATCTCATCGGGGAGGGTATAGCACATTATTACCATTATTATTATTATTAAAATGCTGAGACCAAAATATTATTTGTAAATAACTTAAAAACATTGTTAAGAAATGAGCAATAATTATTTAAAGCATATATTATTTTTTACCTGTTTACATAGCTAAGCTATACAATACAAGATTGCACTAACCCAGATAGCGCCAAATAGATCCAAGTATTATGATGTAAAAAACAAAGCTCGCGTATATTCTATAACCGGAACTTACTGACAAGTCTTTCGACTTAGTAGGACCGATTACCGTATGTATCCAAAATAAATAACAATAAACAATTATTATTATTATTATTATTATTATTATTATTATGAGATCTACCTTGACGTGGTGGGGTGGCTCAGTAGCCAGTGTTGCCAGCAGTGGTGAGGCAAAGAGATCTCAAGTCGTTTGTCTTCGTCTACAACAATAATCTTTTCAACATCTCATATGAAGAAATTGGGGAAAACAGAAGTGATAATGCACAATGATCAATGTGTAGTAGAAGAAAGTAAATGCAACTGTACCAAACTTAAAAATGCAGATGAAGTTAATTACCTGGGCTTAATAATAGACTCCAAACTAATATATAATACACATATAGATTATTTACATAACAAAATAAAGAAAATGGCAGGTATATTTTACTTACTATCGCGATATGCCAATACAAAGACAATGGGAATGTTATACAAAGCATTGATTGAATCTGTTCTAAGATACGGCGTCCGTGTCTGGGGATGTGCAGATGTGACGTACATGAAGAAGCTTGAACGTCTACAACTAAAAATCTTAAAATTAATTGGTGGTAACACAAACCTAGATAAACAACATTTATTACAAAAAGTTAAAACCCTTACGCCTTCAGGATTCTACTATTATCAGAACTTACTCTGTTATTTTGGTGAAAGTGAATACAAAGTGCAACTAAGACACAATTATCACACAAGAAACACTGTGTATGCCGTACCTCATAGTTACAATAAATACGGAGACCGGTCACTTAAATGTGCTATCCCAAAGTTATTTAATTCCTTGCCCATTGATATTCAACGAACAAAAGAATAAGCATGTTTAAACGTGAAGTTATGGAATGGTTAACAAATTTACAATGAATAATTAAAAAAAAAAACTGTTACGAAATTATGTGTTTACCGTTAAGTCTGAATTGTAATCCCATTATTATTTATTTGTATGCAATGATTGTATTTCAAATTGATATCATAGCGCCTGCATAAAATATCTTGTAATTATAAAAAAAGCTTAAAATGTAATAATTAAAAAACGTTATAAGAACGGAATCAACCGATAAGTTAACTTTAACTTGGTTGGGCCGTATAATGTATATATATTGCTAAATAAATAAATTCAATTCAATTCAATTAAATTCAATTCAATTCAATTCAATTCAATTATTATTATTATTATTATTATTACTATTATTATTGTTATTACTGTTACTGTTACCGTTACCGTTACCGTTACCGTTACCGTTACCGATACCGTTACCGTTAACGTTAACGTTAACGTTACCGTTACCGTTACCGTTACCGTTACCGTTACCGTTACCGTTACCGTTACCGTTACCGTTACCGTTACCGTTACCGTTACCGTTACCGTTACCGTTACCGTTACCGTTACCGTTACCGTTACCGTTACCGTTACCGTTACCGTTACCGATACGTTACCGTTACCGTTACCGTTACCGTTACCGTTACCGTTACCGTTACCGTTACCGTTACCGTTACCGTTACCGTTACCGTTACCGTTACCGTTACCGTTACCGTTACCGTTACCGTTACCGTTACCGTTACGTTACCGTTACCGTTACCGTTACCGTTACCGTTACCGTTACCGTTACCGTTACCGTTACCGTTACCGTTACCGTTACCGTTACTGTTACCGTTACCGTTACCGTTACCGTTACCGTTACCGTTACCGTTACCGTTACCGTTACCGTTACCGTTACCTTACCGTTACCGTTACCGTTACCGTTACCGTTATCTGTTACCGTTACCGTTACCGTTACTGTTACCTGTTACCGTTACCGTTACTGTTACCGTTACCGTTACCGTTACCTTACGTTCTACCGTTACTGTTACCGTTACCGTTTTATGTTACCGTTACCGTTACCTTACCGTTACCGTTATATTACTTACCATTACGATTACTATTACCTATTACCATTACCTATTACTATTACTATTACTTACTATTACTTACTTATTACTATTACTATTACTATTACTATTACTATTACTATTACTATTACTATTACTATTACTATTATTATTACTATTACTATTATATTACTATTACTATTACTATTACTATTACTATTACTATTACTATTACTATTACTATTACTATTACTATTACTATTACTATTACTATTACTATTACTATTACTATTACTATTACTATTACTATTACTATTACTATTACTATTACTATTACTATTACTATTACTATTACTATTACTATTACTATTACTATTACTATTACTATTACTATTACTATTACTATTAATTACTATTACTATATTACTATTACTATTACTATTACTATTACTATTACTATTACTATTACTATTACTATTACTATTACTATTACTATTACTATTACTATTACTATTACTATTACTATTACTATTACTATTACTATTACTATTACTATTACTATTACTATTACTATTACTATTACTATTACTATTACTATTACTATTACTATTACTATTACTATTACTATTATATATATATATATATAATTATATAACACTAAAATTTATTATTTAATACTTAGACGATTTATATACTGTAATGTTACATAAATCTTAATTTTATACTAACAGAAATTGTATTGACATTCACGGTACACTAGAATACATTAATGCCAAATAATTGTTCAAAAATTTTTATTATTATTTTTATACGTTTTACTATTTTCATTCCCTTATAGACACATATTTGCAACTGTAAATAGTAGCACATGTATTGCGCCAGAAACCATAATTAAGTTTAACGTTGTTTGTACATAAACTTATTTTCAAGTTGTATTTTAATGTAGCCTTTAGGAACCGACCGTAAAGTTACTGACTTGGTTGGACCTGTGTATGTATATTTTCTGGAGAATAAAACATTCAAACATTCAAACATTACTATTACTATTACTATTACTATTACTATTACTATTACTATTACTATTACTATTACTATTACTATTACTATTACTATTACTATTACTATTACTATTACTATTACTATTACTATTACTATTACTATTACTATTACTATTACTATTACTATTACTATTACTATTACTATTACTATTACTATTACTATTACTATTACTATTACTATTACTATTACTATTACTATTACTATTACTATTACTATTACTATTACTATTACTATTACTATTACTATTACTATTACTATTACTATTACTATTACTATTACTATTACTATTACGTCATTACGTGTGACGTTGGTAGAGAGCGGACGTGTTTGTGTGCGCTCCGCAACTGCATTGTAGTTATTGTGTACAAATTATTATTTTAATGTTTGCAAAGTGATATAAATAGTTGTATTAACAAAATCATTTGTAATCAATGCGTGGAAGACATGTGTGAAGAGCAAGTTAAGTGTTTTGGTTGTAAACGCCATTATCACTACAGGTGTTCATTGTCAGAAACTACGCACAGAAGTAAATCTAAAACGGCAAAGCAATCCTGGCGGTGTGCACAATGTCGTGATAAAGGGCTGAAAACTGTATGTAAACCAGATATGAAGGAATCGGATGACTCTGAATTTGAGGGAAAGAAGGAAGATGGTTTAGATGAATTAGGACCAAAACAACAAACGATTTTTGCAGCTAATCAGTTCGAAGAATTAAAAAGTTTAATTAAACAAAGTATTGAGGAAAATAGGTTGTTAAAGGAGGAAGTTAGTTTATTAAGATTAACTTTAAATAATAAAGAAAAGGTAATTGAAAATTTAAACATTCGTGTGTCTAAACTGGAACAGGATCAAAAGCGTAAATATCTGGAAATACATGGTGTACAAAAAAATAATCAATCTCCTAACGAAAATTTCACGGAAATTGCACAAAAAATTGGCTGCTCTGAAATCGAAGTTAAACATGTTCAACAGATTTCTCTACCTAAATCAGAAACGTTGTTGATACGGGTGAAAAAAGAAGAAGATAAATTGAAAATAATTAAAAACGGAAAACAGTGGTGGAAAAATTTAACATTAGAAGATAGAAATAAAAACAAACGCATTTACTTTAATGAACATCTCACAATTTTCAATAGGCATCTACTAAAAGATACGAAGAATAGGGCATCGATGTATAATTTTAAATTTGTGTGGGTTAAAAGTGGAAGAATTTTAATTAAAAAAGATGAAAACAGTAACACAATACATGTAAATTCCTTAATAGACTTAGATAAATACGTGAAATAGCAATTTACCTTTATTCAAGCAATTTATTGGAAAATGTGTTTGTTTTAGATAAGATATAATATCATTGTTATAGAAAGTTACGTTTATTTCGAATTTGTCAATTTAATCATATGCTTAAAACATTTAGCAGATTGTACTTTATTAAGTTTACTAAATAATTAATTTGCAATTTTAAAGATACATAGAAAAAAGGTTTTGTTTATTATCATTAAAAAAACATTGCTTTTAAATTTTTGTAGTTTAGTTTTTAATGAAACAAAATTAATTTATAAAATGTCGTTAAATTAATACTTTGAATATTGAAAATATATTGGTACGAACTTATGATAACAATTAACATTAAACTTGAAAGATTTCATACATTGGTGAATAATTAATTTTACTTAACATAACACAATATTTCTTATACACATTTAATAATTAATAATGAGATAAAAACCATAAAATATTATACATCCTATAATGCTTAGAATTGATTTTACATAAATTGAAAGATTTTGTTATACCAGAGTCAAAGGTGTATTGTTGTCAACTAATGATTTTATATTTGATAAAACTGTAAAAAGATAGGGCACCAGCTGTCAAGTGGTAAGACTTAGCTGGACCCATAAATGTATGTATTTTTGAAAATAAATCATTCATTCATTCATTACTATTACTATTACTATTACTATTATTACTATTAATATGTATGTAAAATTGTGATAAAAACAATGTACGGAAATAGTTGCACTTCGTTGTATTGTTTAAATGTTAGACAAATAATACAATACTTGTGAAATTTTGTTAGATCAATAATATATATTTTGTAAATTACTTAATATTACTACTTAAGGTACCAACCGATAAGTTCTATTGCAACTTGGTTGGAACCACAACATGTATATATTGCGTAAATAAACATTTCAAACATTTCAAACTATTACTATTACTATTACTATTATAGGTTATTATAAATATTATAATACGATAGACCATTATGAAAATGATGCCTATAAAGCAATTGTAGAACATGATTATAACACCAGACGCCGTAGTTATGTAGTTCCTCATTTTAATAATAAACATGGCCAACGTACCTTAAAATGTCTAATACCAAAATTATATAATGATTTAATAATAGATGATAATACAAATAGCAGGTCAGCATTTGTGAATAACTTAAAAATAACATTAGCTAGATTAAGTAGTGAATAACACAATGATAAATTTTATGCTCTTGGTAGATTTACAATTTTACTTGCGCAATGATTGCACATCACCCCACAGCGCCTTTTAAAATTACATTTGATGCTTTGTAATTGATTAATGTATTACTTGTCAGCTATACACGGAACCTACAGAGAAGTCTTGTGACTTAGTAGGACCGTAAAACTGTATGATATTTGGATAAATAAATAAATGAAATGAATGAAATGAAAATTACTATTACTTTTACTATTACTATTACTATTACTATTACTATTACTATTACTATTACTATTACTATTACTATTACTATTACTATTACTATTACTATTACTATTACTATTACTATTACTATTACTATTACTATTACTATTACTATTACTATTACTATTACTATTACTATTACTATTACTATTACTATTACTATTACTATTACTATTACTATTACTATTACTATTACTATTACTATTACTATTACTATTACTATTAACTATTACTATTACTATTACTATTACTATTACCATTAGAGATTAAAATGCCAAACAGGTTTACTTTCAAAAGATTTTCAGACAAAGGTAATAATACAAAAGTGTGGATGAAATCAACTACATAATCAATAAAAGATCCAAAACGTAGATTCCAAGATTTTGACTACAATGGGCCAAACATACGATAAAAACTGATCGTTGCAAAATTTAACACCTTCATTAATCAAATAGACAATTTGATAGATACTTGTCAACACAAGGTGGTAATTAAACAACATGAAATAAACCATAGTTGCAGTTTTCATGTTCCACCAGCAAACGAAATCATGGTAGAAAAATAATAAATAGCTTTAGTATCACCAAATCTCCTGGTATTGACAATATTAGGGTGATAGATATAAAAATAACGTAAACATTTTAAACGGATAATTTGCAATTTAATAAATTGCTCACTAAAACAGGAATTTTTCCGGAAGTACTTAGAGGTGTATAATTCGACCAATTTACAAAAAGGAACCCTATGGATTGTCAAAACTACAGACCAATCAGCATACTTCCTGTTATAGAAAAAGTATTAGAGCTATCCATTAGCATTTAAAACATACTTAGAAACAAATAAATTGATTCATCCTGACCAGTACGGATTCCAGAAAGGAAAAATACGGAACAAGCACTAGTGTGTGTTACGGATTACATAAATAATCAAATGGATAAAGGAAAATACACTATAGCAGTATTTATCGACCTGTCAAAGGCATTTGACACTGTGGACCACGAAATACTTATTAAATGTATGATGCAAAATGGTATTAGAGGAAAACTACTTGAATGGTTTAAGGATTATTTAAAGAATAGGTCTTACGTGGTTAAAGTTGGCGACGAAATAAGTAACGAAAAACCGGTTAAATACGGGTTCCTCAGGTAGTAATCTGGGACCAATTTTGTTCCTAATGTACATCAATAATATCTTTAAAAGCATAGAAATAGGTAACTGTACATGTACGCCGATGACGCCGTATTATTATACTCTCATTATAATGTGAAGGATTGTGAACATATCATTCAAGATAATTTAAATAATATGTCTGAATGGATGCATGGTAGGAATCTGTTCATAAATGCAGAAAAACTCACACAATGCTGTTTCGACATCACACATGCGAAGAACTGAACCAATACGATTAATTATACACAACTGCTATTGTACTAAGACAAAACAGCATGCAACTGTACAGAACTAAAAATGTTAATGAGACGAATTACTTAGGACTACTAATCGACAATATTAGTACAATAGGCATGCAGATCAATTATATACAAAATGAAAAGAATATCGGTAGCTACTATCTATTAAGTAGATTTACAAACACAAAACTATGATCATGATCTATAAAGCACTAATTGAATCCATTATTAGATACGCTATTAGAATCTGGGGCTGCGCTGAATATTCTCATATAAGAAAAGTAGAATCACTGCAGATAAAACTACTGAAACAAATTCATGGCAACAACAACTGTGAAAAAGGAAATGTTACAAAAATGAATACACTCACCAAATGGTTTATACAGGTATACAAACGTATTAAAATACTACGGACAGAATGAATATAAAATTCTATGCAACACAATTACAAACGAGAAGAATCATATACATGATTCCTCATTATTATAATAAATATGGTGAACGTACACTTAAATGTATGGTTCCGAAATTATACAATTCTATACCTAACGAGATATGTCTTATAAAAAGATAAGTGAATTCAAAAGGAATAACCGGTGGATCATTCGCGGTATATAGGAATATTTCATCATACATTATTTACAACAATTCCAATTGGAATTCATATATTTTATCTGATTTATGTTAACATACGTGATTTGCATAATCCTTTTCTTTTTTTATTACTATTGTTATTTTATTTCATTAAAGTACTATTGCATTTATAAATAATTGTTCTGTTACATACCTTACACTTTCGATGCAATGGTAAATTTTATTTCATTTCTATACTTTTGTTAAGTTTATCACTTGGTAACTACTGTTACTTGTTATTTGTAGTACTCATATTAGCATTTAATTTTACCTCTGTTCTTTATTATATAATTAGCATACTTTAATGATTTCGTTTTCAATACATATATTTATATTACTATTCTTTATTGGTTCAATGATCTAAATCATATTAATTTAATTGTATCTGTAAAACAATTGTAGTATATAATCGGAACCAACCGTTAAGTTTCTGCAACTTGGTCGGTCCGATAAATGTAGATATATTTAAGAATAAAGATTCAAAGATTACTATTACTATTACTATTACTATTACTATTACTATTACTATTACTATTACTATTACTATTACTATTACTATTTATTAAGAGAAACAAAAAAAAAGGCGTTCTTGTGTAATTATAGATTTGTATGGGTGAAGAATGGAAGAGTTTTGGTAAGAAAATCCGAAGACGTGCATTGATTAAATTTCTACAGCCAGGGACATCGATAAGTGCATTAATTAGTTAAGTTAAATTAAAAAAGAAGAAAAAAAGAGAACACAAGCATTTCACTTCATAAATATTTTGTAGCTATTGTTTAAAAAAAAAATTTTAACCAACCTTTTCTGAAATATATTTGAAAAATACTTTAATATCTGTGTTCAATTTGATAAACGTTTATTTTGAATATACAAACAATCTGGCAAATGTTTAAATAAATGTATGGGTGATATAAAATAATCATTAAAATATATGTCCAAAACATTTTATTTTAATATTATATCAAAACAATAATTTGTTAACACCAGGTTAATTAAAACTGATACATAATTGTTTTGCAAATTTATCTTTATGAACGCAATAATTTTTTTTCCATGTACTACATTAGTAAGATAAAGGTTTGCAAATACAACCAACAAAGTTATAGGTGATAATTAAGTTTTTAAAATTTACAATAATGACTCAAAGAATGATGTTTTATTTAACAAGAATGTTAAATCTTTAAATTGTTGGTCCTTCACCAACATTAAAGTTTTAATTTTTCTGTCTTCAATGTACCTATATTATAAAAAATCAATTTTTCTGTATTAATGAGATATAATTTAAGTTATATGTACTCTTTAAGCAAACGATTTTGTTTAATATTAAGATTTTGCCTAAATGTTCCGTAGTTATAAATTACTCCAATGCCTAGTACGAAAATTTTATATGTATAATTAAAATTAATTTCTGTTTCTTTCCTAAAAGACACTTCATTTACAGAATAGATCAGAATGGTTTTCATTATATTATATACTGGAATTGAATATTATTTCAAACAAGAAATCAGAACTTTTTTGTAGATTAATTATTATTACATTAAGTTTGCTTACTTAAGGCGCTCAATTGTGTATGTTTAAAGCTGAATGAAATTTATTGTATTTGTTAATTAAGGCACCGACAAATAAGTCTGTAGACTTCGTCGGACCTAGAACGATGTAAATTTTTTCGTAATAAATAATTTCAAATTCAAAATTTCAAAATTACTATTACTATTACTATTACTATTACTATTACTATTACTATTACTATTACTATTACTTACTATTACTATTACTATTACTATTACTATTCATCATCGAGATCATCGAGTTTAGTACTCACAGAGAGTAGACGTGTTTACTTGCTCCTAGTAATACATCGTTAAATTGTGTAAATTAAACAAATAGTGTTTGAAAATTGTGTATTTGAAGTCTGAAAGTAATTTTTATATAAAATATAATAATTTGTGTTCATTATGAAGTGTAATCACTGCAACAGGGAGATAAGTGTGGAAGAAATTGTTTGTATGGGCTGTAACAGTGTTATCACTACAGTTGTTCCATATCTGAAACAACATACAGGGCAAAATCAAAACTGCAAAACTAGCCTGGCGATGTACGACTTGTAGGGAAGGAAAACGCAAAAACGGAAATAGCGGCTACTTCAGGGTCTGATTGTGAAACAGATGTAGATGTAAATGTTACCGATGAGGTCAGCCCGATTAAAACGATATTTTGATACGATAATCTCATCAATTTGTGAATTAAAAATCGCAGTGGCGGAAGTAGCTGACGAAAATAAGGTGCTTAAGAAGGAAATCATGTCCTTGAAAGAAATAATTGAAGATAGGAACAAGCAGATCGAGGATTTGTGCTTTAAGGTGAATAAGTTAGAACAACAGAAAAGAGAAAATTTCTCGAGATACAGGTATGGATGACGACAAATCTAAGACGCCAGAAGATAAACTGAAAATAATTATGCAGCAAATCTGTTCAGGTGCTGAATTCAAAACGTTCACGAAATACAGCTTAAGAAAACAAATTTTCTGTTAGTAAAGTTTCAAACGGAGGATATTAAGAAAACTGTGCTAAAAGCGAAAAGACTGGTGGCGTAACTTGTTAGAGCGAAAAAAACTGAAAAGCGTTTGTATTTTAATGACCACTTATCAGCGCATAATAGTGTTGTTTAAGGAGGTAAAAGAAGGCGTATGTGTATATAAATTTGTCTGGGTAAGCAGAGGACGCATATTAATTCGGAAAAATGAATTGAAAAGCCACTGTACGTAAATACATTAAACGATATTGATAGAATTATCAAATAACGCAGCATTCGGTATTGGTACTATCTTTAGTTTAATCATCATTACATATTTTGGGAATTCTTATAGATATTTTCTAGATTTTTAATACAAATACATGATTTGCCATTTGTAATATAAATAATAAATATTAAAACTTGTATTATAGATTAATACAACGTACTTAATTTTAATTTGTTAGTAAAAGTAACGTATAAATTTTTTTTTTTATTTTTGTTGTGTATAAATTATAAAAATTTCTTTTCTTAGATAATATGTTGATCAATGAAATACTTGATAAATAAATGATATAATTATTTTTAAACAAACCATATATATAAAGATAGAAATATGTACATTTTAAATAGGGTCAAATTATACAATCCATTAAATTTTTACACTTGAATGTAAAGTCAGTAAACAAATACTTCCGTGATTAGTGATAGTTTTACCATAATTTAGGTATATTTGATTGCATAAAATATTTGTGGCTAACTTGCATGTTTATGAATTAGAACATTTTCTGTTTTGCGTTACGAATATATTCACAAACTACTTAAGATCAAAATGGTGATAGATTATAACTTGATTTAGACGAAATTTTTACGTTAAAGAGAAAATTACAAACACAATTTTTAATCCATGTATATATTTAATTATCATCACTTAAAGCTTTATTTTTTCACGTTAAAACGATTTCCTTTCCTAAGTGATTTAATTGTTTATTCTATGATTATACTTAAATATGTACACATAAATTTTAGTTTTTATTACTTTTTTACACTATGAAATTATTAATTTATGGTTATAATTATACTGGAGCTGAAGCGTAAATTACAATATATTACTGAAATGTACAAAACAAAGGATACTGTTATGTATTGGTATTGTTATTTGAGAGTACTAAAAAATATTTTATTGCATATTTTCCTTATTGTCCAGTCAAATGTATATATGTATATAATGGTACGACAGACAAGTCTTATAGACTTAGTTGGACCAAACATGTAAGTATTTTGAAATAAAGAATTAATTACTACTAAAGAATTCAATTACTATTACTATTACTATTACTATTACTATTACTATTACTATTACTATTACTATTACTATTACTATTACTATTACTATTACTATTACTATTACTATTACTATTACTATTACTATTACTTATTACTATTACTATTACTATTACTATTACTATTACTATTACTATTACTATTACTATTACTATTACTATTACTATTACTATTACTATTACTATTACTATTACTATTACTATTATATTACTATTACTATTACTATTACTATTACTATTACTATTACTATTACTATTACTATTACTATTACTATTACTATTACTATTACTATTACTATTACTATTACTATTACTATTACTATTACTATTACTATTATTACGTCTAACGCTCGAGTAAGCGGACGTGTTTTAGAATCGCTCCGTAACGGTTTGAAAGTTTGTAAATTAAATCGAACTTTACTCAAAGTTTATATTTATAAGTGAAAATAGTGATTTTCAAAATGAAATGTAATCTGTGCAAGCATGTAATGAAGCAGGAGAAATCAGGTGTTATGGGTGTGCGAAAACTACCATTTTAATTGCTCAATAACAGAAAAACTTTTAGATCAAAATCTAGAGCATTGAAACTTGAATGGAGATGTATGGAATGTCGATCACAAAAGCAATCTACCAGTGATATCCCAATTGAATCGGAAATTGATAATTCAGAGGATGTAAGTTTGGACGAAGTTGATCCTAATTTTAGTTTTTTCTTTAAGAAGATAATAGATTCAATCAATTTCATGACTCGTAAGTTTGACGAGTTAAACGACAAAGTGACTGAAAGTATAGAGGAAAACAAAAGCTTACGTGAAGAAATATCATTGATAAAATTATCTTTACAAAGCAAAGACAAGCAAATTGATACGTTATCTGAGCGTTTGAACAATATAGAACAATTTGGAAAACGAAAATTTGTTGAAATACACGGAGTAGATAGCGGTACACAAATTACACCTGAAGATAAGTATTATGCAATCTCTGCTAAAATGGGTTTTACGGACATCGAAATTAAAAATGTAAAGCAAATTAGTCTTCAAAAAACTAACTTATTACTGGTGTATTTAAAAAATGCGGATGATAAAGATGTCATTATGAAGAAAAGCAAGGAATGGTGGAACTCCTTATCAACGGATGATAAGAAAATAACTAATCGCTTGTATATAAATGAAAGCTTGACACCTTACAATAGGATCCTACTGAGAAACAAAGAAAAGGCCTTTGCTCTTGATTACAAATATGTTTGGTTTAAGAAAGGAAGGATACTAGTAAGAAAACCGCAGGCCAAAACGTCATTAGAATATCGTCGATTAGTGACTTAAATAAGTGCATTGTTAAATTATAAATACGTTTTCAAGTTATGTGATAAAATTTTCAATTTGAAATTTTATTAAAACATTTGTAATTTTAGTTCAATACGGTTTGATAAATTTTAACAAATATTTTATTTAAAAGGAACAACTAGTTATTTTGTTATAATCTACACTATTGTGATTAAAAGCGACTATTTACGATACACTTGAATGTAACAAATCGTAAATACACATGGGAACTTTATTACTGGAATCTCGGCCTAAATAAAATGAATAATAACGTTCATTATGTATAAGATTAATTCATTAACAGGTTTTTTTTTTTACTTATTTACTTTTTCTTTAACGATAGATTATTAATTTTTGTTTTAAGACGTATGTACCTACGCGTGTGATGTCACGTGGAATAATGTTAGTTTGTAGTTTAATTTATGAAAATCCAATAAAAAATTTTGAATATTTATGGCAAAATTTTAACAAAGAAATGATTTTACATACATATATTTTTTTTCTTCTTTGTAAAAAAAAATAAATAAATAAATTAGAATTACAATCTTTGTTGCTTTTGTACGTTTTTCAATTAATGATTAATATACTTAATAATGCAAATTAAATTTTTATGTTAAATGCAATAATATATAAGTTAAAACTGTAAAAAACCAGGTAATGTAACAAAATATAATTAAAGGTTATTTTATTAAGTATTATAAATATACTGCAGTATAGATGTTAAAATACTAAATTAATGTACTCTTGTGTTAGAATAGTCATTATGTAAAATAAAACGGACTGTATTTAAAATATAATATTTTAAGTAAGGCTCCGACCGTAAAGCTTTTTAACTTGGTCGGACCTAAGACTGTATATATTCCGAAATAAATAAATTCAATTCAATTCAATTCAATTCAATTCAATTACTATTACTATTACTATTAATATTACTATTTTTTTTGGCTCGTCTTCTTAGGTCATTTGCCTTAGTTATCCTTTTTAAATTTTTATCTTGTGTTGTTTATACTATAGTTTTGTGATGAGCTCTGTTTCGTGTAGAAATTTTATTAATTTTTGTACGTTTTCTGTGTTATCTGAGAGGATTTTTTCTAGTGTGCATTTTACTCCCAAGTTTTCCCGTATATTGCTGTATTTTGTACAATTTTCCAATATATGGTGTACGGTTATCGTAACTTTACACGTGGCGCACACATTTCTTCTACATTCACCTAATAGGCTTAGGTGGGTTAGATTTGTATGGCCAATTCGGGTTCTTGTTAAAGCTACTTCCTCTCGTCTGCTTAATATATTGTCATATTTCCATGGTTTCACAGAGTTCTTTGTTTTTCGTAATTGTGTTGTCTCTTCTTTCCATTCATTTCATATTCCATATGATACTGTTTTGATGGTATGTTTATTTTCTTTAGTGCTTGGCTACATGTGTTTTGTCTATCCTTTCTTCTGTAAACTGTTCTTCTAATTCATTTTCCTAATAATTTATAGCTCGAATTAAAGCTGGTCTCGTTATAGTAGGTTTTTCTTGATATTCTTCGTAGGTGTCTTGTTTATTATAAAATTGTTCGTGGTTAGAAGAATAGGATTTTAAAATAGTTCAATAGTTGTTAGTCGAATGTAATGGAGTATTCTGCGTCCACTAAGATAAGTGGACTAGTACAACAGTAGCAACTCTAACACCGTATGCATGTATGCTATTTAGAGCTTTTAGTTGATACGCGTACTAGAATACACGATACATGCATAGTCCAGTACTGGTTGAATGAAGCTTTGTAGAACATTATCAGTGTTTTTCTTGTAGTTCAATTAATGTTAGACAGACAGCGGATTAGATTTAGTCTCTTTTACAAGATAATAGCATTTTTAACTTGTTCTTTAAATATAACTTTTCATCGAGATTATTCAATAGTTTTAGGTTCTTGACAAAAGGAATCTGCGCGTTTTTAAGTTTTAATGTTGGATGGCTATGTTGTCAATCGGCAAAGTGTATAGCAATTTTTCTTTAGAAAATTAAATCCTTTCCTTTCTGCTATGTCAACCACGACGTTTATGGCGTTTTGTAATTGTTCTTCTATTCGTTTTATGCATTTGCTTTGGTACAGTATTATTAGGTCATCCATACATGCATTTTGTACCGTTCTGGTATAGAGTTTACTATTTGTTGATACCTATAAGAAATAGTGTTACACTTGCAACCTTGTGAATTCGATTTCAAGTTGTGTGCTAGATTCCTCATTTAATAACTTCAAACGTTCTGTTTGACATGAATTTTCTTAGAAATTAGGTTTCTCAAGTTCAATCTTGCAATTGTTTTATAACTTGCTTCTACATGGTGTCATATGCTTTTCTAAGTCAAATGACACTGCTACATGTGTTTTTGTTTGCAAGCTTCGATGACTGCATTTTCTATGTAGACCAGTTCGTCCACAGTCGAATGAAATTTCCTAAACAGTTTGGTACGTTGAGATTAATTGATTACTCTCTAGATGTTTCATAAGCCTATTGTTTATAATTGTTCTAATATTTTGCTAACATGGCTTGTTACAAATTGGTATACTATGGTTTGTTGTATTTTTGTTAGGTTTTGCTACTGGTATAACAATATGACACCAATTTGAGGGATATATGCTTTGTACATTCTATTGTACAATTGAAGAATTTTCCTTTCTGGACCAGAGGATTTTTATCATCGAATATGTTATATTATCCGGTCCAGTAGATTTGTCTTTTGTGTTTCAGCTAGTCAAGTTCTTCCATAGAAAATTTTTGTATTCAGCTCTTCGTCTGTATAAATTTACATCTATTTCGTTTCGATTTTTTTCTTTTTGAGTATCTGTGTATGAATTCATACTATTATGCTTAAAGTGAGACGCAAACAGCTCTGCTCTACCTTTTATATCTGTAACTCTCTTATCACCTACTATGAGGACTCTATTGTGGACGTCGATTTGCCTTGTAGGCATTTAGCTTTCTTCCATCATCTGACGGGTCTGTATTTATATTTATAGATGCCAGTATGTACGCCACGTGGTTCTTTTACTATCTAATGTTGCTCTTCGCAACTGCAGCTTTTTGAATAAGATTAGGTTTTGCAGTGTTGGAAATGTTTTAAATTTGTTAAATGCTGTTCTTTTGGCTTTAACCTTTTCTTTCACTTTTGGTGTCCACCATGGCAGTGGTATTTTTCTATTATGCCAGATGCGCGTGGATACATTTTTCAGCGGCATTAGTTATGCGTTTGACAATTCATACATTTTGATCAATGTCGTTTGATGTAATTGTCTTGTGTCTCAGAGTTTCTTTGTACAGCGTCCAGTTAGCTTTGTCAGCCATTTCTTCGGCATTGCAATGTTGTTTTCTGAACATCAGTAAATATCAATATGGGACAGTGGTCACTATTATAATATTCGCTTAGAGCGTTCCAGGTAAAGTTTAATGCTACTGGATGAGCTATCGTTAGTCTATGGCCGTAAAGTTGTTCGTTTTGTTGTTCATATGGGTATGTTCGCCATTATTTAAAATAACCATATTGTTAACTTCTAATAGTTCTTCAATTAGTTTCTTCTATCCTATAATTGATCCCCAAGAGTGCGTTGAAGTCTCCTAGTATCAAGTAAAGGGAGTTGAGCAATTATGTTTATAAGTGTGTCAGTATTCCAATTAAATTTAGAAATAAACATTCAGATTGTGATTTTACTGGTATTTAATTTGAACTGCAATAATCTGATGTTCAGTATTTACTAAAGCATTTTACTGACGTGTTGCTTCTAACATAGTTTACTAGCTCGTAAGTTGTCATTGTAATTTCTGTTAGCATGTATATCTCTACATAAATTTGTCATTACCTTTTAAATGGGTTTTGAAGAGCTATAACCATTGGTTCTACTTAGTTATAAGCATCTTTAAATCAATAATGACTTCGTAGTCCGTTGCAGTTCCACTGGACGTAGTTTTGAGCTTTTAAGTTATCCATAAAAGTGGAGTAAAATGGTAGATTTATAACACTTAAAACAAAGAAATAAATAGTGTATAATAAAAGTATAACAACAGACATATTATAGGACAAACATTAACAATAATAAAATATCAGACGAAACCGTTTAAAATGTATAGATATCATATAAATTATCAATAAAGTATCACACTAAATGTGTATATATATATATATATATATATATATATATATATATATATATATATATATATATATATATATCACAGAAATTATCACAGTGAAACTTGATCTCTGACCGATCTTTTGGTTTACTTCAACTTCTTCTTTGTACGTGTGGCATTAATGAAATCACATGTGGAATTGAGAGCTTCTACTAACAGTAGGGATGAATGAACTGACTATTTTCTTTTGAAGTGATTCTCATCCATTACTTACTGTCAAAAAGGTTTGTTAGTGTTTAAGATGTTTGTTGAAAAGTTTTGAACTTGTAGGAAGAGGTTCAACTTTTGGTGCCAACGCATTTCTGATTTCATGTAGCAATATGGGTGCTAGTTCGTTGACCAATTCTTTTATAGAAACTTTGTGGTGTTTTAATTACAGAAGTATGAATCCTCTGACATTTATGTAGTTACCTTTACTGCTTCAAATACAAAATTTTTCTTTTACTTTTAGCTCTTGATAGCTACCTCATCCTTGTATTTATCAATTCTTTAGACCTTGATGAATGGTTACCTTGACAATTTACGCATTAATTGGTGCTTCACATGGAATACCAGGATGTGGTGGTTTACATACACAAACCTACGTTTGTACATTTCATAGATATGTGAATTTTGACATTTAAACATCGAATCGGTGGAGGTACATATAATCTAATCGAAAGCTATAAAGCTATTTTACATTTCTCAGACTTGGTTTTAGAATGTTAATATTATATTACAGTGTTTATAGTCTCATTGTTTCTGCGTGATGTTGTGCGTTTGACTTCTACAACATTTTGACCTTCCATGTGTTCTAGTATCATTTCCGTAGAGCAGTTCAGTAAATCTTTGCAAGTAACAACACATTTTACAAAATTCATAGTAGGGTGGGAATCACTAACAGGAGTATCTGAATTTTCTCAATGCTTAAAAGCTTCTGTGCTTGTTTATTTGTTCGTGTACCTACTAGTAACCCCGATGCTATCTTTTTAATTGAATTAACTTCTCCAATATTTCCATACAAAAACTTGGCGGTTAAGAACGGATTAAATTTCTAGAAATTTAGACCGTCAAGTCTGGTAATGAGCAAATACCGGGGACATAACCCGTCGTCATTTGCTCCATTTTTGAAGAGGCGGATTTTAGACCGTTGACTCTCAACAACGCCCATTTCTGAGGATGGGTCCTCACTAATTGGGATTGAAATAAAACTCATCGACATCCCACGAGCAGGAAGAAAATGGGTCGACCATGGTAGTGCTCCATGCCATGGCAAGGCTGAATACTGTGGAGAGCGCCCGTTTCACAGGCGTTTCAACGCTAGCGACCAGGCTTCTGGCCACGCTCAGGCTTCCTCGCCAATCCTTCGGCACCTAAAACTGCCAAACGACCTTGGGATTGGGGATTTTTATAGAGTTACCTTCCTCGTAGCCCGGGCGGTAAAGCAAGACCGACCGCTAGCTGTACGACGTTCCCTAGCCACGCCCTGCTAGAGTCTCTGAAGTACAGTTTGCGGTTGCGGTATTAGGAACGTAGCGCTCAGCCGTCCCCAGCAAGGACATCCCAGGCTTCACACCCGTATACGCTTTTGACGGCGCATGTCCTGGGAAGAGTAGAAAGAAGAAGGAAGAGGTCTCTCAGCTTTCGCTAGCCTGAATAGATCAAGACTTGGAGCAAGAGTGCTGACAGAAAAGAGTTAAAGTAGGAAGTCTAGTATAAGAAAAGTGTACTTCCAGCAAACGCAGGTTGCCATCCCTGACCTCGTTAGATACGAAGCCCTACGTGGACTGGTCCGCGACACCGTATTTTCGAGCTAACAGTGGTCTTTACCGCCACGAGCTCATATTTCGGTGCTGGCCTTGCATCACTTACGATCATTTGCAAGGTCGTTCCCCTATCCGCCACCTGGGGACGCGCCTAGTAGGTAGTTCAACCCCTAGGTACTATTACTATTACTATTACTATTACTATTACTATTACTATTACTATTACTATTACTATTACTATTACTATTACTATTACTATTACTATTACTATTACTATTACTATTACTATTACTATTACTATTACTATTACTATTACTATTACTATTACTATTACTTATATTACTATTACTATTACTATTACTATTACTATTACTATTACTATTACTATTACTATTACTATTACTATTACTATTACTATTACTATTACTATTACATTACTCCAAGCACAAATTGATTTTTATATTCCGTTATCTTGTGAGAAATCAATAGAACAAATTATAATGAATCTAAATGTACATAAATCTCCAGGAATTGATAATATTAGGTGATAGACATTAAAATAACATAAAATATTTAAAAATTGTTATCAAAACTTATCAACCGCTCAATAATAGAAGGTGTTTTTCCAAACCAACTAAAACGTCTATCATCAGGCCCATCTTTAAAAGGAAATCCTTCCAATTTTGCCAATTCGACCTATAAGTCTTTTACCTGTTATCGAAAAGTACTTGAAATATTTTGTAAAACACCTAAACAATTATTTAAGAGATAATAAAATAATTAACAGACAATATGGATTTCAACAAAACAAAAGTACAGAACAATTACTTTTAGTGACGAATTACATCAACAATCAACTGAACCAAACTAGATACACAGTAGCAGTTTTTATAGATTTGTCAAAAGCCTTTGACACTGTCAATCATCAAATACTTACAAATGCATGAAAAAGTAGAATTAAACACAAACAATTAAACTGGTTCATAAGCTACCTTGAAAATCGTGAATACGTGTTAAAAGTCGACGATGTGATTAGTGGAGAAGTATTAAAAATACCACAAGGCAGCCATTTGGTCCAATCTTATTTTTAATTTATATAAACGATATATTCGATTGCGTAAAGGATGCGGAAATGTTTATGTATGCTGATGACGCCCTAGTATTGTATTCTCATCGTAATATTAAAAAATGTGAAGAGGTCATACAAAACGAGGTAAACAACATCCGTAGATGGATTCATGGCAGAGACCTGTTCATCAATGCGGAAAAACCAATATAATTACTTTTCACACTTCACATATGCTAGCGTAGGCAAAATTAAAGTGTATATGCATACTTGTGATTTTTCTAGTAAAGAGTGTCACTGTAAGTTACTAAATAACGTTAACGAAACCACTTACCTGGGGCTAATCATTGACGGTAGGCTAAAATATGACAAACACATACAAAAATTTACACACAAAATAAAACGTATGTCAGGAAGTTTTACTTATTAAGTAGATTTACTAACATTAAAATAATGAAAATTGTCTACAAAGCTATGATAGAATCTGTCATACGATATGCTGTGCGTGTGGATGTGCAGAACCATCTCATCTAAAGAAACTTGATGCACTGCAAATAAACTTCTTAAAAATGATGCAAGACAACAAACACTTAGACAAACTTCTACTATTAAAGAACATGAACACGTTTACAGCCAGCGGATTTTATAAATATCATCTGCTATTACAGTGTCATGGACACAACGAACATAAGATACCGTTAAGCAAACTATGAGACCTGAAAGACAACGTACGCAGTACGTTTTATTTCAATAAATATGGTAAAGGACACTGGAATGCGCAATACCACTACTATACAACCACCTACCTATTAACATCTTAAATCTAAAACGAATTGGTACTTTTAAAAAGAAATAAGACAATGGATACTAGATCATACTTAATGTAATAACCACCATTGCTTTGCTTTGTTTTTAATACAATAGGTTTTAGTTTCATTTCTACTTTTTTGTTATTTTACTTTAATTTGGTAAGGATATAAAATTATGTTTAGTTTTCAGAAAGCCTATTTACTTTGTTTTTGTTAATTTTAACTGATTAATTACTACTACTTTTTTGTTATTTTACTTTAATTTGGTAAGGATATAAAATTATGTTTAGTTTCAGAAGCCTATTTACTTTGTTTGTTAATTTTAACTGATTAGTTACTATTCTGTATCATAGTATAGAAACAAGTGATTTTATGTAAATCAATAATTATTGTATTTAATTTTACATATCTTTTATAAACTAATTTACTCTGATATTGAACGACATATGCCATGTGTTTTAATGTGTTGTAATTCAACAACTGTATTTGATATAACAGGACACAACCGATAAGTTTTATTTAAACTTGGTTGAACCTATAACATGTATTAATTAAATGACAATAAACATTTCCAACATTACTATTACTATTACTATTACTATTACTATTACTATTACTATTACTATTACTATTACTATTACTATTACTATTACTATTACTATTACTATTACTATTACTATTACTATTACTATTACTATTACTATTACTATTACTATTACTATTACTATCACTATCACTATCACTATCACTATCACTATCACTATCACTATCACTATCACTATCACTATCACTATCACTATCACTATCACTATCACTATCACTATCACTATCACTATCACTATCACTATTACTATTACTATTACTATCACTATCACTATTACTATTACTATTACTGTTACTATTACTATTACTATTACTATTACTATTACTATTACTATTACTATTACTATTACTATTACTATTACTATTACTATTACCAGCTGGACAAAAACAATTATACTGTTGCTGTTGCTGAATGTGAACATAAAAATACACACCTGTACTTGCATGCTAAATTAAAGTAACTGTCAGTGCAGAAAAATTACAAACGTGCACTACACTATGTATCTGGGAATCTATATAAATGATAAATTGAAATACGACAAGCATATAGACTACGTGTACGAGAAAGTTAAAAGAATGACAGGCTACTTGTATCTATTAAACAGATTTGTGGATACAAAAACTAGTAAGTTAGTGTACAAATCGCTAGTGGAATCATTACTGAGATATGGTATTCAAGTATGGGGAAGTGCTGAAAACATTCATATGAAAAAACTGGATTCCTTGAAAAAACGAATACTTAAAATAATTAATAAGAATCCATATCTAAATAGGCAGCAATTACTGAATAAAACCGACACATTGACACCAAATGGTTTTTACAAATACGTGAATCTAATTCAACATTATGGTAACAATGAATATAAAGTAAGACATGATCATACATACCAAACGCGCAGAAGAAACTTTGTTGTGCCATATCATTATAACAAATACGGACTTAGAACGCTAAAATGTGCAGTACCATACCTCTTTAATTCCATTCCCGAAAATATAAATATGAATAGAATAAGTGACTTTAAAAAGGAGGATACAAAACTGTGCTTTAAAAAAAAATAAAAAAAAAATATATATGTAAAGTTTTATGCATTATATCTTATTTTCTGTTTATTTCTTTATCGTAAACGATTTACTACACGTATAACCACTTGTAGCGTTGTACGTTTAAATAAACTTTTAGTTACGTAGGTTAAAATTGACTATACAACATGTATCATTAGTTATGTTAAATTCTCATTTTATATGTATGTGATGGGTATTAATATTCATTACATTGAAAAAGTTATTATTTGTTTACTTATTATTATTTATTATTCTTTTTTTTTGTTAGTTTGCAACAACTGAACTTATTTTATTCAATGTTACTGTTTATGTTAAATCTTAGGCATTGTATTCCTTTTACTTATTTAATTAATTTTCTTAATTCTTTATCTTTAGCGAAGTACTACATTATTTTGTGATAGGGTAACTTATTATTTTCTTTTTCTTTCTTTAAAAAATCCCTTTGCAACAATTGAGCTCGCCTCTAGCGTAAGCAAAACTTTTTTCTTTTCTGTTGCCAATTTACAAATAAGATCAGTTTATGTAATATTATTTTAGGTACCAACAGATAAGCCTTTTGACTTTGCTGGACCATTTAATGTATGTGTATTTCTGAAATAAACAAATTATCAAATTATCAAATTACTATTACTATTACTATTACTATTACTATTACTATTACTATTACTATTACTATTACTATTACTATTACTATTACTATTACTATTACTATTACTATTACTATTACTATTACTATTACTATTACTATTACTATTACTATTACTATTACTATTACTATTACTATTACTATTACTATTACTATTACTATTACTATTACTATTACTATTACTATTACTATTACTATTACTATTACTATCCAATCTAATCTAATTTAATTTAATTTAACCTTATGTAGTTTAAAATAGATTTTAATATCGCAGAGAATATGAATAGGCTTTTATTAATTACGTCAGTACATACCAATTCTCTTTTTATTGTTTGTTATCATTAAATAGTTTTACGTCATTTCATGTTTTTCTTCTAAGGTATTTTTTTTCTTATTTTTGAATTTTTAATTAATTTTAAATAGATGGAATTTTATTACTAGTTTACTACCTGATTTAATTAATAAGATGATCATGCAATTGCTTTTATGTTTAGATTAATTTAAAGTAAACTTGGTTTGCTATCTTTAATTATTATTATATAGATTGTACTAATAAAAAATTATCTATAGTATAAATAATGTGGGATATATATGTATTAGTATTTAGGGAGGGTTGAGTTGTATGATATTTTTGAACATGATGTTAATTTAAAGAAAATAATTTTAATGTTTCCTTATTTTTGTAAAGTATGACTTTAAATTATGCATTGCACACTTTGTCAAGCAGCCTGTCAAAAGGTTAGCTTAAAGTGGAATTTGTAATATTTCGTTAATAAAGATATATTGATTGATTGATTGATTGATTGATTACTATTACTATTACTATTACTATTACTATTACTATTACTATTACTATTACTATTACTATTACTATTACTATTACTATTACTATTACTATTACTATTACTATTACTATTACTATTACTATTACTATTACTATTACTATTACTATTACTATTACTATTACTATTACTATTACTATTACTATTACTATTACTATTACTATTACTATTACTATTACTATTACTATTACTATTGTATAAATGGAAATATATTGGTACGAACTTATGATAACAATTATAATTAAATTTAAAAGATTTCATACATTGGTGAATAATTAATTTTACTTAACATAATACGATATTTTTTATACACATATAATAATTAATAATTAGATAAAAACTATAAAATGCTAAAATGCTTAGAATTGATTTTACATAAATTGAAAAATTTTGTTATACCAGCGTCAAAGATGTTTTGATGTAAACTAATGATTTTATATTTGATAAAACTGTAAAAATATAGGGCACCAGCTGGCAAGTCATGAGACTTAGCTGGACCCATAAATGTATGTATTTTTTGAAAAAAAAAAATAAATAAAAAAAAAATAAATAAAAAAATTACTATACTATTACTATTACTATTACTATTACTATTACTATTACTATTACTATTATTGGTCTGGCGTTCATAGAGTGCGGACCTATTTTAACTTCGTTCCTAAAATTTAATTATAAAATTGTGTAATTGAAGTTTTAAGAATTGTTTAACGATTTATAAATAATCTTAGTGCTTATACTTATGATAATTTTCGTCAAATAGTTTATAAATATGAAGTGTAATCATTGCGATAAAATTATGAATAGTGAAGAAATAAAATGCCATGGCTGCAATCAATATTATCACTACGAATGTTCTATTACAGAACAAACGTATCGAGCCAAATCAAAGACATTAAAACAGGCATGGAGGTGTACTTTGTGCAGGAACAAAAAAGCAGCTGCTACTAGTAAATGTACTTCTGCTGAATCCTCGTCAATTCATGATATAGATAACGAACTTTCAAATATTAAAGAGGAGGTTAGCCCTGCTGTTAACCAACTGCTCGAAAGAATGATACTGGCTATGCAGTTTATGACTTGCAATTGAAGAAATAAAATTACTAATGAAGGAAAGCCTTGAAGAAAATAAATCACTAAAGGAGGAGATAAAATTGCTTGAAAACTGTCGATTCTAAAGAAAAGCAAATTGAAACAATGTTAACAGGCTGAATAAGGTTGAACAACACGGAAGGAGGAAATTCATTGAAATACACGGCATCGATAAAGACAATCAAACTACACCTGAACAAAAATTCAATGACGTTATGGAAAAATTGGTTGTGGAGATGTACCACATAAATTCGTTAATCAAATCACATTAACAAAGTCAGTTTTCTATTAGTGCGCTTAAAAAACGAATCGGACAAGTACAATATCATAAAAATGGAAAGTTGTGGTGGAAAAAACTACCCAATGATGAGAAAAATTACAAACCGGCACTACTTTAGTGAAAGCTTAACGCCTTACTTTAGAATACTGTTACGAAGCAAAAAAAAGAGCGTAATTTACAAATATGACTATGTTTGGGTGAAAATGGACGTATACTTGTGAAAAAATGAACAGGAAAGGGCTGTCAATATAATGACTGAGAGTGATTTAGACCGGTATATCAACTAATTATAATTAATAACATTTTAGAATAACTTTTATTTTGAATTAATTGTAAATATATTTAAAAGACATTTTATTTTCAATTGGCAATAAAATATCAAACCTTATTATAATATATATAAACGTAGGAAAACCCATTTGTTTATTTAGTCGATTTACATTCAAAAGAATAATAGGTATTTATTTAAGTTAAATTGTTTATTTATGACACAAAACATATTTTAATTTTAGAAATTATAATAATTGTATTAATTTATTACTCATAATGACTAGGACACCAAATAGAGGAACTAACTTTTTCCCATTTCAAAATTGTACAAGTGTATTGGAATGGAATACGTTTATTAACAAATGTAACTCTACATGCAAATCACTAAATTTCTTTCACATAAACATTAGGTCCCTAAATAAATACGACGAATTATTGATAGATTTGAAACAATGTGATTTTGACATCATATTAATGAGTGAAATTAACGTAAAACACAAAAACGTATTTTTATACCAAATTCCAAACTACGAACGTGTAATTAAGAACTGAGAAAACAAAAGCTTTACATGCAAATAAAAATCAAAGATTTACAAAAATTTATACTAAAGCTTCCACCTTTGAATCTATAAACATAAAAACAAACTTTCCAATTAATAATAACGAATTACTATTGTTTTTCATATACCGTCCATCAAATACAAGCATTAAACATTGTATTGAAGAGTTAGACTCAAAATTACTCAACAACATACACCAAAATTTGATACTCGTTGGTGATGCAAATATAAACCTTCATGACAGTTACAATTCAAATGTATGCGACTACGAAAGTATGCTATACGGTAAAGGACTGGTGAGCGTAATAACAGATTCTACAAGGGAGGAAATAAGGGATGGAGCAATTTGCTCAACGCTAATAGATCATATCTTTATCCGATCCAACATTAGAAAGGTAAAGTCTGCTGTTATCAAACACAAAATATCCGACCACTACCCTATATGTATAGACATCAAAGACGACGTAATTACCAAAAATGACTGTGTTAAGAGTAACGTAAGAAAGAAATTCATTGAACATAAAATACAGCAAGAAATGAAAAATCAAAACTGGGAAAGCCTGAGAGACAATGACATCAACATTTTCACTAACAAAATTATTAATTCATTTAACGCTATTTATGTTAATAACACAATAACTAAAGAGGAAAACAGCAAAAGCGGAAAAAAAGCATGGATGACTGACATACTATATCAGAAAATAACGGAACGCGATAAATTATTTAAGATATGGAAATCTAACCCAAACAACATTAGATACAAAAATAATTACCATAGATTCAGAAACAGACTAAACAACGAAATACGGGACACTAAAATAAGTATATCAAAAATAGAATTTCAGTAAAAAATAAAGGTGCGAAAGAAGTATGGGAAAATATAAACTACATATTATTCAGAAAAACAATAAAAACGTTGATGAGAAAATACTTACAACAATGGGAAAAACAAGAACCACTGCTGAAATTGCATTGGAATTCTCAGAAAACTTTCAAAATCAGATTACAGAATTAAAGAAAAGATGTACACATTAACATCTCAAACTACTACTAGAGAAGATCCTAACCACAACTTCTACGTTCCTTTATCAAGCAAAAAATGTATCGAAAACATTATTCAGAAAATGGATATAAAAAAATCACCAGGACATGATAACATAAGGGTGATGGATGTAAAAAATAACGCACAAATACTTAGCTCAACAATTTCTGAGATAATAAATTTATCTATCAAACAAGGAAAATTTCCGGAGGAATTTAAAACATCAATCGTGCGACCCATATATAAAAAGGTGATCCAAATTACTGCAACAACTATAGGCCGATCAGTATACTACCTTGTATAGAAAAAGTACTAGAAATATATGTAACAACACATCTTCAAAGCTATTTGAAGAACAACAACGTAATTAACGAGCATCCGTATGGATTCCAGAAAGGAAAAGCACGGAAGACGCCATAATGCTTACAGATTATATTAACACAGCATTGGACAAAAATAATTACACTTTAGCAATTTTCATCGACTTGTCCAAAGCTTTTGTCATGGTGAACCACCGGCAGATGATAAATAGACTGAAAGACATTGGTGTCACAGGGACGCAGTTATCATGGTTTGAAAGTTATTTCACTAATAGACACTATATGGTGAAAGTTGCAGACAGGTTTAGTACCAAATGCTAGCAAACCGAAGGAGTTCCACAAAGCAGCAATCTGGGTCCTATATTATTCTTGATATACACAAATAGTATTTTTACAACAGTGCAAGATGCAAAATTATACATGTACGCTGACGATGCAGTTCTAGTTTATTCACATAGAGACATCAACACCTGTGCATTTGTAATACAACAGAACATAAACAATATTGCTACATGGATTCACGATAACAACTTAGTGATCAACACTGAAAAACAGTTACTATGGCATTTCTACATCGCATATGCCTAAATGCAAAATACCGCAAATAAAAATTCACACTTGTGAGTGTAAAATAGATTTGAATAGATGCAAATGTAGAAATGTGGAAATCAAATCAGAATATAATTATTTAGGACTTATAATCGATTGACTGAAATATGACAAACATTACGTATATATACAATAAACTGAAGAAAATTGTTGGTATATTTTACTTATTACAAAGATACATTGACAAAAAACCATGATTGTCGTTTATAAATCCTTGATAGTCATTAATAATATACGGTGTAAGAGTATGGGTTGCGCTGACTATGTTCATGCTAAAAATTGAACAACTGCAAATAAAAATAATAAAAATTATATTTGGCAAAATAAATTTGAATTAAAAGATGCATTCAACGAACTTCAAAGCTTTACTCCAAACGGATACTATAAATACCTTAATCTAATTAAATACTAGGGTAACAAGATTAAGACACTAAACAGGAACAGTTACAATACTAGACAAATAACATATAAGTACCATTTTATTATAACAAAACGGAAAAGATCATTAAAGTGCATGGTTCCATTGCTTTTAACGATCTACCTGCATACATCCAAATAAATAGGTTGAGTACATTTAACAAACTTACCAGAAAAGATTTTAAGCAAAATGTAAATATACCATAAATGTAAACGTAAAAAAAAAAAAATAAATTGTAAACATAAATATAAGAAATTAATTATTATTACATTGCAATGATTCACTCTGTAACGCCACATTAAAAAAAATCGTTATAAGTTAATAGTAGGATATGACATGTAAATTAAACGGCACCAACGGACAAGTCCGAAGGACTTAGTTGGACCGAAAAATGTATTAAAAATGATTAATAAACAATTCAATTCAATTCAATTCAATTCAATTACTATTACTATTATTATGGTTGCGGTGAAGACTATCACTATAATTAATAAAATACTTATCTTTTTTGGGATTTTTTAATGGTGTACTTTAAATTATACAATCTAAACGTTTCGATAACACTTACAGTTATCTTCGTCAGTAGTAATGTTTGATAAAAATTGTTAAAGATGTAGTAAACAATTTTGTCAAATTTGAAAAATTCAAACATAAACATAAGCCTGCTATTAATATAACAGTTTGAGAAACGTATAAGCCAACTATAAAATTTTATAGTTGGCTTATACGTAGTAGGCTGTTTCTACTCATTAAAAAAGGTATCAAACAAAAAAATTTTAAAGCTAGTATATAAGACATTATTTGAGTCGGTAATGAAATATGGAGTATAAAACTGGGGGTGCATTGAAACCGTGTATATAGAAAAAATTAACAGACTACAAATGAAAATATTAAAGTTAGTTGAAAGTGAGAAGATGGACAAAAAAGAGCTTTTAGATAAGGTAGACACAATGACTCCTTTAGGTTATTATAAATATTACAACATTGTAAATAATTACCAAAACAATGAGTACAAAGTAATAGTGGAGCACACTCATATGACAAGGAAACGTAAATACGTAGTACCAAATTGCTATAATAAATATGGGCAAAGATCTCTGAAATGTACTATTCCAAAATTATTACACGAGATATCTGAAAAATCTCTACTGATACGATACAACAAAACTATAGATTTATACAAAATTTAAAAGTAGTATTAAGGAATAATAACTAAATATCTAATCTTCAAACAAATAAAATGTATGAAATTATACGATATAAGTAATGATTGCACTAACCTGCAGCGCCAACTTAGATATATATTATAAATGTAAAAACGTCATGTTACACTAAGGAATGATCGGGACCCACTGATAAGTTGTATGACTTAGTGGGGCCGCATACTGTATATATTCCGAATTTAATAAACCATTAAACCATTAAACCATTAAACCATTACTATTACTATTACTATTACTATTACTATTACTATTACTATTACTATTACTATTACTATTACTATTACTATTACTATTACTATTACTATTACTATTACTATTACTATTACTATTACTATTACTATTACTATTACTATTACTATTACTTTTACTATTACTATTACTATCACTATCACTATCACTATCACTATCACTATCACTATCACTATCACTATCACTATCACTATCACTATCACTATCACTATCACTATCACTATCACTATCACTATCACTATCACTATCACTATCACTATCACTATCACTATCACTATCACTATCACTATCACATCACTATCACTATCACTATCACTATCACTATCACTATTACTATTACTATCACTATCACTATTACTATTACTATTACTATTACTATTACTATTACTATTACTATTACTATTACTATTACTATTACTATTACTATTACTATTACTATTACTATTACTATTTCTATTACTATTACTATTACTATTACTATTACTATTACTATTACTATTACTATTACTATTACTATTACTATTACTATTACTATTACTATTACTATTACTATTACTATTACTATTACTATTACTATTACTATTACTATTACTATTACTATTACTATTACTATTACTATTACTATTACTATTACTATTACTATTACTATTACATTATTCGTCTGGCGCTCGACGTGATCAGACGTTACTAACGTACTTTCCCGAAAGTTAATAAAAATCGTTTATATTATTACGTATATAGTATAGTAATTACAAGTATTGTGATTAAAAATTAATGTTCTTTAATAAATGTTCGTTAAAGTGAATTAAAATGAAGTGCAATCATTGTAACGACGATATTAAAGCGGAAGAAGTCAAATGTCACGGCTGCAACGGTGATTTCCATTACAAATGTTCAATATCTAAACAAACACTTCGTAGTAAACCGCAAGCATCAAAAGAAGCTTGGAGATGTCACTTCTGCAGAGAGAATAGACCAACCACACCTCATAGATTAACATCGGGGAACGTAATTGATCTTGATAAGGAAATTTCCGAGGTGGATGTAGATGCAGATGTTACTCCGAGTTTAAAGCGATTCTTTGATTCAATTAGGTATTCGATGCAGATTATTACAGAAAAAATTGATTTATTAAATACGGTAATCAACGATAACGTACAGGAAAATAAAATAATGAAAGAAAAGATTGACGATTTAAGCTCAACTATGAAAGAAATAGTGCGTGAAAATAAATCAATGAAGGATGAACTGGTTTCATTAAAACAACTAGTACAGGAAAAAGACAAGCAGATAGAAATATTATCATCACGTATTGGTAAATTAGAACAAAATAAGAAGCGAAAATACGTAGAAATTCATGGAGTTCAACGAACTAGAGAACTTCACCAGAAAACAAACTTTTGAATATTTTAGAATATTGGTTGCAATGACATTGGGTATAAGTTTGTAAATCAGGTGTCTTTAAAAAATTCAGATTTGTTGTTAGTAAAGCTAACTAATGAAGAAGATAAGGTTAATTTACTTAAAAAGGGCAGATTGTGGTGGCGAAACTTATCGGAAGATCAACGCAAGGTTACTAATAGGCTATTTTTTAATGAATGCCTTACAGTGGATAATAGGATTCTGTTTAAAGAAGCTAGGAAAAGGGCGCAAATGTATAGATACAAATTCGTTTGGGTGAAGAATGGACGAGTATTAATAAAGAAAGACGAAAATGATAAAGTGATGGCTGTAAATTCGTTAAATGACTTAAATAAATATGTCAATTAATAAAATTATTGTGATTTAGAACTCAAAATAGAATTATTTTAATTTGTGGACCATTATAAAAGTTACAGTGAAAGAGATTATTTTTAGTTATACTTGTATAGGTGTGTTTATTTATTTGAGAATATATTTTTATTTTATCTAAAACGTTATGAACTCAGAAACAGATATTGAAAATAACTTAATATCGTTTAAAAATTGCAATAATTTAAATGAATGGAAATCTCTTACCCAAACAAATGCTACCAATAAAAAGTCTTTAAGTATTTTACACTTAAACATAAGATCAATAAAAAAATATTTTGACGACTTGTTAATATTGCTAAAAATGTATGAATTTGAAATAGTATTATTATCTGAAATTAATACTACTGCGGAATATGAAGCTTGTTACAAAATTGAAAATTATCTATGCACCACGAAATATAGAAAAGGAAAAGCTGGAGGGGGCCTAGCTTTTTATATTAAGGATTACTTTACAATTAAAAATATTGAAATAAACTCATGTGAATTTGAGTGTATAAACAGTTTAATTAATTTCCCCGATACAGACAGTAAACTGCAATTATTATTCGTGTATAGACCTCCAAGTAAAAATGTAAATAACTTTATTTCGGAAATAGACCATGTTATTAAAAATAGTGACTGTAAAAACGTAATTATGATAGGGGATGTGAACATAAACTTACTGGATCGCGATAATTCTAGCGTTTCTGAATATGAAAATATATTATGCGGAAGAGGATTTATCTGTGCTATTAACGGTGTTACAAGAGAAGAGATAAGAGATGGTATCGTAACAAAATCTATAATCGATCATATTTATATAAGGTCAAATTTCATAAATGTTAAATCTGCTGTAGTACATCATAAAATATCGGACCATTATCCGCTTTGTTTAAAATTAAGTAATAATACAGTAAATTTGTCAACGTGTTAACAAACCATATGAAGAAAAAATATAATGAGAAAAATCTTCTAAGTCAAATTAGAAAGACAAACTGGGACAAACTAGTACATGAAAATGTTAACCAATTTTCAAAAAATGTTGAAAATATGTTTAATAACATCTACGTACAACATTCAACTGTTGGTGTTCAAAACCTTGGTAAAAGAAGCGTGGGAAAAAGATGGTTTACGGAACAGCTCTATAACAAAATTAAGGAACGTGACAGATTGTTTAAAAAATGGAAATCCTCACCAAATAATTTAGAATACCACAATGCGTATAAAAAATTTCGGAATTGTCTTAACAACGAAATACGTAACACGAAAAATAAATATTTCCACATGAGAGTTGTCACTAATATGCGAAATACAAAGACAATATGGGAAGAACTAAATCACGTACTAATAAGAAACAAAACTAAAAATGTTGATATGAAAATAATGTCTTCAATGGGACAAAAGTATAACAAAGATTACATCGTATCCAAATTTTCAGAGACATTCGAAAACCAAATTGAAGATTTAATAAAAACTTACCAACATAAGATCGACATAGATAACACCACATGTGAGACAAATTGCAACTTGTATGTACCTCTATCCAACGAAAATGCAATTGAAAAAATAATACATGGCCTGAATATTAAAAAATCTCCCGGAATCGACAACATTAGAGTAATTGACTTAAAAAACAACATTAATAAATTCAAAAAGTTAATTTCTAAACTCTTAAATTATTCATTAAAACAAGGAATATTTCCTGACAATTTAAAAACCTCAGTAGTTCGACCGGTGTTTAAAAAAGGAGATGCAACTGAGTTTGGTAATTACCGTCCTATAAGCATATTATCTACAATTGGCAAAATATTTGAAATATATGTAGTTCAACACTTGAATAATTATTTAAAAGAAAATAAAATAATAAACCACAATCAGTATGGCTTTCAACAAGGCAAAAATACGGAGCAGCTTTTGGTACGTGTCACAGATTTTATTAATAATCAATTGGATGACAATAAGTATGTTATGGCGGTATTTATCGACATGACTAAAGCATTTGATACTGTGAACCATAAAATTCTTATAAAATGTATGGAAAAATTGGCATTAAGGAAACACAACTACAATGGTTTAAAAGTTATCTCAGTACCGAAAATACGTCATTAAGGTAGAAAATGCCATGAGTGAGTATAAAATTGTGAAACACAGTACCTCAAGGTAGCAACTTGGGACCTGTTTTATTCTTGATTTACATTAATGAAATATTTCGACAAGTTACACAAGGTAAATTTTATATGTACGCAGACGATGCAGTGTTAATGTACTCACATCAGGACATAAATGTTTGCCAAAAAGTCATCCAAAACAACTGAATCATCTATGCAGATGGATGTATAAAATAAATCTGTTTCTAACGCCGAGAAAACCACAACAATAATCTTTTCAACATCTCATATGAAGAAATTGGGGAAAACAGAAGTGATAATGCACAATGATCAATGTAGTAGAAGAAAGTAAATGCAACTGTACCAAACTTAAAAATGCAGATGAAGTTAATTACCTGGGCTTAATAATAGACTCCAAACTAATATATAATACACATATAGATTATTTACATAACAAAATAAAGAAAATGGCAGGTATATTTTACTTACTATCGCGATATGCCAATACAAAGACAATGGGAATGTTATACAAAGCATTGATTGAATCTGTTCTAAGATACGGCGTCCGTGTCTGGGATGTGCAGATGTGACGTACATGAAGAAGCTTGAACGTCTACAACTAAAAATCTTAAAATTAATTGGTGGTAACACAAACCTAGATAAACAACATTTATTACAAAAAGTTAAAACCCTTACGCCTTCAGGATTCTACTATTATCAGAACTTACTCTGTTATTTTGGTGAAAGTGAATACAAAGTGCAACTAAGACACAATTATCACACAAGAAACACTGTATGCCGTACCTCATAGTTACAATAAATACGGAGACCGGTCACTTAAATGTGCTATCCCAAAGTTATTTAATTCCTTGCCCATTGATATTCAACGAACAAAAAGAATAAGCATGTTTAAACGTGAAGTTATGGAATGGTTAACAAATTTACAATGAATAATTAAAAAAAAAAAAACTGTTACGAAATTATGTGTTTACCGTTAAGTCTGAATTGTAATCCCATTATTATTTATTTGTATGCAATGATTTTATTTCAAATTGATATCATAGCGCCAGCATAAAATATCTTGTAATTATAAAAAAAGCTTAAAATGTAATAATTAAAAAACGTTATAAGAACGGAATCAACCGATAAGTTAACTTTAACTTGGTTGGGCCGTATAATCTATATATATTGCTAAATAAATAAATTCAAATTCAAATTACTATTACTATTACTATTACTATTATATTACTATTACTATTACTATTACTATTACTATTACTATTACTATTACTATTACTATTACTATTACTATTACTATTACTATTACTATTACTATTACTATTACTATTACTATTACTATTACTATTACTATTACTATTACTATTACTATTACTATTACTATTACTATTACTATTACTATTACAATTACTATTACTATTACTGATACGTTGGTCTATCTGAAAACCACATTTTAAATAGCTTTATACAACAAAATCATATAGTAGCTGTTATTTGATGTGTATAAGGCATATGAATTAATGTGGAGATACAACATAATTAAAACCTTACAATTGGAACTTAAAAGGAAACTTGCCTCAAATTATACAAAGTTTTCTATCCTATCGTAGTTTTGTTAGAATTGGGAACACTATGTCTAAAATCCACGTGCAAGAAAATGGTATACCACAAGGGTCTGTACTAAGCTGCACCTTATTTATAATCGGCATCAACAACTTAATATCATTAAAACAAGCATCAATTTATAAATGTATCTATGTAGATGACCTAATAATATTTAGTCAAAACAATACAATTGATTGTATACAACAATTACTGCAAGAAGCAATTAACGAAATTGTGACACTTGCCAAAAAATTGGCTTAAGATTTACAGAGGACAAAACAGCTGCAATACATTTCTGCAGACTAAGAAAAAACATGATGAACCACAATTGAAAATCAACGGAACACCATCGCTCTAGTCGAACATATAACAATACTTGTTACCTTTGATAAAAACTGTATTTCAAAGACCACATAGAACACCTAGTTACCAAATGCAAGAAAAGACTGAATCTAATTAGATGTCTATGTAACATAAATTGGGGTTCGAAAGACGAAGCTCCTACAGCTGTACAAATCATTTGTACTCTATAATGGACTATGGTAGCATAGTATATTCTTCTGCAAGAAAGTCGTCGTTAAAACTGCTAGACACTATTCATACAAGAGGCATACGGATGGCAACGGGAGCTTTTAGAACAACCCAACACTTTCAATATACGCCGACTCCGGAATTCCACCGTTAAATGTCAGAAGAAATATTCTTCACTTAATTACCTAACAAAGATAATGTCGTTAAAGCAGCACATTAACCATACGGAAAATGAAAATAACATCATGGAAAGATACCATATACGCACAACAGCAAGCAGACCTGCACTAATTAGAGCTTCAGAAATTGCAAAGGAAATGAACATTACAATTCCGCGATTACTATACTATGACCACGATGAATGCCCACTGGTAGTACCTACAACGACATTTATATTGGACCTAATGAACTCTAAAAAGAAAACACTCTTCCTGCCGTGTATCGTACACATGTGAGGAAAATTATATCTGACCACTTCAGCTATGTAAAAATCTTTACTGACGGATCGAAACCCGAAAACGGCGTAGGAAGCGCGATTTACGTAAATGGCGTATCTTACAATTGGTCATTGAGTAAGATTGTTAGTGTGTATAGTGCTGAACTATATGCACTTTGGCAGTCGCTTCTAGTTTGTCAGTATTATGACAGTAACGATTTTATGATATGTACTGATTCGCTAAGTTGTACGCAAGCAATAAGTAACATAACCCCAACTAAAGACCCCTTAGTAAACATGATCAAGAGTCAATTGCACCATCTAAGAAACATATCTAAAAACATAGTAATTATGTGGATACCAGGACATATTGGTATATTTGAAAACGAAACCGTAGATAATGCGGCAAAAAAAGCCACAGACATCGAAGCAGATGATGTTGCAGTCCATCCAAACGATTTTAAAGACCACCTGAGATATAAATGTTTTGAGAAGTGGAACTCATTATGGAATCAGTCCAATACATATTTAAACAAAAGCAAAAATATACAGGTCCCTGAAACTTAAATGGCAACTAACAAGGAAAGATCACGTTGTGCTAACCTGAATTCGTATAGGACACACTAACATGACCCACAACTACTTATTAGGCAAGATGGAAAGAAATATGTGTATTCCATGCAATGTCTATATGACTCTGGAACATATATTTATCGAATGTCCGATATATACACAAATTAGAATAAAGCTAGGGATAGAAAACACTATGCAAAGTATTCTGAAGGAAAATAAAAGATCAGTTGAGCGAATTTTGCAATACCTAAAAGAAACAAATCTTTATAGTTATATATAGAAACAGAATGTAAAACGTATATGTTTGTTGAAATTACAAAACCATTGCAGTTGGCGCCATTTACAAAATAATAATAATAATAATATTACTATTACTATTACTATTACTATTACTATTACTATTACTATTACTATTACTATTACTATTACTATTACTATTACTATTACTATTACTATTACTATTACTATTACTATTACTATTACTATTACTATTACTATTACTATTACTATTACCATATGTAAACGTGCTCATTTCGAAAATAGTGTTTAGTCGTAGTGCGCTTGTGGACAAGTAAAGTCATGCAAGCAGCAATAGAATCACTCCTCGAACTATCTGGAGGTTCACTGCTTCCTATAAACTATCGAACGATACACATATTGAAATTGGATACAGTATACACCTTAACCTTGCACCAGTAGTGCGTATGGGATGCGGCAACAGCGATAATGTGGTATTAGACGTGAAGGGATGGAATGAACTTCTAAGATGGTATTCATATGTGAAAATATAATTTTTCCGGTCCCAAGAAATTGAAAGCCAAATTTATTGGTCACATGTAAACGAGGAGGATATAATACATGAGCAAGATTACGAATATCTATCTAGCAATCTCGGTATTTACTACAATTGGGAATTGATTAAAGGATATGAGAGAATTTTGAAGACCGTAATGATAGAAAACTACAACTGCTGTTCGTGTACATTCAATGCCCATCATGTAGAAGAACTATTCGATTTGAAGTATATACTAAGCTATAGATTGGAATTTCTTGAATCTTACAATCTGGCGTGTTTCCATGAAAAGTTCATACGACAAGTGGTCGACTACTGTCGTTTTCGTGAGAAGGAATTCGGTGATGATGACATTTATAAAGACATTCATGATGTTATAAATGCCAAGTAGAATATTAATTCACATAATACCATATGCTTAATGGAAATATTGTATTATCGCCCTGATCATCTAATGTATAGCATTTACTAAAAATATCTATCCTCAAGGTGGACAATGATAGGTAAGGAGCGGAGGAGTGCAGGAGGTTTAGTGAATACGCTAATCAATAAACTTCCGGTGGAATTGCATTTACACGGTTACCAGTATTGTGGTCCCGGTACAAAATTAGAGAAACGACACGCCCGCGGTGACCCCGGTATTAACCCTGCTATTCTCCTCGACAAGACTATATACTTGTGCTCCTTCGGGTCATAATAACCCGAACTCCTGAAATATGAATTAAAACCAAAATAACAACAATTTTTATGCATTTATTAACATTATTTCTCTAATGCAATGTTTTTTATATGAAACGTGAAACTTGCAATAAATTCAACCAAATTTAAACAAAAAGAAAATGGAATAAAAAATGTCTAATAATTGATATGATCCACTACTTCTTACAGTCGGGACAATAATAGGTCACGTGTTCTTTACACAAATATTTTTTACACGTAATGCAGGTCATATTAGTTTTGTTATCACATTTAGAAGGGCAAAATTTACATCGTGCTCGTTTGTTTTTGTTGTTAGTTCTAGGAAGAGGTGCGGTAGAATTTTTCACCAATGGTTGTTGAATTGCAGCTGCTTGTTCATTACGGGGAAGATGTTTTCTGGACAAAATGTAAGGATTTACCAATTATTTGCCCAGTTGTTCCAAAAACAGTCTTCTTTTGAACAAAACATTTTTATTTCAGTCTGGATTTACTTCGCGCCATGAGACGAAAGCATTATAGGCACTGGTATCTAAAATGTTGTAAAATAGGATTATTGGCCATCGATTTGTTTTTCGTTTGCATGTGTATGCACCGATTAGCTGATTTAATGTATCAACTGCTCCTTTGGTAGAATTATAAACAAGTATAATTTGTAGATTTTTGTCTTCTCTGTCGCTTATTTGTTTCTGGTTATGAAACGTACTTATTAGAATGACCTTCTTGTATTTTTTTGGAATATAAGACACAACTGCGGTATTTTTAGTAAAATAAAATTTGGAACTATGCACTGGTTATAATGAAAGTGTGAAGATCGCCACTTAACGATGTGGTTGAAAGGTTTTAAAAAAATTGTTAAATGCAATGTTAAATAAATGAGTGTAAATGTGCTCATAACAAATCCTTAAAATAACTCGAGATACAACCCCTTCACCAAAAACAATGCCTTTGTCCCAGTCGGTAGTTTGAAGTGGGCCGATTCAATCTTTTGATTTGCTTAATTACCACAATTTATGCTTGGTTATTTCCACTTAACATAAATAATAAGAATGCAATGTAACACTAATAAAAATGATCTCGGACGCCAAGTTATTCTTTAATTATGCTCGGAATAACTAAACCGAGATTTACAATAATAATTTACCAAAACGTAAAAATAAAAAAATAAACAAACTATGTTTATTAACATTTAAAATTAGGGTTATAAAAAACATATCTTAAAATTAGCCTTATACTAAGAAATCATTAAACATAAGTACCTGTTCGAAAAATGTTGTACACAAACCTTTTAATAACCTCTGGTATCTAAACTATTACGGAAATGTAAACCAAGGGTGATGTCATCTTTACACCAATATTGCGCAATATCTCGAAATAACAATGCTTTACGTTGTAAACCACCAAAATGGAATTTTACTTCTTATAAGTTTTTCTTCCAGAAATTTTGAATCCAATGTTTATTGCATTGTTTCGAAGGTTCAGATAAAAATTGGGATCTACATTTAGATCTGCATTGAATGCAAAATTGCAATCATAAAATGAAAGCGTACGTAACAGTAGAATTAATTTTGCAATTAAAAGCGGTAAAATTAAAGTGTCAAAGTAAAAAAGAAAGTGCCTGCAAAAAGCAAATGTTTTAATTTCAATATAAAACCAGTTAACAATTTCTTACCATTAAATCAATGGCACGTTTCACAAAATTTAGGTGGAAACCCAAAAATGGATTCCTGCATCAGACAGCGTACCACAAGAAGTGAAAGAATGGACGCTCAGGAAGTGAGATGATGACGCGTTGAGCGAAAATATGAGCAGAAAGAAAATAATTTAAAGAAGTGGGAGTATAAACCCTAAAGAAGTATATACACTTAAGTTACACCAAAATGAAAATTAAGTTACCTACCACATACCTATAATTCAATAATTAAAATCTTTTTTCTTGTATTTACAACTAAATGAACGAAGAACATAAATTACAGTATATTTTAATACAACACAAAATGGGTTGTTACACACCCCCTCCTAAAATTTGGAAATCACCAAAGCGGAGATTCCAAACACTAAGCTAATAAATAAATTTACCAAAATTTAAGAAAATAAAAATACGTTAAACTGATTAAATTCAAGTAAAATGTAAACAGTAATACCTAAAATCTAAATTAAAGTAAAAAGGGAAAAATCAAAATGCTAAATAAAAGATTATACAAAAACTACCAGTCACTTTCGGTAAGTCAAAATCGGTAAATCCGAGATACGACTATTTCCATGGCAAATTAGCTCAGAATGTTTCGTCGTGGAGAACAAGAGAGGCCACTCTACCCTTCATGAGATTCAGGTTTCATGTTGTTCCACAGTCGTCGTCCAAGACTAAACATACCCCTAACTAACACGCACGTTTCGTAAATAGGTCGAAATCTAGATGAAATAGCAAAGAGAAGGATGATGCACTCTTACGAACACAACATAACCCCCCCCCCTAAAACTACCAAAACGTCATAATCAGGAAGTCACAATCGGGAAGTGAGCTAATCGAGGTTGACACGAGGCGAACCAAAGTCCTCAAGCACCGTCCAAGAATAGTACATTAGACAAATCAGGAATCGTCAAAAGCTAGAATTTCGAAACAATGTCAGGGAAACCAAAATAACTAAATCAAGTAAAAAATAAAAATGTATACAATCATTACTAGTTTTCTTATCAACGGTTAAGAGTTTGAAAATTTCACGTTAAATAACGATCAGAGGTAAACTCAAAATGGTTATCTTAAATTTTACCATTGCAACAATAGCAAATTGTAAATCCAATAAAAGAAGATAATCTACCCGAGAACTAAGGTCCCAAAAATCGGCAAAACAATCGCACAATGTGATCTAAATATCAACAATCGTGCTAAACAAAAGTAGCAAAAATAAAATAAGTAGTTTGCAAAGCCACAAAAATATAAAATGAAATAATGTGCGAAATAAGCACAAAAAAATCAAATTACTTTGAAAAATCATCAAAATAATTAAAATGTAAATAAGAAAACCAGAATGTAAGAGTCTCAAAAATACTGGGAATAGAAAAACAATTAAGAATTAATGGGGTTTTAAATCTTTAACATGATGGTTTATTATCAATAGGGGTGGCCAATCGGTACGTAGTTGGACCTAACACCTCAATAACTTTTGCTTCAATAAATTTTGGAGCTAACTTTTGACTATAATTTCTAGTCGCATCAGATAAAGTAAAATTCTTTTTCCAAACTAAATCGCCGACGTTTAATTTCAATGGACGACGTCGCCAATTGTAAGATTTTGAATTTCTTTCGTAACCTGCATGTAAATTTTGTTTAACATGTTTAAAAACGGGTGAAAGTTCATTTAAATCTTGAACTAACTGTTCATGGCTAGCAATAAATAAATCATCCTCTTTATAATCCTTTAGTCGACCATAAAGATCTCCAGCAATTGGAACTGTCCGACCAAACGCCAAAAAGGAAGGTGAAAACTTCGTAGACTCATGAACAGCGTTACGAATAGCATGGGCAATTTTGTGAATTTCAACATCCCATTCCTTGTGATCATCTTTAATATAAGACCTAATCGCAGTACCTACTACTTTATTAACTCTCTCAATAAAATTTACTTGGGGATGATAACTTGCATTAAACCAAATGGATTGAACTTTGTAAGAACTCATTAAATTTTTAAATTGTGCACTTTTAAATTGAGGACCGTTGTACACCATACAAATTTGAGGAACACCATAAACTAGAAATACATAATTTTCAATATACTAACAAATGCCTTTAGCAGCAGCACTGCGCATTGGGTGTATCAAAGTACATTTAGTAAACCAATCACAAATAACTAATAAAACTGTATTACCACTCTTCGATCTTGGAAAAGGACCCACTAAATCAATAGAAATGCATTGAAAAGTAAGAAACATTTTTCTCTTTACCCATAAAACCATAATGATTAAACTGTGAAGACTTGCTTCGGTTACAGATATTGCAATTTTTAATGTATTTGGAAATGTTGGACTTCATTTTTGGCCAATAATAAAATTCTTTAATTTTTGAAAAAGTTTTAAAAACACCAAAATGGGCTGATATAGGTTCATCATGAAATTTTTGTAAAATATCTTTCCTTAAAGATTTAGGAACAAATAATTTCCATTCCACTAAATTACATTCGATGTTTAAATCATTTGAAATAAATTTGTAAAGTTTATTATCTTCAACTCTCCAATCAGGAAATAATTCAGAATTTTTAGAAACGTTGGCTAACACTTTCTTATACCAATCGTCTGAATCTACTGCAGAAAATTCTAAAGAACTAACTTCCAAAGGGGCCCTAGAAAGTGCATCAGAAACAACATTTAATTAACCTTTTCGACGAATAACTTCAAAATCAAATTGCTGAAGTTTAACACTCCATCGGGCTAATCGACCTGAGGGATCTTTTAAATTATTGAGCCAAATCAGTGAATGATGATCAGTAATAACTTTAAAATGGGTACCTTCAATATAAGGTCTAAACCTTTGAATTCCAAAAATAACGGCAAGTAACTCACGCTCTGTAATTGAATAATTTTGCTCGGCTTTATTTAAAGTACGAGAACCATAAGCAATGACAACCTCATTATCTCCTTCACCTTGAGTTAAAACACATCCAACACCACAATTGGAAGCATCACATTGTAAATAAAATGTTTTAAAAAACACTGGACTCGCTAAGATAGGAGCATCAACTAGTAGAGATTTAATTTTCAAAATTGAATCGTTCGCTTCGGTATTCCATAAAACTTTCTGAGATTTCTTTTTACCTTTCAATAAATTATTAATCGGAGCTAAAATCGTGGGAAAATCATGAATGAAACGTCTATACCAAGAACAGATTACAATAAAACGTTTAACTTCTGTAAAAGTATTTGGTTGAGGAAATTCAGTAATAGCTTCCACCTTTGAAGGATCAGTATGAAGACCATTCTTATCTATAACAAAACCTAAATATGAAAATTGAGGTTTACAAAATTCACATTTATCTAAATTAATATTTAATTTGGCATCATTAAGCCTTTTAAAAACTTCTCTTAAAATAGCAATATGTTCCTTGAAAGTACTTGAAAATATAAAAATGTCGTCCAAATAAACAAAAACTGATTAAGATAAATCATGTCCTAAAATGGAATCCATAAATAGTTGTAATGTACTGGGTGCGTTTGTAAGTCCCATGGACATAACAGTATACTCAAATAATCCTCTACGTGGAACAGTAAAAGCAGTTTTTTCACAACTCTCAGGGTCTAAAGGAATTTGCCAAAAAGCTTTCTTTAAATCAATTTTTTTTACGTGGTGTCAACCGTTAAGGTTATTAACCACAGTATATCATACAGTGTTTCTATGTTTTTGAATACGTATTGCTTAATTGTTTAGGTTATTAACCACAGCATATCATACAATATATCTATTTTTTTGAGTATGTATTATTCAATTGCAGAAACGAGAATACTTGTTTTATTGTTGTTCTGTTCATTTGCAGGGCATTGTCAAGAGTAAATGTATATCCGTACCTTTGTTTTATTCCTTGTGACCTTGGGCATTCATCAAAGATATGCTTTATTGTGATTGGGATTGAGCAGTTCTGGCATAATTGTTTAATTTGACCTGATAGTATATGGGACTGCGTCATTTTTGTATGTCCTATCCTCAGCCTTGTTAAAACTATGGTCTGCCGCCTAGTCATTGGGAAGTACCGCTTTCTGCTGGTTAATGTTGGCAGGTGTTGCTTTAACGCTCTATTTTCTGAGTCCCACTCCTCTTGCCATTTCTCCCATATTCTATTTTTAATATATTGTATATCTTTCAGGTCATTTTTGTCTTCGATATTTAATATTAAGCATGATTTCGATATTTTGTCGTAAATTGGCGCGTTTGATTTTGTACCTTCACCTTCTTTACTTAATAATGTATAATTTATATGTCCCTCGTTGGCAAAAACCTGTGTGTATTTTAACAGAAGCCATATTCTTCTACACTTTAAAGGAGCACTGATTCCGTATATACTGCTTGTAGGGCTTGTTTGATAAGCACCTATGGCATATTTCAGACAGAGGTTTTGAGTAACATCGAGCTTGCTCAAACGGGATTTACAGGCAGACATATACGTAATCGAACCATAGTCAATGCGTGATAGAATTAATGTTTTATATAATTAAATGAGAGCTTCTCTATCCGCTCCCCATCTCGTATTAGCAAAGAATTTTATGACGTTAACTATATTCCTTGCCTGTGTAACTAGTTCCTCAACATGGTTTGTCCACAGTAACGATGAATCCAAGTTCATACCGAGGAATTTAAGTTGTAGGGTATTTTTTATTTGTTGCCCATTAAGGAATAACTTAGGTTCGTGATGTGGCGTTCTTATCCTGCAAAAATGCATGCACACTGTTTTATTGGTCGATATGCGGAAGCCTACACTGTCTGCTTGTTGTTTTACAGCATCAACCGCTCTTTGTAAACTTGCATTCGATGGCGTGCCTAATTTGTTAGAGTAGTATATTGCGACATCGTCAACATATGTACATCTACCAATAGAGCTATCCAGTGTGTTAGTGATACTATTTATAGCAATACTGAACAATGTTACGCTGATAGGGGATCCCTGAGGGATGCCGTTTTCTAATTTGTGTGCAGTTGATAGTGCATTTCCGATTCTTACTTTAAAGTACCTGTTATCAAGAAAGGATTGAATGAACTTTCCCATATTTCCTGCAAATCCACTATACAGTTTCGATATTACGGCGTACCTCCATACCGTGTCGAACGCTTTCTCTATATCGAAGAAGACTGCTGTAGTGTGTTTATTCTCTAGGAAGCCTTCTTGAGTTTGATTGATGATGCGTACTAGGTTGTCATTTGCGGAATGCCCTTTACGGAAACCTGTCTGATGTTCGTTAATAAAATTGTTTTCTGAAATGACTTTTACCAGTCTTTTGTTAACAATACGTTCAAGTATTTTTCCTACACAGGAAGTTAGTGAGACAGATCTGTAGCTTTCTACGTTTAAAGAATTTTTACTTAGTTTTAATATAGGAACAATTAATGCCATTTTCCAAAGCGGTGGATAGTATCCCTCATGCCACACCTTATTGAATATGTACAGTAGGTTCTCTAGTTGTTTTTGGGTCAAGTTCTTTAGCATGCGGTTTGGCATATTATCAATTCCCCCCGCTGTGTCCCTCAGCAGTTTTATTTCCTTATTTAGTTCTTCGATAGAGATGGAGACATTATAAGGTTGTTCAGAGTTATTTAAGAAACTTAGAGGTAATTCCCTTTGATCTTTGTTGGCCCTGAAATTTCCCTCGTAATTTTCTGTACTGCTTACCCCTTTGTAATAGTCCGCGAACGCTTCTGCTACTCGCAAATTATCGCTAATTATTACACCATTCTATTATTAGCAACTTTGGCCTCGTAAAGCTCTTGATTTTTCCTGTAATAGCCCGAATTCTATTCCACATTTCTGTTGCCGTGGTATTGGTGCCTATGTCGCTAACATATTTTGCCATGAACGCTTTTGGGCTTTTCGTATCTGAAGTCTAGCGAAAGCTCTTAGCCGTTTAAATTCTAGTAAATTTTCCATTGTTGGATTTTGGGAAAACCTCTTAAGGCTTTTTTTTCGTTCTCGTATGGCTTCAGCTATTTAGGGTTCCACCAGGGAACGTGTATTCTGTTCGCTTGCCCTTTTGATTTTGGTACTGTGATTTCTGCCGCTCGAATAATCGATTTATTAAAATTCTGTATTATGACATTAATATCTTGATTTCGGTTTACAGGAGATACGTTTTTTCTGAATTCGTTCCATTATTTGAAGTTAAATAACGAGCATCTCTTAATTTATCCAAATATCATCTAAAAATGGTAAAGGGTAAGCATCCTTTTTAGTAATAGAATTGAATTTCTTCGCATCAAAACAAACTCTAAATTCACCTGGCTTCTTGCGAACCAAAACCATTGGAGAATTCCAGGAGAAGAACTGGGTTTAATAATTCCTTGCTCTAACATGTCATCAATTTCCCTGTTTGCATGCTCCAACATAGCAGGAGATAATGGATAATAACGTTGTTTGATTGGTATTGCATCACCAGTATTAATTGAATGAAAAACTTTATTGGTTTTACCTAATTTTGAATTTGGTAAGGTTTCAAAAAGGTCAATAACTTGATTTAATTCAAAAACTTGATCATTATTAAGATCATCAATACCCTTAATCATTGAAAAATTTGTCTCCGCAGAGTTTGCAATAAAAGAATTTTCACTAAAGTCAGCTTTAATTTCAAATAATCGACAAAAATCTACTCCCAAAGTAATTGCAGTAGTAATAGATTCAGAAACAATAACAGAAATTGTTTTAGTAATATTACCAGTCAAAGGTAAATCAACACTTCCTAAAATGGATTATAAAGAACCATCAGCAATAATCAATGATGAAAAAGGTGAAGTCCTATTTAATTTTAAATCATATTTATCAATTAAATACAAAGCATACTTACTTAGAATTGTAACGGTAGCTCCACTATCTAATAAAGTAACAAAATTTTCATTAAAAATCTTCACATTAATAAAAGGTCTAATATCATTATTTTTTTCAACAAATTTGGAACAAGTTTTTGGAGTTCCATAAAATTTATTAACTGTAATTAACCATTCTTTAAAAACATGCTTGTCAGCCTCTGAAGAATCATAAGGAATGTGTCGACTAACAGAACACTTCGGACAATTAGTAAAAGTAACATCGGAATAACTACATTTAAAGCAAAATATTTTATCATCGCTTGTCACAGGTGATAGGTATAACCCAATTGTTTACACTTAAAACATGTTGTTGAAGATTTAGCAGTATTAATTTTCGAATTATTAAGAGTTGAATTTGTATATTTTGGCTTAGCACCAGTAAAATTGAATTTAGATATAATATTTTGACTCAATGTAGAAGATTTAGGTTTGTATTCAGATTGTCTTTGAGAATCTGAACTAGAATTAAATTTGAATTTAGAATTCTGAAATTTCACTTGCTGTAATTTTTTAAATAACTCAACCAGATGAAAAATATCATTAACTTTAACAAGAGCTAACTGAGTAGCGAACCAAGGTTGTTCATTTTTCATTATAATTTTTAATTGTTCACACTCAGAAGGAGGAACGTCTAATTGTGAAAATAAATTAACCATTTCGGAAATAAATAGGGTTGGAATTTCATCAAAAGTCTGTTTTCTATTCTTAATTTCATTTAACAAAACTTCATCATGTCCTTCGGGCAAAAAGTCACTTGTTAATTTTGAAATAAGTTCGTTCCACGAATGAATTTGGGGCTTAACTGCTCTGAACCATATTAAACCTTTCCCTGAAAATAAATCAATACCAGATAAAACCATCTCCGACTTTGAAATGTTTCGGGCTACCATCAATTCCTCACATCTTTGTATATATGTAAAAACTTCTTTTTCACTACCATTAAATTTTAGATTTAAGTTATAAACAGGAACAGAACTTTTAGAAACTTGTAAATTTTGAATTAATTTGGAAAAATCTTCAGCAGGAATACTAACTGAAGCATTAACATTGTCGTTAGGTGACATAAATATCAGAACTGTCTAAATATGGTAACTCATGATTCAATTCAATGTTTTCATTAATAGATTCAATTAATTCTATTGACTCATTACGTAAAGTTAGCAATTGATCGTGTAAATACAAAAATTCATTATCAAAAGTGGTATAATTCAAACGTTTCAAAATATGCAATAAACGAGCATGAAGTCTAAGGTATTCTCCTCTAGAAGGCTTAATTTTAAATAAATTAATCAAAGATTGTATGTTATAAAGTTTGTCTTTTAATAATTCCAATTCCATGGTTTGGTTGATTTCAACGTTCTTATACGAATCAAATAAATTTAGATCAATCCTTTCTAAATTTAATTTACGCCTTAGTAATTGACGTTAATCATCCACAGTTAACCTTTCCGCATCACTAAAATTGCTATAATTTAACTCTACTAATAACCCAATCACTATATAGAACATCTAAATAATTCAAATTTGACATGGTAAAAAATAATATATAAACACAAACAATAAAATTTCACTAATTATAAACACAATAAAAATATCCAATCGTAATAATAAATTGTTACAATACCTTTAAAATGGTGAACTCTAACAATCGAAACTGAAACAAACAAGAGCAGAAATATCCAGCACAATTAAATAATGGTAATGAAAGCAATTTACGTCCCTTGCTCGATGCGCCAGGTATAAAATAGTGGTGTAATAAGAGAGTAAAATTTAATAATTAAATAAGCCAGATATAATAAATGGGTGTTAAATGTTCTCAAAAACATATCGTTAAACTAACTCGAGATACAACCCCTTCACCAAAAATAATGCCTTTGTCCCAGTCGGTAGTTTAATTCAATCTTTTGATTTGCTTAATTACCACAATTTATGCTTGGTTATTTCCACTTAACATAAATAATAAAAATGCAATGTAACACTAATAAAAATGATCTCGGACGCCAAGTTATTTTTTAATAATGCTCGCAATAATACGGGTGCAACAGCATTAGCAACATTTATACGGGCAACAATAGATTTTATTTTAGAACAAATTCATCTCATTTGCGAGTGATTAATGTTCCACACGGTGCCTATGGGTTAGATGAAATTAGTTATTACTTGAAATCAAAGATACCCACAGAAAAATTTTTCATTAGGGCAAAGAACAATACGCTTAAGTGTGAGATAAACAGTTTATTGGAGATCGATTTTACTAAAGAGAGTAGCATTGACTGCATGCTCGGTTTTGAGCCTAAAATATTAGAAGCAAATATTTTACATACATCCGCGTTAGACACCCAAATAATTAAACACTAATCTACATTAGTGGAGTTGATCGGCTATTTACAGTTTATGCTTTTGAGCGCGACGTTTAAGCGGATTGCTTCCGTCATCAGGCTTATCCTGAGAAGGACTGTTTTCGACTAAGTAAACCACTAAACACAGTTACAAAACACTTATAATACAGAACTAATCTACATGTAGTGCAACATTATAAAGGGTTTCTTCGAAACGGTAAACCTGCAAAAGTAAGATATGAAATTGACGTTTCCGTCCCCTCGGTCTATCGTTTGGATAAAATTCCAACCAACGCGCAATATTTAGAAGTAAACATAGACATAATAAGTAATATAACAATCAAATTGACAAATCGAAAGGGAGAGTTAATAGACTTTGGTGAAAGTGAACCATTCACGGAACGCTTAAAACTAAAAGAACATGGGTCTGCGAATTAATCATAGGACAATTCCATCTTCATACAAAAGACTTCATCCCAATCAACCCTCATTGCAGTTAACATCTGCAGAGAAATATTTTTTAACATCAATTGGATTGAAAGTTCTGAGTGACCAAACCATTACACATGTTTCAAAACGTGCATTTTAGTGATGCATGAACCTTCCGAAGAGTAATATGTGGTAAATAATTAGTTTAGGTGAAGAATTAAAATATTAATGTATCTCTAAGAAATGTTAATTAAATTTGTAATGTGTAAGAGGCCTTGAATGTGTATGAATGAAGTTTACTTGTTTAATGTCTACCTCTTTTGCACAATGATATGTTCCGCTTACACACATCGCAACCTGAAGTTGTTGTATCGCTTAGTCAAAGTCCTCTGAATGCATATGTATTCATCTAAAATATGTAATGCTGAAAAAGTCAATGTTTTAATTAACAATGGGTTTTCTTTGTTTGTTAATAATGCATTTGCATTCTTAAGAATTTGTAGGAATGTATAAAAAATGTAATATTCAAACTAATAGAGATTTTCTTTCTATAAAACACACGATGCATCTGCATTCTTTAAAAATGTAGTAACTATTTTTAATAATTTTAACAATAAAGCTTCCCAAAACTACATTGCATAATTAGTAATATAATAATTAATAGACTTTAATAAAAATGTGTTATGAAGAAAAAGGTTTCGCTATAAATAATCATATGTACAATGAATTTTTCGTTATATAAAACAATAGGTTTGCATTCAAAAGTGTGCATGTAATTTAAAAAATACAATATTTAATGTAATGTGAACAAGGTATTTTCTTTGTGTAACAATGGAAGTATTTATCGTGATAGATTTGCCTTCTTGAAAAATTTATATGCATTTAAAAAACTGTAATTTAATATATGTGTAGTAATTAAGCTTTTCAAAGGCCTAATTAATAACAATTAATTTAAAGGTTTGAGAAGAAATTCATATAAAAGACATCATCCCTATAGTAAATCTTTAATTGGTCATCAACCCTCATTGTGGTTAACATCCACAGAGACACAATGACCGAATCACTAAACATCTTTCAAAACGTAGATTTTGATGATGCTATAATTAAATCAGATATTCACACCTATCTTCCGTATGGTTCTTCTAAGTATGGACCTTCCGAAGAAATATGCATTTTAATTCAAAGTCAGGATCTAATTACAGCTACTTATGATAGTTTTCTGTACATAGAAGGTAAGTTGAAAAAGTAAGATGAAGGAAAATCATGCAACTTAACCAATAATTTCCCCAACTTCCTTTTCGAAGAGATTCGTTATGAGTTAGGGTCAAAGAGTGGACGTTTGCCGAAATCCAGGCATAACATCTACACTTAAAGGACATATTTCTTATACGACAAGCAAGCAAAGCATTAAGCCATTTGGGTGGTCACCAAAGAATGAGGAACCATTGCAAGTAGAATTCGATGAGGGAAATGGTAAAAATCCTTTACAATATGCATACCATTGAACCACATATTTGGAATAATTGAGGATTATCGTCAAGTGATCGTGAATATACGTCAAGAGCTGATTTTAATTCGATCTAGAAGCGATACAAACTGTTACTATGGTGACGTTGATGCCGACATAACCCTAAATAAAATTCAATGGAAGGTACCACACTTAACCCTTAATGATGCCGCGAAACCGGACTTGTTTGAAGGAATCAATAAGAATTCTATTATTACTGTTCCATTTCGTCAATGTGAGTTATATGAATTACCTGCTTTAAAACAAGCAACCTCTGATATATGGCCAATAAAAACGTCAACGCAACTGGAAAAACCACGCTGGATAATTTGCTGCATTCCAATAAGGTTAAAGGTACACAAAGTCTGCAAGAGCCGGAAATTTTGACCACGTTAACATCAGAAACCTTAAAGTACATCTGAATTCCGAGTATTATCCCTATGAAGCAATGCATTTGAACTTCAATGCTAACCAATACATACCTGCCTATCGCAATTTTTTGAAATTCCGATAATACTGAAGATAATACATACGCGTTATTCAACTACACCGAATTCAAATCATGTCCAGTATTTGTAATGGACTGTTCTCAACAGAACGAATCCTTAAAAACTCAACAGTAGACATCAAATTGAAACGGAATCTCTAACACCTTTCGATAATGGAATCGTTGCCTATGGTCTTATTCTCCACGATGCTATTGTGCGTACAACCCACTCACCGGAGAAGTTGAAAAATTATAATCTGTATGTTAGTATATAAAAAAATGTTGTAATTATTCGTTTAGTTTCATTTCATCCATCAAAGATGAAAGTAGTTGCAGAAACAAAAACTCCAATTCAAAATCATGACTTTGATGAAAAGTCTGGTACTTCAAAACATGGTGATTTACTTCCTAATAGTATACGTGGCATTATATGTGGCCCTCCAACTGCGGCAAAACAAACGCAATGATTAGTTTCCTTACTGAGAAAAATGGTTTGAAATTTAAACATGTATACGTATACTCCAAGTCATTGAATCAAAACAAGTACAACCTTTTACAGGATAATCAAGATGTGATTGAGCCGAATTATGCAAAAGGAAACTCTATCTTTATCTTTGATGATATCGCCTGTGAAAAGCAAAATAACATAAGGGCATATTTTTCTATGGGTAGACATAACGATATTGACTGTTTCTATTTTCAAACTTACAGTAAAATTCCAAAGCAATTAATTCGTGACAATGCGAATCTAATTATATTATCTGAACAAGATGAATTAAACCTAAAACATGTGTATGAGGATCATATAAGCCCACCATAAGCATGACATTGTTTCGGGACATGTGTTCAAAGTGCTGGATAGATCCGTTTGGTTTCATAGTCATAAATAAATGCTAAGTCAATAATGGTCGCTATAGGAAAAGGTTTGATGAATATAATACCTTAACTGCTCAGTTTATGGTAACTATGTTTATATAAGTTAACCTTCTTTCAGTGGTTTATTAGTTACTCATCCGTTTAGGTATTAACAGCTATCTATTCAAACTCCTTTTCTACAATGGATAATAAGGAGATGATATTAAAGCGAAAAATTATTCAGGCTCGTAAAATAATACAGCAGAATATAACAGTCTTAAAACTGTCCGCATTGATAATGAAAGAACGTTTGAAAGTACTTATAAACCTCTAATAGAACCTCTAACTGAAATAGTGAATAAAATGCATCCTGATAAAAAACACGCAAAAAGGAGTTCGTTGGCGTTAAACCCAAAAACCCGCCTTTGTTCATATTTCGAAGAAAGCATGCTACTACTCTTACTAGCCCGCTAGCTCCACGCTTCATATCACCATCATTAGCAAGGAAGAGTGCTACAAGCCCTCTAGCTCAGCTTCCCTTTTTTTAAATAAATGCCCCTCCTAGTCCTCGTACACCACCTTTCCTAGGAACATCTGTCGTAGGAGAGATTAATGCCGAGGAGGCCACTACGATACCAAAACAGACAAATGGACAATTGGTAATACCCCCATCACAATTAAAGGAAACGATGTGATCATTAAAGGTGTCACGTATAAAGGGACTTCAGGCTTATATGATCTGCTTATTATGAATGAACCCGATTTAAATCTAGTAAATTCAAAAGATATAAAGAATTATAGAAGTATTTTAGAAGATACGAATGTTGCAAGGCGAGATTATGGTGTAAGTGGACAGATTCGAGGAAGCCGCAGCAAAAAGTACACAAATAATTAAACCCTTGCTGTCAGCATCATCACCCACATCTCAGTGAGGTGGAGCTATGTTTTTTAAGGAATTAACAAACAGACCGATTGAATATAAGTATTGGAATGATGTACACGAACTAATTCGTGATCTAGAAGTATTGTGGGCAGAAAATTGTCTGAAAACACAGGTGTGGTAAATGATATAATATCAATTGTAGAGGAATTGTATGAAGATGGATACATTGAAAGACCAAACACTACTTTCCTAAACAATATAAATCAGAATGCATTGATCTCGACATATCATATCTAAAATGCCCCTTGATAAATTTGGACGGTCACATGCCCAGTATCAATTTAAGAAAGTAACCCCTCAGTTTCAACTTATTGATGATAATCAATTCGATATCGAGAATAAGAGACTCAGCAATGTTGCCAACCCCATAGATCCTCAAGATGTCATCACCAAGCAATACTATTTATCAACAAGGTTGAATTTGGATGGAAACCGTTTGACACAGTTGGCGGATCCGGAAGAAGATGGTGATGCTATAAGTAAAGGATACCTTGATTTTTGTCTGCAAGCAGTTCAGAAAGCTGTTAAAGGAAACTTTAACGCTTATCTAGTGTTGGAGGAAAACTACATCAACTTAAAGAAATTGTGGATAAATTAGTACCATGTCCAAATTACAACTCGTCAATGAATTGCACAAACCCGCAAGAAAAAATTTTAAACGAAGGCGCACAATAATTAAGGGATATGATGACCTCTGGCAAGCAGATTTGGCCGAATTTAACACATATGCCAAACAAAATAAGGGCTACAAGTATATTTTAGTGGTTATTGACTGTTTTTCGAAATACTTGTGGACCAAAGGATTAAAAACGAAAACGGGCATGGAAGTTGCCAAGGCCATGCAGGCAATCTTCAAAACGGGCCGGAAACCTTCCAATTTGCAGACAGATGCAGGAAAAGAATTCTACAATGAACATTTCACTAAACTAATGCAGCGTTATGGAGTCAACCATTACTCCACCTATAGCACAAAGAAGGCAGCAATTGCGGAACGTGTTATCAGGACCGTTAAGTCTGCTCTATATAAGTCATTCAGCCTACAGGGTAAATATAAATGGATTGATACAATTGACACCGTAACGATGGATTATAACAATCGTAAGCATAGAACTACAGGAATGAAGCCCAAAGATGTCGGTAATCATACAAAGCTAGAGGCTTACACTCACATAAAAACAGTTGATAGGAATCGTTATTGTGTGGATGACAAAGTACGAATCAGTAAGTTTAAAAGTATTTTCGCCAAGGGTACACCCCGAATTGGTCAAGTGAACTATTTAAGATTGTGAGAGTTCGCATTACTAACCCAACCACCCACATGTTGGAAGACATGAAATGATCACCTGTACTGGGAGGCGTTTATGAAGACGAATTACAGAAAACAAAGAATCCGGATGTGTACCTTGTGGAAAAAGTGCTTCGCTCCAAGGATAATAGGGGGTGAGGATTGGATGAAAGATCATGGATCAATAAAGACGATTTAGTTTTATAATATAACTATAGGATTTGTTTGTAACTCTTAGATGAAATAAAACCACAAAAGAATTATAATTGTAATAATTGTATTTTATTTTTTTAAATATTACATCATCTTATATAGTAAACCTAAAGTATTTCTATAATCGTTTAAATTACTGGACGGCCCGATTCTGGTCCACATGTCCATCCCAAGCAGGAATTTTTTTTACCTTCCTCAATGTTTTCCAAATTACAGCGGTAAATTTTGTGGTGCTCCTCATTTTCCCACGGTTGAAACTTATATGTAATGCGAGGCACGTCTAATTAGCATAAGATGCTGCTGTCTCAATACATTCACTTATAATAGAGAAAGTGTCTTTATAAACAATATTTTGTACGCTAACATTTGTCGAAGTACACAATGAATCACCCCATACTAACTTGTATATGTACATTTTTAGAGGTATATCACCAAGTAAATTCATATCATCTAAAATCCTATCTACACCATTAGAGGTTAACGAACCTTTATCGGTACATAATTTCGTAAAACTTTTAATGGTATGGTCTAAGCTAATTTTTCTATCAAATAATGTCTTAATAATAACTTCATTTGCACACTTTGGGTTTATAGCACACAGTTAAAGCACTCATCAGGAATAACAATATATTCAGTGTAAATGTATAGCTTTCAGGGGAGCTCAAAGAAAGCTTCAGGTACTTTCTATAGATTTGATCACTACTGTACTGCAGTTCTTCCTGCAAGTTGTCTTGAAGACTGCTCATTGTTTACTGAAAGTTGTACCCCCAAGGTCTAGTATCAGTGAAATCGAAATTTACTAAGCGTTTGTCGTCAAAAGGATAAAGTATGACTTTATTTTGTTTAATGGTAAACACATCATGTTTCTTTGATCTTATGAAATGTTCATAGCACCGTATTAGCCCACCAGCAAACAAAACCTGTTTATAATCATTAACCGTGATCTGCCAAACGCTTGCTTGCGTAGAACCCTTGGATTTTTTACAACTTTTCATCAACCGCGTAAGCACACATTTTCGCGCGAAGGCCTACAAATTCCACCATAATTTCGCTATGATTTTCATCTTTCACTAAGCCGGGGACTTTTTTATTTACTAATGGGAGTCCAAGGATGTTGTCGGGACTATAATGAAAATTTCTGTCAAATTAACACTCATCCAGAAAATTGATTGGTGACCTTGACCATTTCCTGGCCTTGAAGACTGATGCAGAGAACGTGGCCTTGAAAAACCTTGTAGGTTTAGGTAGGCAATGTGATGACCTTAAGAAATATATGGAGGTAATGCGTTCGATGACCTTGAAAACCATTGACCTTAATGTCCATAATCTGTACGGGAGCGTCAATGACCTTGAAAACCAATCTAGTAACTTTTCTAGTGCCTTTTTCAGATATAGTTACTTAAATGACCTTGCGGAATATACCTTGATGCAGACAATGTGTTTGATGACCTTGACCTTGAACAACCGTGTACTTGACCGTTTCGACCTTGAAGCGGGGAACGCGTGCGAGCATGGATGGCCTTGAAGATAAACAATGTTAGCAACCTGGAAGCGAGGTGTGTGTACAATAAGAACCTTGACAATTAGAGTGACCTTGAAGTGGGGACCTTGAAGAGACTCAACAGTGTTACCAACCTTTCCCGCCACGTTGCCTTGCATCGGTGACCTTGAAGCAGGCAATGTTACCAACCTTGAAATATAGTGACCTTTCTATTGACTTGTTCCAAATCTGGTGACAAATCTAGTGACAAAAGTGGATCACGATCCGCCTTGCTATTCTACTTGTATGCCTGGCGCTATGTCCAGGGGTTAAAACAAAAATTCATTGTGCAAGAAGAGTTATAGTGTTTGTAAATGAAAAAGGGGAAACTTATATTAAAAAGGATGAATTGGTATCCCCCGCGTAACGTTGATTATGTGACGGTAGGATTTTTAAAGATAGTTTTTAGTGAATGTTACGCAGCGGCAAATTGAGAGAACTGTCAAGAATGTGAAAATTTCCGAAACTATTTGGAGAGCGTATTGAATGTATGTAAACCAAGTGAAAGAGTAATTTTATTGCGAGATATGAATGCACGGGTAGGCGTACAGAAAGAATATATGAAACTCGTTCTAGCAGGGTCTGGAGATCCAAGATTAATGGAGACCGATGAACGCCTGATGAATATTTGTTTAGGAAAGAACCGGCTTGTATCCAAAACGTGGTTTGGGCTTAAAATTGTTCATATATAAGCAAATTAGAGACATGAAGGCCTTAGAAACCCACTTAGGAGTACAAAAATAATTCGTGGATCGGAGTATGGAACGGATTACTATTTCGGTGTATCTAGAGTGCCCTAAGGTCCAAAATGGATATGACGAAAGAGGGAGGTCGTAGTTTTAACGTCCACCATTAGTGCAGAAAGCAGATGCAAGAGCTTTGAGCACTGATTTGAATGATTGAATAATATAGAACGAGCAAATGAATATACTGTTATCAATTGTACTGCACAGTTATGGGGAGGACCTGTAGTGGGTGAGCATAAAAGAAGAGTTTGGTAGAGTGAAACGTAAAAAAGGCAGAATGCAAGAAAAAATACACGTGTATGCCAATAATTCCTTAGAAAAGTGAAACTAAGGAAGAGTGGTTATTAGAAGTGTACAGACTGAGAAAGGAAGAAAGAAAGAAGGCAGTAAGGATGGGCGGAATTTGGGGTCGCAGTAGGTGAGAACATGCAGAACTGTATTAAGCGAAAGGAGAAACTTTTCTGGAAGTCGGCAAGAAATGCAAAACGTGGATCATAGTAGGGCGCAATAGAAGTACTAAATCGTATGATCGAGAATCGTGTCGGATAAGTATGGGATAAGTACGGATTGAGGAAATTTTTGAAAGAATATTTAAACCATTTGTATGGAAGTAAGAGTAGGCTGGCTAGTTAATAAGGAAAATAAGAAGGAAATTGGGAATGAAACTGAGGATTATATCGAGTTGTATAAAAAAGTTATTACGGGGTATACGTGCTGCGGGTATCTAATAAAGGATAAAATAGAGGTAAGACAATAAAACATAGTATATAAATTTATAAACAAGTGCAATATAATTCTGCTGTCTTTATTGCGAATAAGGAAATGAACTACCATTGTAAAACCTCAAGAATAACAACATAAATTACGCACTTAGATTTTATTGATATTGAAAGATCCTCCCTCACCTTAAATCAATGTGGTAGTATTGTAAAATTTAATGCAGGCCTGTACCTAAAAAATGATGATTACCATATTTCACAGTTAGCTAACTGTAGTGTAAGTGAAACACCGCAACATGTTAAAGGTTTACGTTTACATTTAATGAATCAAAAGGTAGCATATTTCAAACCAGGCACGTACACCGTATTCCAATGATTAACATACTTTAGTGTCACTGTGATTATCTCCCAAAGGTGCTCTTTTATTCAGGAGCTGTCTTATGCTTCCACTACATTAACATACAAACACCTATCTTAAAATATATTTCACTGTAGGTATGAAACCTCAAAACAAAATACATCAAAAATAAAATCAAAAGACCACTCTACATTAATTAACAAGATTGTGATGTAATATTAACTTTCAAATTATCACCGATATTGATACATATTTGATGAAATAGTTATCCTTACCATGGTATTGTCATACGATTTACATACAAAACTTTAATTATTATTTGCTTCAATTTATAGAATTTAGATGAATTAATAATAATCTTACAATTAATTTACCTTTCCATTTATGTAATAACATTATAAACGTTTTCATTCTCAACATAAAGATCAACAACCCCGTCAATTATTTTTTAAAACCTCTCTAAGTGCACCCTATTTATGCTATAGAATATACAACAAGCGCCCATATTTACTAGATTGTTTCAATTAAACTCGCCTTCTAATTCATAAATTAAAGTACATAAATCTGCACCAGCTGTGGTACATCACGAAAGCCCCCTTTTGGAATAAAACCTACTAGCCATTTCTTCAGATTTGGCAACAGGGAATAGTCTCAGGGGGATAAATCTGGAGAATATGCTCGATGGGGTAGCAGTTCGTAGCCCAATTTATGGATTTTCGCAATGGTGACTTCACACGTATGCACGCGTACATTGTCTTGATGGAACAGCACCTTTTTATTCGCCATGTCCTGTCTTCTCTGCTTCAAATTAATATCCAATCTGTTCAAAAGCTCTGAGTAATATTAGCCGGTGATCGTTTTACCCTTTTCAAGGTAATCGATGATAAGGACACCACGTGCATCCCAAAAAACTGTGGACATGACCTTGATGGCTGACAGACCTACCTTGGCCTTCTTTGATGCACCTTCACACGGAGAAACCCACTGTCCTGATTGTTCCTTGGTCTCTGGTGTGTTGTGATGGATCCATGTTTCGTCCACGATAAGGAAATGGCACAAGAACCCGAGAAGGATTGCGTCTGAACATCGCCAAACACCATTTTGAAGTGCTCACAGGGTTGCGTTTATGGTCGAGTGAGAACAATAGCAGCACCCATCGCGCGGATAGCTTTTTAATGTTCAAATATTCATCTAAATGTAATGTACCCGATCAGTTAAGATTCCTACAGCTTTAGCCACCTCACAAACTTTCATTCCCCGATCGTCTAATATCATTCCATGGATTTATCAACGACTTCTGGCGTGATCACCTCTTTTAGGCGACCTTGAAATTGATGGTACATAGTCCCCATAGTATTTATCACGCCTTTTCTTCGTTTTGGTGATGGTTTTTTACGCAACAAAACGATTAATTAGCACAAAAATTAACTATTTCCAAATTCGTTAAAATTCACGAGGTTTTCTGCTTTCAATGGCTGTCAAACACAAACTAAATGACTAAGCTTGCTCAAAATTTGACAGTAGTCTGCTAATAGATGACAGCTGGCGGGAGCAGTGTTTCATTTAAAATTACTACGCGGGGAATTCAAAAAGTCACTGACCTACCAAGCTGCCTTCGTATATAAACTCTTATCATTACTGCTTCTATACGTACCGCCATCACATATATTTTACTTTATTGCGTCCGGATATCGGACGCTATAGTGTGATCCCATGTTTTCAAGTTTCTCTCCACTTTATCGTCAAAATTTTTTCGGTAATAGCTGACTAAGTATCTCAATTTCTATGGATGAATGAAACTTGGCGACATCTTGTCTGATTTATAAAAAATTTCAAGATGAGTAAATTTTTATTACAAATTTAGATCTTTAGATCTGTAGTTTATCACTTTGGAGATAGTGGCGTTACATTAATATACAAATTTAAGTATACTTGTTACAAAGCTGGCATGTTATTGCGTTCGAAATGTGGCAAGATTGCAGTCTATGTGTCTCAGTTCTCAGAATTTGTTTTACAAATGAAATTCTCGAGAAGTTGTTTTATTTAGCCATCTGTTATAGTTGCGCCCGGTTTGTATTATTTTATACGCAATTACCTTGAAAATGATAGAATAGTTCTGTAGAATATTAATATGTAAACCTATAAGATATATGTTTCTGCATTGTAGACAAATAACTTTAATGAAATTGGACATGTTAAAAATAACATTCAGAAATTAGCAAAATTTAAGCAGATAAGGTATATAAAAATCACTTCATAAGCGGTTTATAAAGTTTACTGCTATACATGCACAAAGAAATGCGATTCACACCAATCTATACTTTTATAAATTATTTATCATTATTAATACAAAGTGTAATATTGCGCCTTTAGAATTATGAGACATGTTAGATATTTACGTACACAAACTATAATGGGTCGTAGAGAAAAATTACTTCTATTATACTTTGCACAGGCTCACGGAGTAGGTTTTGATTCATTTTAATTTATTATGTTATGTACTAATAATATATAATTATATTATTATAATTATATATTATTATGTTATGTACTAATAATATATAATTATATTATTATAATTATATAATGCATTGTTTTCCGTATGAGTAGTATACTACTCATTATAAATATGCTTCATTATCTTGCTTATAAAGCAAATTAGTGTGTATGTGCTGATCTTAGCTGCAATGGTGAACACGTCCAGTCTTCAGTAGCACGTTTTTCTATATTTTGAACGTTGTGGCATAATTACAACTTTACATTGTTGCATTTTTTTCTTCATGTTTGTTTTGTTTTAAAACCTTTATAAAATATGTATTTTTTACTTGCATGACAATACACATAGCAACCCGGATGGCACCAATATTTTATTTATTATTATTCAAATCAGTAAAGCTCTTTTTACTATTTTTATTAAAATAGAAGGAATTAGCGAACCAGTAAACAACCAAACAAGTAAATCCCAAACGCCCCAAGGAAACAAGTTATTGATCCAATACATATAACATGCACTACCAACAACCCAACCACCCAAAACATGCACAAAATAAGCAAGGATAAATACCAAAGTAGCTAAAATATGCAAAAATCTAATAGCGAACAAAGCCACCCAAGTACAATCGAATAAAACCGAACACTTAATCCCCCCAATACAAATACAGAAACATTAGCCATCAAGTAAATACTCCAACACAAAACATGTAAGTTCACAAACATATAAACACAAACATACAAATTACTAAACGTCCAAACATAGCATACAAAAGCGCAACCCTAAAAACAAAAAAGTTAGCGAACAAGCCCCTCCTAATACCTAAATAACCAAGAAAGTATATTAGAGGAACAAAAACATGTAGAAAAGCTGGTAGTTAACAAACACATGCGTAAACAAGTAGTCTCCAAAAATAAAGAAACATTTTACAAGATCCAAAGGCGTAAACAAGATACTAGAAAACGAGTTACTCTACACATAGACAAACATACACCTATAAACCCAAAAACACCCCAAATGTGCACTAAATAAAGAAAAAAACATGCCAAAGTAAATTTAACATCCAAAAGTCTATCAGCACACTAACATATCCAAACAGAGAAACTATCAAGTTGGTAAACACCGTAACACGTCAAACATACAAACACACAATCTTGAAAACAAATAAACTAGGCAATAAACACCCAAATATGCACTAAATACGCAATAAACCAAACCTACAAAACTAAAATATGCGAAACCACCAAAACAAAAACTACCTCATCACCTAAACTCCGAAACATATAAACACGCAGGCTAAGAAACTAGCAATAAGGTAACATTCAAACACCAAACGTCTTAGCCCATAAACATCTGAACAAAGCAACAAGATAGTCGACGTTTAAACATACAAACATGCACATCCCAAAACAGTGAAACTTGCTAGCAAGATTATGAAAACGGATAAACATGTCCACACAAGAATGTTTTTATCTATTTTTGTATATTTCGTGCATGTTTATAGAGTTTGGGTGTGTGTAGGTGCGTGCGTCCGTATTTGATGCGTAACTAGTCTACTTATCTATTGGTCTCTTTGTTTTGAGGGTGTATGCTTGGAGTTTACGTGTTTAGTTGTTTATTTGTTCGCTGATTCCATCTACATCAATAAACATGTCTATGTGGAGTATCATGGAGTCATATACCCCAAGCCAGTCGGGCAGGAACCACCGCCCTTACCTTGAAGTCAATCCTAAGATATTGCAATGTTCGTAACTCTAATTGGTTCCAATTTTTATGCTGCTTATCCTGCTAGTCATAGTGTAGAAAAATTTGCTACTTCATGTAATCTCGCATAAATGATTTCGAACCCACAAAAAACCCTGATAACTCTAACCATACTTTATACCTTCTAAACCCCTTTCTTTATATCAAACCTACATATTTACAGAACACCTTTTCCACTAAGACTATCTGACCATTCTTTAATAGAAATAACTAATAGTGTCCCTAATTCCGACCAATCGCCATCATTTCCATTTTGTCTTTTGCCATGGAAAAAGCCATCAATAAGTCCTATTTCTTTTCTTGAATCTAACACACTCCTTAGTGTCCACCAATATGGTTTTCAGTAGGGTCGTTCTACAGGCGAAACAGTTATGGGCGCTTTGGGTATCTCAAAAACATTTGACTAAGTTTAGCATACGTGTTTTTTTACTTGTCCAACTCACATCGTTTGAGTTAACTGATACCCCCACCAATTGGGTTTTTAGTTTACTTGCTGAAAGACTAATACGTGTCGTAGTTGATGCCTTCTTATAAACAGAAGTTGGCATTAATGCGGGTCGTGTCACACATATCAGCGATAGCTGCTCTACATGAATGATCTTATTTCTTCAAACGGGTAACCCGATCTATTGTTTTGATGACTACGGCACTCTATGTTGTAGTTTTTCTCAGCCTACTCGTTATAGTAATCCACCTTCTATCTTAACTGAAGGGATTAAAGCTAATATGGCTATTTCAATCAACCAAGACAGTTAACGTATTCTTGAATGGGGAAGTAGCAATCTAGTTTAATTATAATTTAATTATAACAAAACCCAGTTTTGCCTTGTGCCCACCAAAAAAGATCGAACATTTCTTGTTGTAAGTATGAATGGCTCAGATCTTAGGTTCTCAGACTCAATTACTATGTTGGGGTTTATCTTTATCTTTATATTCAAATCTATATTATAATTTTATAAATGATCCATCCTTAACTTCGAACATACAGATCCCTGAGCATAAAAGAATGGTGTTAATTCTCTACTTGTGCTATCGGTATTACAATGGCTATTGTGCTGATGAATTAGTTTCTTTGACACCATCTCGGGCCAACCTCGCAAAAAACACTCGGTTCGCTTATTCAGATCACTAATATGCAGTATAAGTCTCAACTTGTTGAATCAAACTGGCGCATTCCACGTTACTCTATTCAATTTTAAATTATTGAATGTTTAGTCTGTTTTTTCTATCACTTATGATGTCAATATATATGTTTTTTTTTTTATTTTTTTTTTTTTTTTTTTTGGTTTTTTTTTTTTTTTATTTTTTTGGGCCCTTTGGTGGTGGGGCCGGGGCTTCTTTCTTTTTTTTTTTTTTTTTATTTTTTTCCCCCCCGTTCGTGTTCCGGTTCTCCGTCCGCGTGTGTGTGTGTGTGTGTGTGTGTGTGTGTGTGTGTGTGTGTGTTGTGGTGGTGCGTGGTGCGTGCTGCGTGCGTGTTGGTGCGTGGTGCGTGCGTGGTGCGTGCGTGCGTCGTGGTGGGTGCGTTCGGGTGGTGCGTGCGTGCGTGGTGTGTCTGTTTAGCAATATAATTTACTCTATCAATTTCAATGATCAGTGCTAACGCAAATGTGATAAAAAGTCGTGAAACTACACCAGCTCAGTAAGTTCACGGTTCTCTCGTCCGCGTGTGTATGTTTGTGTGTGTGTGTGTGTGTGTGTGTGTGTGTGTGTGTGTGTGTGTGTGTGTGTGTATGTGTGTGTGTGTGTGTGTCTGTGTGTGTGTGTGTGTGTGGTGTGTTTTGTCGTTCGTGCGTGCGTGCGTGCGTGCATGGCGTGGTGCATTGGTGCGTGCGTGGGTGGTGCGTCGTGGTGCGTGAGTGCGTTCGTGCGTGCGTGCGTGGTGGTGTGTGTGTGTCTGTTTAGCAATATAGTGTTATTTACTCTATCAATTTCAATGATCAGTGCTAACGCAAATGTGATAAAAGTCGTGAAACTACACGTAGTAAGTTCAGGTTCTCTCGTGTGTGTGTTTGTGTGTGTGTGTGTGGTGGTGGGCGTACGTGCGTGGTGGCCGTAGTGATGTGTATGTGTAAAGTGTAGGAGGAAACACTGGACGGGGCAGTCTTCTAAAGTTATGGATGAATTCCGTAGAAAGCGCGATTAACAAATGAAGACTAACAGTTTTATAAACAAGAGGGCGAGACAGCGAAATAGGGGGGTAGAGATAGGATGATATGAAAAAAGTAGTTGTTGACGTAAATATAACAAGCAAATTGCGGTTACTTTGCCATTCCCCGTATGGGAATGGCGTGATGGGTATGTATGCAACGTAAAGTAATTTTATAAGTAGTGGTTTGTTTAATACTAATTTCATCTGATAAAGAGTCTTATTGTTAATAGTTACGCTTTGAACGTTCAGGTGCATTATGCCAGGTTCTCATTGGTCCTGATAACTGCAAAATTGTAACGATCAATGTGATGGTAACTGTTGTCATGATTTGCCATTCCAAATCACCCTTATGTTTTAGAAATTGACGGAAAGTTTCTTAATGTATAAATGACTTCCCGATTACCGATAATAAAACCTGAATTTGTCTAACAGAAACGCGTTGCAAAACAAATTTTACTGACGTAACTTAAAAAAACAATTTTTGTTCTTCATAGCGCATTAGGTATTTTAAAACCAATAGTCTTATCCATCTCTAAGAACGCGAGGGATCCACTGACTTTCAGTTTATATAAACTTCAACCATGGCAAGTGAATGAGCTGTTCTCACCATAGTATGCAGTGGATTTGGTAGGCATCGCATCTTTCAAAACCCACATTCTCATCCGTTACTGCATCGTTATATTTCAGTTAAGTTGATACTGTTTCTCGATATGGGAGTATTTTCCGACAAATTTAGAAATGATGACGCCTATTTGATTATATAATTTACTTCACCTTTTTATGTACCTATTGTTGCTTAGAATTAAACCCGTTGTTTGCGCATTACCAATGGCCACGCTTTGATTGGTATCCAGTACTCTGCAATTTCTACTGCTATTATTAACTTTACAATTGTGTTGTAAAGCTAACGACCACCTGAATACATGAGTTGATACTTTAAGAAATAATTTGTTATTTGGTGCTCTTCCTTACATGTGTTAAGTAGTAATTATTATGTTCTATTTGATTTTCTAACCACAACAATTCAGTTCAGGGTGATAATTAAACTCGTAGCTGTCAAGATTAATATAAGAGTAGAAATCGTTGATTAGCGGAACTTTAATTACAGTTAAATTGTTAGGAGATGTTAAATTGGGTATCCAATCTTCAAGTGGTCGTCTTGGGGTTAATGTTTATAAACCGATCGTACTTTAAGCATTTTTTTTTATGAAATCGGGAACTATGGCATTGATAGTGGTAAAAATCTTTTACTAAATTAATCCAATTAACACACCAATTACATCATACCGATTATTATACTTTGAATAGGATAAAGTAATTAATAACAGTATTTATGGCTCTCAATAATTAAAGCTAATCTTAATTGAGTAGATAGAATAGGTAATTAACTACTACGGGTTATTGAACCTTTATAATATCTTAGGTGATCTGTATTGTCTTGAATATTTATTTCACATTAACTGTTAATGTAATTTTTACGTTAAAAGATATTAAACTAATATTGTTAGAGTATTAATATTAAAGAGTGGAAGTTATAGCTTAAATTTTCTAAATCAGTTATTAATACAGTATTAAATTATGAGCCATGGTTGTTAAATATCAGGAGAGTTGTTTGAATACGTTTCAGAATATTTTTAATCTAGCTTTTTACAAACCGTGGCAGCCTATGTATATGAAATGTTCGAGGTGTTCACGTTAGTCACAATGTACATCAATGTCTGGCTAAATGTGCACACATTTATCAACGTTTCGTCTATCTTATATACTGTTATATTTGAGTTCAAAAAGTGGTATGAATGTGTGAACGGCAAAAATGATTGAAGATCACATCTAATTTGATAGTGAAACTATATATTCGACGTGTTGTTTGCTATTATTCAAGTTCTATTAGAATTTATATCCGTTCTCTTTGATCCCTGTTAACAGATGACAAATAATGTGAAAATATGTCTCACGACCCACAATTTCAATTCTGCCTCTACTTTTATTTTATTTATTTGGAAATCCAAGATTGTTCATTAGCAGCATATGTACTTTTCAAATAGAATCTGCAAAAAACTTTCTTTTAAATACCTTTTATACCGCCCTTTTACTTTCAAAATCACGATAAACTTAAGAGCACACCACTCAACTTACAAAGGCGGCGATTATTAACACATTCCCACGTTTTACGTCAATGTATTTCCATTCAGCAACTTGATGTGCAATTTAATCTTGCTTTTCTATTTAACACCAACACACACTAATATATTGACATTAATTATTATCCACGCATTTATTTGAAAGCGATTTTGAGCGTTAAATGTTTTGTTAGTAACAATGTAATTTGTTAGCAATTATTTTTGGAAACCTAACGGAAACAAAAACTCAATAAACGTTTATTGAGGGCAACATATAATCTTATTTTTTATGTCTGTTTTTTAACATAACGCAATAATATTAGAAATAACAAATATTATTTTCTTTCAATTGCTTTATTCGCTATGTATACAGTTCTATGTAAACTATAGGCTAAACCATTCTGAAATTGATTCTTTATTGTTATTTTTGTGATAGATAACTTTAAGTAAATTGAAAAAAATATGTGAATTCAACATTTTATGAAAGTTTCAATAATTTTCGAGTATCAATTTTGTATTTATCAGCAAGACTTCCACGATGTTTGTATGTCATACAAAAATAGTCACTAATTGAAAGGGTATAATTCTCGCTCAAACATGAATTAGTCAAATTAGTGATTTCTGAGAGACGCGTTCTTGTTCAAACATTTGCATGTGATAAATATCTTAAATGCCGTATACGGTAAACACAAACATTTTTTAATTACAATTTAAATGTGTTTTTTAAAAAAAGACCTTAACAAATGCTTTTTGGATATTTTCATCATTTCTAATAT